>VDFB02058242.1:606657112-606767074 GCA_007258455.2 Sequoia sempervirens
TCTATTATTTTGTTTTCTTCAGAGTAGGGTAGAATTTTTAACAAGTCTTATTGTTGAATATCCATTTCATTGCATATCCATATAAGCTTAGAGTGCATATGGTAGGCTTCAAGACTTTTTTTGAATCCTTGTAAGTATGGTTTATAATTTTATTCAGTACTAGGTAGAATTTCTTGCAAAGTCTTATTCCTAAATACCCATTTCATTGATATGTCTAGATTTGTGTGTGAATAATGTGTATGCACATTGGGACTTGTAATTAGAGTACACATAAGATCTTTGATAGAATCCATGTTAGTTTGGTTTATGAAGATTGATATATATAAACACATCATATACATTTCTACATATACAATTTGTATACACATAAGATTTTGTGTATATACTTGTAGTTTGCTTTAGGGCATGATTGGATTATCTACAAGATTGATTCCTTATTATAGATTTCCTTGATATTTCTCAAAAGAGGTGATATTTCTCAAAAGAGGCACCTACTCAAATGTAGTGTGGGTGACACACCTTGTTGAACAATATGTAATGTAAGTGGAAAACAACACCCTTGTATACATTGTGGATATCACTTGGCTAGGGAGAGAACACATGGTTTAGTAGCCTTGATAGAAAATTATGTCTACTTTTGAATATCTATTTGATTTAAAATTTAAATCCACATCTACATACATGCACACACACATTGGGTCCTATGGTTAGTTTAGACTGGTTAGTTTGGTAGAAATCATAATGAGTTTGGTTTCTAAATACACATTTTATTGATATACATATAACATAGGCTTATATGAACATATACATGCATATATTCTCATTGATACAACATGTACACATTGAAGTTATACTGTACTTATCTTTACTTTAGGGCTTCAAAGGATTATGTGTAAATCTGGTCCTAAATTCTTCTTTGATTGATATCCATATAAACCTTTACATGTGCACTTCTAGAGCATGTGTACAAATCTGATCTTAAGAATAGAGTACATAGCTTGCTTATCTTAATAATATAAGAAATAAAGGATGTTAACACATCAATTTAATTATTTTCACCCTATAGTTTTCTATATTAACAAAAAAAATTGTACAATAATATTATACTAGTAATCACACCTTAGTGTACAATGGGTACGACGAAGAAATGTGGAAGGTCATTTTAAAAAAGGTCTATTTTTTGGGTACATTTGTGCAATAATGGTCTCAATGAAGAAGTGATATGCATCCATTTACAAGGACCCAAACATGAATGAAACAAAATCTTTGAATTGGGAAAATAATTGTAGTGGGCCACCTCACACCACCTTACCCACATCTTTTTCCATAGGCACAGATTCACTTGTCAAGCTACTCTTATGTACATAACTTGTACTAGATATCACAATGCCATCTAGAGGAATTCTTTCGCTAGCTTTTCATAGCCAAAATGGTGTTAATTTCCATAGCCTTAACATGCACCTTTTCCCTTGTTCCCTCAACCACAACTGATATAGCCTTTCAGGCCTATACAAAAGTGAAAGGCTTCATTCACATGGACTTTAAGGTTGATCTCTGCATTGTGCCTACCAACTACGCTTCATTGAATCTGATGTCTCCTTTGTGCAATATTTTTGTGAATGGATGAGAATGCTCTCATTGTCTTGTAGAACTTCTCTAGCACTGCATGGATGAGAATGGGTATAAGGAAAATAATGGCATAATGTAATTTAAGACTCCCAAAAGTGTTAAAAATTTGTAAAAAAGAGAAGTGAAAAAAATATATAGTGGGTTAATCACGATGGATTCAAACCAACAAACATGACATAACTTAGTACATATTCAATGAAAATGACATGTCCTATGAAATTTCCAAGTGTTCTCAGGGCCCTTGGCCCTCTCTCCTATAGAAATTCCACCTTCCCAATTAGTACAATTGTGAATGACATCACATGTTGTAGTTGCAAATGTTGGTATAAGAGCTCTATAATAGGGTATGGCATCTATCACAACATAATGGAAGGAGTTTTTTTAGATGTTATAGATGCAACTTTAACTATTAATATCTCTTCTCTCAATATCTATTTGTTTTTATCTCTCTTATTTGTCTCTCCCTCTCCCTCTTGGTCTCTCTATCTACCCCTTCCCTCTTTGTATATCCCTCTCTTTCTCAAGTCCTCTCTCTTTGTTCCTTAAGTCTCACTCTATTTTATCCTCTATCTCCTTACCCCCCTCTCTCTCTTGCTCTTCCTCCCTCTATCTCTCCCTCTTTCTATTTGTATCTCTCCCTCTCTCTATTGCAAACATAACATGACCCTGTTGTTAATGGAGTTTAATTATCTTCCTCATTCAAAGGTTTTGGTTGAGACATGTTTGGATCCCTATAAAAGGATGTATAGTTGATTTGAAGCTTACTTCTCCATTGAGTCCTTTGTTGCACAAACACCATCATTTGCTAAATGACCTACCAATTGACCTCATGTAGTGCAAAATGTTTGCAAAAAATAGACTAATTTTTTTCCTAATTGACCTTCCACACCTCTTCGGTGTACCCATTGCACACCAAGGTGTGATTGCTAGTTTAGCATTCGTCAAAGATGCCATTTATATTGTCACACACAGCGAAGCCAGGAGTGTTTTGCATTTCAAGCAAGGTATCGTGCAGGCAGCGCTTAAATTTGATGGCTGTATGACCGTATTTTGAGATTTTTGCCGTAGATTGTATCAGATGAAAGGAGATATTTTGGATAGACTGTCATAATTTATATAGAATTATAATGATATATATATTTGATTTATATATAATTTTTCCCTTGAATAGATAACCGTCATTAAAAAATTTGTTGATAGGCAAAGTCGACCATCAAATTTAAGCCCTGCGTGCAGGGTATTCAGACCCTGTCACCACCCATTCACACCACCATGATGCATGGACATTGGACCCTACACACAGCGAAGCCAGGCGCGTTTTGCGTTTATCAACAGCATATCGTAAATTGTACCGCGGCGGTCGGCCCTTTCCTCGACTCTTCACTGGCTCAAAACTATGACTGCAAAATAAATCGGATTGTCTATGTAAAAAGATTTAAATTTTAACTTCCAAGTGATGGAAATCTAATGACACCGTGCGGTTGAGAAGGGGAAAAGAATTATCCGTAAATTGCATTGGTTTTTCCTTTCATTTTAGCTTAATTTAATCTAGGTTCTCTTAGCCTTCTCTTCCGTATATCTCTTACATTTAGCTTTGTTTTGTTTTTTGAAAAAGGAGGTCGGTTTGTCATTTTTAAGTTTCAAGGTGAATTATTTTGTTATTATATTCTTTTTAAATTTTGGCTTTTTAATTTTTTTATTAAATTTGTAAGATTTATATTTATTTTATTTTTTCATTTTTCTTTTTATAAGTTTGTTTGCTTCAATATTTAATTGAAATATTAATTTATTTTTAAGGAGAAGTGTTCATTGAAATTCTTAAATGACTTTATTTTATTGATTAGGGGATCTTTATTGAGGTTAATTATAATGAATGATTTAGTTTTAATCATGACAAATATGTAGATAAGCATATTATTTTTCTTATTGGATTGTTACTTTTTCAATGCCTTGTTAATGTTACTTCTCCTACATATTAATTATCTAAATCTCTTCATAATTAGTTGTTCAAAGCACCCTTTGATATATAGATTCTTCATGACATTGGTACTATGATTACCTCTTTTTCTTCTTTGCATGATGCATCTTCCCCTATGTCCACCCACTCTTAATCTTTCATTCACCCTTCATCCCCTCATCCTAAGATAGAATATGTGGAAGTTGATGATTGAACCCCATAGCTCCCAAAAGTCACCTACAAGAAATTACCCAATCACAAATGATAGATCAAAGCAAGATGATGTGCTCAACAACTTGAGAAATTGTACTCATGCAATAACCCAAATTAATGATTATAATGAAAGGTGAAATATTATAAAAGAAAAAGAAAAACTAGATGAAGGTTTGATTAGATTTAGACAAGTGTCATCATCTAATACAATGAGATAACATGCGCTAAAGATACCTCACTCTAATAATTGAAAAACAATCCCTAAGTTTAGCTTAAGTCAAGAAATATAGAAAAATGGATCATAGGCCCTTAATGCAAATAACCTAGGATTCAATGGGGCTCTTTTTCTAATATTCCATTAGGAAAGAGATCACAAGTTGAAAAGATTGACTTTCAACTTGAATGGTGAGTCAATCAGACCTGGATCTCAATTCCTTAGGACAATAGAACATATCTAAAATAATTTCGAACAATTTAAAATGCATAAACTAAATGGATGATTAGACCTAATACATAAAATATAAATTCCTAAAAAATTGGCAGACTGAAATAGTCAAGTTTTGGATGTTTTGGAAAGTGTAGAGGACAAAAAACCTGTTCAGAAATATTGGTTTTAAGGTGCCTACAAGGACTCATCGGCCCATGGGTGAATGAGTCTTGTACATGGGTTTTGACAAACTTCTAGGGTCCTGTAATGTAGCATCTTAGCTTTGGATTGGCACGAGTCTCACTATCAGAAAGTCATAAATGAGGTCTAAATCTAAGCTTTCGTGACTTGACAACAATGGTGACAACTTGTGCAACAACACAAAATTGCTGCTTTGAGATCTCTTCAATGTTTTTTCTCTTGTAAATCTGCACATACAAAAAGAGAAGAGAAAAATATTAGTTTATTTGAATGGTGGTTGAAATAAATAATGACAAAGGAGAAGGAAATGATGAATGAACACTTGCTTGTTACAACTCAGTAAACCTTCAATGACTACCCTTAGAGGACTTAATCTGATAAAAAACATCACTCCAAGGGTTGAATCTTGTTGAATTTGCTTGATTTGATGCTTGAATGCTTGAAAATCTACATCACAATGTTAGCTTCCAAAACATGATGTGAACACACATAACTTTGACATGATGTTAGGATCTTGATTGTTGTTGTAGATGACTGATAATGTTGCTTTTGAATGCTCTTGAAAATAATTTTTCTTAATAGGAATGATAGATTATGCAACTTAGATTCAAATTGATAAAAAGGCTATGTATTTACAGGTGTTTATCCAATTTCCTAAAAATTAGATTCCAAAATCCAACACTTGTAAATTGAATTTTAATCATTAAAATGTCACCAAAAACATATTTTAAAATGGGTCTTGACACTTAAAGGGGGCCTATTTTCCTATGGGCGAATAGATCCTGACCTGTAAGTCATAAACTCACATGATCCAAGGTGATTAAATTATTATTTGTAAATTAATTAAATGTTGGTTCCCCTTTAAAAAAATGAGAATAATAAGGCTTTAGAATGCATAATTTAGTCAATTAGAGGCTTAATTAAGTCCAATTAATTAAGGGATGCAAACATAGTGTGAAATTGTAAAGGTACACAATTTTCTACACTACATTTAGCCCCCACTTTAGTAAGAGTATGAACTTATGCTTAGACTCACACTAAAGTAGACAAATATGTGTCAAGAGGGGTCCAAGTGCACAATTTTTTATGAGATAGGATGACAAGATCAAGGGAGATGACCAAGACCCTAGGATCCAAGATCGTGCATGGCAAACCAACATAAGCACAAAGGGACAAACATGCATGTGGTATGCAACAAGACACGATACACAAACATACAATGTCAAAATTAATGCAAGAAAAAAAGATGGACTAGCAAATTGCATTATGCCACGTCCATAAAATATACTCATGAGGGCTAGTGCAATCCAATATACACTAGGTGAGCCCCAAGGAAAAACGAGAAATACAAAAGGTCTAGTGTAGTCTAATATACACTAGGTGTGCACCCATAAAAGGTGGCAAATGAGAAAGTTACACCAGGTCTACATGTATCCCATGTGTCAACCATACCAAAAGTTATGCTCCCTAATAACTTTGATAAGGTTCCACAAAATAGTCAATGTGCTATGCCAACGCTACACTAAGTTCAACTCCTTTGAACAAAGTGGAGAAAAATGTCAAAATGATAATGCCAAAATGTCAATCTATAAAAATGATAATAGTGTTAATGCATCACTAAGTTCAACACTTGTGAACAAAGTGAAGCAAAAATACAATGCCAAAGATAACATGGAGAGAAAATAAATAAGTATGTCACATGCGAGTGAACCTAAAGCAAGTCGTCTGCATCCCAAGCTTGCTCATTATATAGAAGACGGTCAACTAGCCAAAGGGACTACAACAAGTGTCATACTAGGACAAGGCTACCTAACCCCTTTCCCACCAAGTGTAAGGGAAAAAAGTGATCCAAAAATAGATGATGATATGCTACACTTGCAAAATAAAGTATGATTGCATAAAGCCAAATTTATACCTTCATGTATGGTAGTGAATATGCTATGATACTACAACTACCACATGACAAGGAGAAGCAACTAATGATATTTGCTAATTGAATGATAATAACCAAGACCTCTAGTTGTTTCTTGCATGTTAGGGTCTATAGAGACACATATACATTGTTCTTTTATCCCACACCCTTTTCCATTATAGCCAAATTATTTCAAAAGTTCATAACCCCTTCCATTAAGTTCTTTCATTTCTTTTAAAGAAGATGGTTTCTCACATGATCATTCTCATCATACATGGATGTATAATTTTTCTTTTCCTCTTCCTTGCTAAAAGTTGTGGACTCCCATGGTTTTGATGACACATATTGTGTTGATATTATGATAGCTTCTTTCTCTTTTCCTGATTTGTGTGTAATCTTGTATTCTCCCATGAATGTAGGTGAAAAATTTAAGGAACCTCAATCATCATCCAACAATTTTGTCACAAATGAAAGAAAACCAAGATCATGATCAATTTGCAAAGGTTCAAATTTTGTAGCTGGTGTCAATGTTCTAAGAGGATTTGGCCTTCCTGTTTCGGTGTGTAAACAACTCTCAAGTTCAAGATCAAATTTTATCAAGTAGACCTTGTTTTTGTAAGTTTATTTAAGTAAACAATGTAACATTGAAGGCACTGCATTCATTGCATGAGTCCACGGTCTACCAAAGAGAAGATTATATAAAATATCATTGGGCATGACATGGATAGGAGTTTGTGAAGTAACCTTACCAACTTTGATAGGCAATGCTATCACACCAAGCGGTTATTTTCCTACATTGTCAAAACCACACATTGACAAGTTATTTGGTTGAGTTTTAGTCTTGTCCACTCCTATTTTATCCAAAATATTTACAATAAAAACATTGAGCATCAAACCATTGTCAACAAGGGTACACTTAATTCGAAAGTTGTTAATTCTAGCCACTATCATCAAAACATCATTTTGGTTTTGTGTTTCCAAAGGGGGTAACTCATTTTGATGAAAGATAATGTCCAAACTCGGTGAATTCATATTCTCAATCAAAGCTACCAAATCATTTGGTTGTGCACTAGGAGGGATAATTTTTTTTTGTAAAGCATATTAGAGCATGCCATGGTAAAGAGGGGATTCTTCAATCAAATGCCACAAGGAAATTTTAGCAGGAGTGTTGTGAAGTTGTTCAACAAGATCATATTATTTACCACTATGCTATTGGATATTAGGTGCAGGTGGGAGGTATGGTTGAGGCAATGGGATGGATGTTGGAATTTGTCTTGGTTGTTAATTGTTTCTAGTGTTATATATGTGTGATCTATGGTATGATAACTTGATTTTTGTTCGACATTGTCACTAATGATTTGCTTTACAAAATTTAGGATATGGCTAGGAGGTTTAGGTCTTGTAATGAGAAGGGGTTTAGGAATCTTAGGAATACCAATGATTAGAGGACTCTTAGGATGTCCAAAATGAGTTGTTGGAAGTCCTATAATCAAGGGAGATCTAGTGATCAATTGTGTGTTCATAACCTTAGTAGATTTGACTTCTTGTTGATGATCTTTATCAAGGGGGGTGTAATGTCACCTTATCATCTTCATCTAAGAAAGTTGTGCATTATTATCATTTTAAAGACATGTATGAATGATATCATCCTCTTACGTCATAACATCTTCATGAGTAGGAGATGTTTGAGGAGAGAAGGAAAAAAAATTCTCATGGTGCTTAATGATTGGATTTTCTAACACCAAGACACCTTCATCACAAGTAGGAGAGGCGTTGGGAGAAGAACAACTAGGATTTCCATGATTGTGAATGCTTGCATTCTCTTTTCCAATAGGGTGATCCCACAATAGTGGCTTACAATTTTTGGCCAAACTGGACATTGCAATTATTAATTTTAACTAAATCTTCACATTCAGGCACCTATAGCAACTAAACCGTGAGGAATTTGAAGATGATGCAAACTAGAGTCTTGTCACATTTGTCTATAGATTCTAAAAAATACTTTTTTAAAATTTTTTTTAATTAGATTGCACTTCTTTTTCCATCTCCCACTTAAAACATTTTTTCTAAAACAACATTTTTAAAAAGTGACACACAATCAAACAACAAACTTTTTTCCATGAAGGATAAAATTCTAATTATTTTGAATTTAGATTTGTAACTTCAATATCTAGTGCTTCCACTTGGTTAGATAATTTTTTATTGAATATTTTTCTTTTAATCAAGTTTTGAAGTCAAACCAATTACAATTCAGACATAGCGCGACTGTATAACATGTAACTATTTTTGTATATATTGAAATTCATTTTTTTTTTTTGGATCGAGGACTTCAATATTTAGTGCACTCATATTTTTCAATTTTTTTTTGATAATCTACTATTTTTCCCCATGTGTAGAATAGAGACCTTCATTTTCGATGAAAACCTATGTTTATAAAACTAAAAAAAACAAATACATAATAAACCAAAACATATTAAAATTATATTCGTTGGATAGTCATTCTGAGGACTACCTAATTATAGTTGGGTTTGTGAAGATTCATCCATTTTCATCCTCAACTCGAGCTTCGAAGCGTAAAAATTTAGGTTTTTTATATGTTTTAAGGGGAGAATCAGGAATTAGGGGGGTTCGAGGGAACTACCCTTGATATACATTTCCTTTTGCTTTTTTGGGTGGAAATGTGGGCCCAACAATTAATGGGTTCACTCGAACCCTAGTTCGGTGAACCACTTTTGGGTTCGGTTGGACTTGTAGGTTCATTCGAACCCCCAAAACTAATTTTTTTGCCATGGGGTCATTTTTTCTCAGTTTTCCTTCCTCCATCAAATTGTAAGCGACTATTGTGGCTTCACAGCAAGAATGTCTTCCCAAGTAGGAGAGGTAGGAGAGGAGAAAAAAATAAGATTCTCATAATGTTCAATGATTGAATCCTCTGACACCAAAATATATTCTTAACAAATAGGAGAGATAGTGGGGGAAGAACAAATGTGATTGTCATGATTGTCTAGGATTGTATTCTCTTTCACTAAGTTAACTTCACACATAGGAGAGATAGTGGGAGAGGGATCCATGCAAAAAAAGAGGGGAAAGAACTTCATATTCGTATTCTTATAACAACAATTTCCTAGAGTACTCAATGATATTTGAAAATAGAACATGAAGTATGATAACAATGTACTTTTGCAATGAAAACATGATGTAACAATTCTCCTACAAATCCAAAATACAAGAATTTTCCCAATTCGCAAAAAATCAAGAAAAATGATACTTTTCTTGCACAAACAATAACTACTTTGTAGAGTTTTAAAACATAAATTTACTTGCAAAAATAGGAAGAAAACACAAATATAAAATTGTGTGAAAAAGCTTGCAGAAACACCTATACAGGGATAGGTTTTCCCATGGGAAAATGGGTCCCTATTTAGGGTTCTAAAAACTAAAAAATTGAAAGTGTAAGTTACTACTTGAAACATCAAAAAATAGTGGGTATGAGAGATGAGAAGGGGGTTCACCAAAATAATAATAGATATACCTAGTTTTCCTTTATTTCATTAGGAAATGAGATCCCAAAAAATAATTGACTAACAACCCTTAGGTAAATCAAGTCAATATGAGAATCTTCAGATTTCCTTATGCTCTTAGGATGAGGGTCAAGGTCAACAAACACTTTGTTGAGAAAAACTAGAAATAGAAAATCAACTCCAAAGTGCACAGGCCAAACATTTCATATTCCTACATTCGACCCTATGGAGGAAACAAAGAAAGAATATGTAGAGAATATGTGGAAAGCAAACCCTCTAGGGTGTAAGAAGTTGATCAACTAACATTTGTTGAAGGAAAAGAGGGGCAGTGTGGCCAAGGTTCCCCAAGAGCTATTCAAAAGTGATTTCTATGAGGATTACCATGATTTAGTCACCTTGCTGAGCAGGGTAATGGGCATCCCCACTACTGCGTACTTCTAGGAATGGATGTTTTATTTCATAGAGGAGATCATCTAGGGGAAAACGAAGTTCCACTATGCTAAGATCATTAGCAACAATCTACATAACCAGTTTATGGCTATGAAGAAGAATTTCTAGTTCTATATGACTTCCTACCTAGTGTACCTCTTGGCAGAGTTGTACCCATACAAGGGCCTCTTTGTCACCCCAAATCCAAATCCAGGGAGGGAACTCAAGTTGTATGACCGATACTCGCAATTATAGTATAGGAACTTCAAGAGGGAGTACCAGAGAATAAACGATGCCTTCATAGGGAATATCATCATACTTCTTGAAGGGGATTTTGAAAGAAGGGTCTCACACTATGTGTGAGCATTCATCCACAGATTTAGGTACCTATTCATACAACAAAATTCACTAATATTAGAATGGAGGGCTTCTCCGAGAGACCCTACATGCTACCTCGATACCCTAATGACCAAATGATCCTATTAGAGGTCTCCTAATAGTTGTAGAACACCCATACTCTACTAAGTAAATAATGGTCAGGGAATTGATATCCCCTCACTTTCGAACAAGCAATGTACGTAATTCTTTCTGCCCAGTGTGTAGAATACTTGGAGAAGGAGATAGTGGAGTACCATCTGGACCTCTACATAGCCCGAGGAGGGATGGACCCATATGGAAATTTAAAGAAGATGGTTGGGAAGCAATATGATCATTGGCCCCATATCAAAGACTTCTAGGCCAACTGTGCTTGATGACAAAGAGGTGCACATGAGACACTACATGTGTATGACCGCCTAGTTCATAAAGTCAATCAAGCTATTCCTAGTACCTGATCAGATTGTGGAGGAGTACACCCTCCTTGATGCAAGATTCAATATTATTGCTGACTTGCCACTACCCCTAATAGACTAGAATGAAGAAGAGTTCAATGACCTTGACATTGTAACAAATCCAATTGAAAGTAGAACAAGGAAACGGGTGGATGCCCAATTTTCTCACCTCAAGCTGCAAGGAGTTATGTTAACCTATGGTGAACTTGAAGATGAGCTCAAAAGTGAGGTGGACAGTGGAGCAACTACTGCCCAAATAGAAGAAACACCCAAGTCTCCTTTGCAAACAAGATCAAGGAAGAGAAATGATGCCCCTAAATGCCAACCCAAGCATAAAGTGTATACATGGAAGACCACAGAAGGGGAATCCTCAAAGAAGGAAAACAAGTTAGGAGGATTTAGTGAAATTACGACCATCGAGGAGGACCCACAACATGAGGGAGAAGAAGAGGATGAATGAATACAATCACCCCCTACCACCTCTGCTCCCGCTACTGCTACTACCACAACCACTCCTCCACCTCCTATTTATCAGGCGTTGCCTATTTCATCTCCACCCGCTATGGACATTTCGGTCCACCTTGCTTCTGCCTCTCCAACAACCCCAATAATCGTGTAGGATTCCTCCTCGTCCACAACCTCCCCATTGTCATCCTCCTCGCTATCTCCTTTGTTTGCCACTCTTTCTACTGCCATTCCTTCAGTTTCCACAACCATTATGTTGTCACTCACCCTGCCAGAAGCCTTTGCGAAGCACATACAAATAATACCTGTTGAAATCTCTAGAGTACTAATTAATCTCACTGTGCAAGCTGCAATGGATCAGGCTATTGTTGGCCTCCCCATCCCTCCATCATTAATAGAACCACTGAAGATGGAGGCCACAATGCAGATATCCAAAGAAATGGAGAGGTGACAGAGGGAAGCTGCCAAAGGAATAATGGAAGAGCCTGAGGATCCTTTTAAGGATGATTATTTTGAACATCTAGAGGGCCAAGTAGACATTAGTGTGGATAGGGTGGTGACCGATGAAGATCAGTCATGTTATTCGAAAGAGGACATTGAGGACCTCAATGAAAGATATATAATAGAAACCTAAGATCAAGAGCTTGAAGAGGAGTTTCCCAACAACTCAAGGATATAGGAGAAGAGGTTTAATCTGAAAAGAAACTCTCTGAGGAAAAGGAAGACATTGATATTAACATGGAGATACACAAAGAGCCTCCACTGGTCAGGCAAGACAAAGGCCTTGTTCAAGAAGAGGAAGTGCCTCTTGAAGGAGAGGAGGTTGAAACAAAAGAAGAAGCTAAAAAAAAGAAGAGCCCCAAGCTAGAGCACCATGCGGAGCTTGATTAGGAAGAAGAAAGAGTACCTGGGAAAGAAAGCATCATTGAAAAAAAAATAGCCATTGCTGAGCCAGATAAGGAGAATGCTATACTGATTCAAGATTTAGATGAAGAAGAAGAGAGAACAGAGCAAGAAACCCTAGTTCATGAGGAGAGGAAGGTGATTATAAATCACCAAAAGGGGAAACTCAAATTCCCAACTGGTTCAAGGAGAAGCAATTGCAAAAGAAAGCCCTTGTCTTCATTGATCCAAGGACTAGACTTGAGGCTATCTTGGCAAGAGCACAAATAAAGACGAAGAAAGAAAAGAAGCCAAGAGTTCATTCTCACATCACAGTTGATGCTTCAGGGTCAAGGACCATGCAAATTGCCACCATAGTGATAGAAAAAGAAGAGGGGATCAACTACACCATTTGTATAATTGACTTGGGCCTCATGACAAGAGAGCAAAAAACTGATCAGCTCCAAGGATCAGTGGAAATGATCATCCAACAAATGAATAAGGATCAATCTTCCAACGAAGAGTTAAAGGCACAAGTGGTGGATCTCATTGATTTAGTAGTAGGCGTCCACTGAAGAAGCACCAACAACATCTTCGACACTACTTTTGTTGCTCTCTAAAGATGATATAAACAAGCTAGAAAAAAGGAAGAATTGGACCAAGGCTACTACAGATTGGTTCTGAAAGGTGCTATATAATGGTGATATGGGCACTGGCCATGTTGTCTGAACAAGCAACAAATTTTGAGACTTGTAGAAGTCGCTAGAGGGCATAAAAAAGATATGTCGACGGTTCACCGAGCTATATAGGATCACCTATCGTAAGCTCAAGGCCATTCTCAAAAATACCAAAAAAGACATGGGAGAAGGAACTAGTGCTCATCAAGGGTGACCACTGGCTGGTAGAAACATGGAAAATGGGCCTAGATCATAAGAGGGATGTCCTAGAAAGAGTACTACATGAGGTTGAGCTTGGCCTCAAATGGGCCAAATAGCATAGGGCGGATAACAAAGACTACTTGAAGCTAATGATAGACTATGATATATCCACCACGGATCCGGATCCAGAGAAGATCAGGCCATACTTCCATAAGAAGATGGAGGAAGGTGCAATAGATGAGCTAACACCAAATTTCACAAACTTTGTTGCGAGTGTGTTTGTCCACTCCGAACAAGTGATCAAGGCCACACCAAAGTGCATGAAGAATTGGGAAAAAATCACTGGCTGATCTAAGAAGTTGACGTTCCAACTTCTGCAATCTGATATTATGGAGTGGGACAAGCTTCAGGCCCTAATTGTGAAATTTGTGGAATATTCCATTCTCGAGAGAAGTGAAGGAAACCCAATGATTGATGATGAGTTCCTGACAATATCTAGCTGTAGCAAAAGGGTAGTCACTACTGGACAAAATTACTATAGTGATAGGGCCACTACATGACAAAATAGGGAGAAGACAAGAATATATTTTATATTGTTATATTTTATATTGCATATTTTTGGTGGATTCTTGAGTTTCTCACATGTTGCATGATTCATCTCCTCAAAATTGATAGATTTATATTGATTTAGTTTGTTGTTCTAAGTGATTTGAGTTACTTTTAGTAGTTTAGTTCATGTTGTACATTGATAGTGAAGAATGTTATTGTGTTGATGCTTTCCATGTTCATGCTTTTTGTTGTTTGTTGATGATGAAAAGTAGTGTAAAGCTAGTTTGAACATTGATCCATTGCTTCACTTAAAGTTCATCTTTTATTCATGCTTTATGGTGATTGAACAGTTGAAAATATGCAAACCTTAGAAGATAACACTAGTTTCATGAGACTGTTAGTTCATTTGGTTAAGTGGAACTCAGTTGTAGGAAGGTTGTCCACTGTAGCATCCTCCATTGTCACTGTTCATCAGTAGTTGTAGGTCTAGGAATTTTCACCTCCCTTTTCTCTTTTGACCTTTCTTTTAGGAATAGTTCCAACATCATTGTAAAGCCAAATATGATGTTAAATATGGTGTTTTAGATTGTTGTTTTGAACTTGCAAAAATTACATTTCACTTTCGAAATCTCAAAAACTCCATTTGAGGGTCCAATCTCCTTCCAACTTAACAATTGTCCATGCCCCTTGTAATTACTAGCAAATCACATCAATCCAATGAGTTTTTTTTCCAAGTCATTACTTGACACTCAAGAGACCTTGGGATAATTTTTTGTAACTTGTTTGTGGGAAGTTGTCTTTCAAGAGAGGTAGTGAACTTGTGAATTTCCTGTGTTGAGAAGTGTAAAAACACCCATCAACAACACTCACCAAATGAACTACTTCATTTGGATAGCACCAAATTTGGCACTCACCAAATGAACTACTTCATTTGGTGAGCTCCAAATTCGGTGCTCACCAAATTGCCCGCATTGGGAAATACCAACCCAAATGGTTGGATGACCATTTGATGCCGAGGATGTGATTTTATAAAAGGCTAACAAAATTTCACATATTTTTGGTCATGCTACCTATACGGTTTACATGTCTTCCAATGAAAGTATATTAAAAAACCATGATGGCATTAGGCTCTCTCTTAGATATCTAAATATATATATTTTAATGTTTTGATTATGTTAATGTTTTCATCCATAACTTCTCTTGCTATTGCCTTCAGGATCCATTTTTTTGTCTAAAATCAACATGTGCTAGTTTTAGGATAGATTTTTACTCCACCGAATCTTGAAACATATTACATTTTTTAAAACTAGAATCCATTCTACATGTGACGAAAGAAATTTGATTTCTGATTAGTTTTCAAAAAATTTAGGGGAGAGCGTGCTCAAATTTTAGCTTTTCAGGATGTGTCCACTTCAAAAATTCATAAAATATTATATATTCATTAAAAAAATTAGTCGTAAGAATGGGGATAAACAACACGGTGTTAGCTAATTTCTCACCATTCAGATTTTTGAAATTCTAAAAAAAGATAGTGAAAAGGGTGGGGGGTGACCTCAGACGCTATTCTATTTTTTTAATAAAAATAGGACATGTTTTGTCCCCCCTTTTTGAAACCCTTAATCTTCACTATTTAAAAAAAAAAAAATAGTATCTGAGAAAGTAGACTCAAAGCACTTCAACTCTTGTTCTTGCTACATCTTCAAAGTTTAAGTGTAACTATCTTCATTTTCTTGTGCACATCAGACTTCGTTGATTTAAAAAAAAAAAGTGACCTCTTAAGAGCCATTTTTGTGTCACAGCTTGGTGTACTTATCCAAACCAATATTTTTAACCAAGAATTATAGCCGCATCACAAATATTCAAGCTAAAGGAAAATGATAGAAGTGGATCTAAATAGGAACGATCATAAAATAAACTACATCCAAATCAAAGGTTGTTATAGTTAAAAAATAGATCAAAACCCCCACAAAACAAATTCTCCTTAATCCAAATAAAACCCCTCTTCTATCAAATTGAAAAAAAGAAGGAATAAGATTTTGTAAAGGAAATAAAAGGTTTCCCAATATTAACCCAAGAAGACTCCATCCACCTTTCAATGTAATTGACCCTTAACCATTTTCCCATAAATCTACAAACCAAGGATTTACCCCATTCACAAAACAAATCTTAAAATCCCAATCATTAAGGAAAAATAGACCATTTGATTGGCATGCAAGTTGAGGTGTGTGTCCTCAAAAGAAAAGGATATTTCTCACACTATGGTTCCATTAGCCTAGCCATCAAAGAATCATGTACCTCTTCATCTAGACATTGGTCCTTTGGACAAATAACTCTAAGACTAAAAGACCCTCATCTATAGATGCATTCTTATCAAAAACATCATAAGAACTAATTATGCCAAAGGTGTTTCCTTATCTAAAGAAGCCCAAGCTAAATATTTAAATCAATGGTTTAGTGTATTTAAAAATTGATGCAAGATGATTCAAGTCATATTGACTTTATTTTTTGATAGTTTCCTTTGCTACGTGTTAACGTGCATTTGTTTTGGCACAAATTAACTTCGCGTGTGTCCCACATTTCATTTATTGTCAATAGATTGAAACAATAGATGTGAAAAGAAATAATTTTTCGATTGGTTGAAGCCAAAAAGTATGAGGGCCATGCTTTATATAAATAATATTATACTATATGCAATATTGTATATAACTATTAAAAAATATACAATAATGTAGACATATGTAATATTAATATATTATAATAATATAAAAATTATATAAATAATTATTATAATATAATATTACAATTTATATTGTACTAGATATTATTATATATAAAAATTAATATATCTTATCATATAATTTAGTTTACAATATATAATATTATATTAATAATTTATATATTATAAAATTATATAACATAGTTGATAATATATAAATTAAAACTATATATTCTTAAAGTATTTTATATAAAATACTTTTTCTTTTAGACTGTAGGAATTGGGTAGCATGACCCCCTATAAACTGTAGTGCACTTTGTAAACTTTTTAATGTGATCGGCGGCGCTGGCGCAACACGCCTTCTGGTACCATGGGGGTGGGGGAGACTAGACCTCGTGACCAACCTCCTGCAACAGGAAAGATTTAGCCAACTGGGCTAGGGCCCCAACCCCATTTTATATAAAATACTTATTATTCATAATTAAAGTATATTATATTATATAATTATTATAAATAACTTTAAAATAATATAATTAAATTTATCATATTATATTATATTATATTATATCATTAATTATAATTTTATAATAAGTATATTATATATATTATTAATAACATAATGCTATATATTTTATAGTCATATACTATTAATAAATATATTATAAATTAATATTACATATAATATACTTATTAATGTATCAATAACCATTTTTTATAGTTATTATTAATATATTATATTTATTTGTTATATATACTTATATAATATATAATATATTATAAAATAACATATTATATTATATTATATTATATTATTTACATCAACAACTATAATATTAATATTTTGTATCTTATATAATACCAAATATATAATAAGAATATTTATTTTATTTTATATATTAACTATATCTAACTATAATATAACAATACTATTAATAACTATAATATATATTGATTAGAGAAAATTTTGGTCTCTTTTTTTAGACATTTGTGTAGTACATGAAGTTAATTTTTACACCATTTATTAAATGAATTTGTTTCATCTCCATCTCCATCTCTATCTTCCTCCCTATCTCTCTCCCCCTCTATCTTTATCCTCTGTCCATCCTCTCCACCTATCTTTCCATTCCTTATTTCTCCCTCCCTCTTTCCTCTATTTATTTATCCCAATCTCTCTCTCTCCATCCATTCCCCCCTCTCTATCTCTCTACTTCTCTCTCTATATACCTCTCTCTTTATTGTTTATCTCTATAGCCCTCTCTCTCTCTCTCTCTCCCTCCATCTCTATCTTCCTATCTCTCCCTCCCCCTCTCTATTTATGTCTCATTATTTCTACCTCTCTTTTATTCACTCCATCTCTCTTGCTCTCCCTCTCTCTATCTCTTTCTATCCATATCTTTCTCTACATCTATCTCATTATCTATCCATCTCTATCTCTCTCCATCCTCTACCTAATCTCTCTCTCTTGTTCTCTCCCTCACTCACTCCCTCCCTCTCCCCCTTTATATCTCTCTATCTCTAGCTTTATATCTATTTGTCTCCCTATTCTTCTCTCACTCTATCTTCATCTCTACATCTATCTTCCTCTCTCCCCTTCTACCTCTATACATGTTTTCCTCTCTCTAACCATCCATCTCTCTGTCTTTGTCTCCCTCTCCCTCTATATCTATATCTCTTTGCCTCTTTATCTCTATCTATCCATATTTCTTCTTCCATCTCAACCTTTATATTTATCTCATCATCTCCCCATCTCTCTCTATCCCTATAGCTCTCCCTATCTATACCTCTCTATATAAATCACTTCCTATTTCTATCTTTATCTTCCCATCTCCCCCTCTCTCATTATCTTCCTCTCTTTCCCTCTCTACATATTTATCTAATTATTCCATCTCTATATATCCCTCTCCCCCTCTCTTTTTATTTCTCTCTCTCCTTCTCTCCATATCCTTTTCCTTCTCCATCTCCATCTCTATCTATGTCTTCCTCTTTATCTCTATCTCCTTACCCCTCCTCTCTCTCACTCTTCCTCCCTCTATCTCTCCCTCTTTATATCTACCTCTCTCCCTCTTTCTCCCTCCCTCTCTATTGCAAAATTAACATGAGCCTAAATATCTTCTTGATTCAGATGTTTTGTTTGAGTCGAATGTTTGGACCCTTGTAAGTGGATACATAGTTGATTTGAAGCTATCACTTCTCCATTAAGACTTTTGTTGCACAAATAACATCATTTTTTAAACAACCTACCAATTGACCTTAGATAGTGCACAAATGTATGCAAACAATAGACCTAAATTTTCCCTAATTGACCTTACACACCTCTTTAGCGTACCCATTGCCCACCCTGGTGCAATTGCTAGTTAGTATTGAAGGTTTCCAATTATGCGGCATAATCCATATACTTCACAACAGGGAATTTTGTGTGTGCTCATTGTATACACCTAAAAATCACCTGGATAATATAATTAATTAAATACAAGTTATTTAATTAATTGGCCTGCTAATTCATCTACTTATAAATAAATAGAAATATTTATTTATATAGTTCATTCTTCTAATTATTCTATTTTAATCACATTCTTTCATCTTAACTAGATAAAAAAATTCAAATAGTTTGTTTAATTTAATTATCACATCTTTTATTAAATTTGAATAATTCCAATTTTCAATTTGGTCACATGTCTACAACTTTTGTCTCAACAAAATTGAAAGTTTCAAATATATTTAATTATGATTTAACTCCAACAAATTTTGGAACAATCTTAAGAGACTTGGCTCTATTCCTCCATTTATTCTTCCTCGTCACTTGGTAGAACGTTTTGTTGAAAGAAACACTCTCATTAAGAGACTCTCCCAACTTCTTCATTCTCCACCGTCGATTCTTCCAAATCAAATCCAAACCATTGCTTGCTACCACATCACAATATTCCTTTGAAAATCTATAAAAGCAACCTCTTTCTATAGGAAATGGATCCCAACTTTGAGCAAGTATACTTTGCAGAAATTACTTTAGAGCATCTGAGCATTTAGCAAATAGCATTTTAGAATCATTTAGCTTAGAATCATGGCTTTAATCTTAATTGCATCTTAGTTATCATAATAGTTCTCATACAAAATTATCATAGTTATCATTATCACAACATATCATATGGTTCATCAATCATATAGGATTAGATTTCTGCATTTACATTATTTGCATTCTCTAGGTTGTCATTCTAAGCAGTCATAGTGCATACACGATCTGAGAGCAATTATGATTTCATGAATCCTTGGAGATAGAGAGCAATGGGGCGATTGTAGAGAATCTGTGTGTTTCAATTAGATTAAATTGTTATGGGATTTCTCTCATATAATGTTTCATTGTTTGTGTGACTTTTTTATTCATTTACACTTTTTACCTCACACATACATTGGCGCCCATTGTCAGCCCTAGCCCGATTTTTAACATTTTTTGGAAAGTGTGCTTATAGATCTAGATGTGAAATTCTTTTAGCTCGACCATGAGTTTTTTTGGTGCATCCAAAACATCTTTTAGCACATACAATTCCTATTACGGAGCATCTGGAGCATATTTTGGTTCATACATTTGATAATTTAGCACATCAAAGGGTTCTTTTAGTGCATTTGAATTTTTTTTAGTGCATGCATTGATTTCTCTAGTGCATACAATAGTTTTTTTAGCACATCTAAGTAGTATTTTAGCGCATATGATTAATGTTTTAGTGCATTTGTCTTATTTTGCATAAACTTAAAATTTTGGATATTGATCAATATTTTTTGCGTTGTAGGTACCAAATACGCTTGTCAAAGACTTTTATTTGAAACTACTACGCTTGTCAAAGACATTTGTTGAAACTACTAATGGTGTTTGCAGGGGTTGAAGTTGTTATAATTTCTTTCATTTGATTAAATTAGGCACCTAGCTTAATTAAAACGTTAATGACTCCCTTGTCTACTGTGATTGAAAAGTGGTAGGCCTATGCTCTCCCCTTCACTAGGTGATTAGAATGCTAGACTCACTATTTATGCTTTGTTAACACCTTTAGAAGGCCCACCGTAGTGGGAAAATGTACTAACACTACAAGTATGACCTAAGTGGGAACAACTAAAGCCAAGTTTTTCTACCCACTATAATCAAAATTGAATATGAGGAAACTCACGGTTCAATGGTAGTGTGCAAGATAGCCATCCCCAAAGCCTTTGTTCTAAAGGTTGGGAGGTCTCTTGAGGGAGTTTATCTATTTGTTGCACCGAATGGAAACCCATACTATGAAATTTAAGTATAGAAGCCAACCAAGTCAGTTTTCGAACACTTTCTATATCACAGTGCAAGGGGAGGGAAGAATCTTCCCCCAAGACACTCACCATATAACTATCAGGGATCCCTAGAAAAAAGTGGAGGATTCAACTTTGGTTAAGACCTAGGAAAGGAAAAAACATGGGCACCCTCTAAGGTGACACGACTGTGTGAGCTAACATAGTTTTAAGATGTGGGCTGTGGTATTTTAAGTGACCCTTGACATTAGAAAAGTGATTGATCTATCTTCTCTTGTGCTATACCTATGGAAATCAAAGGAATTGTACCAGATTCTTGAACACACACTCAATGTTTAAATTTATAGACTTATTTACAATAGTTTGTTGGTGTGTGGGGTCATTTTCAAAGAAATCATCCATTTGAAAACAATTAATTCCCATAATTCATGAAAAAAAAAAAACAAAAAGAACCATTGATCAAAAGTTTATACCCTAGAAACATCCATTTCACTAATTAAGAGCAAAATAAACAAATAGACTATCAAAAATATTGAACACTTCTAGATTAGCGCATATAATCTTTGTTCTAGCGTATTTGATCCATTATTTAGTGCATCTAAGTCAATTCATAGCGCATTGAGTTCATCCTTTAGCACATATTGAGCATAATTTGGTGCATTTGTTCCACTTCCAGCGCATCTGCATAATCATTTAGTGCATCTACTTAAATATCCCATAGAGTATCAAGTTAAAATCACATTTAGGGGTAGTCTAGCGCATCCTTGGCATATTGCAATGCATTTTATCCATACTTTAGTGCTTTTGAGTCATCCTATAGCACATCTAAGGCATCTTTTAGTGCATCTACACCATCTTTTAGCACATTCATTCTATTTTCTGGTGCATAGGGGGAATAGTCTAGCACATTTATGCTATTTAGTAGCATATCCAGTCAATCTTTTGGTGCATCTGTGTAACCTTTTAGCACATATGAGCTCTATTTTAGCACATCTCATAAATTCAAAACCAGAGAGCATAATTCATCATTTTCCAAAAAATTAAAACCAGAATTTAAGATTTTTATCATAACAAAAGCATTCCTTAGTCTAACCAGTGTCTTAAACTTGCAAAAATTGGACCTTACAAGTGAAATTCTTTAAATTAAACCAAGATAAAACATCTTAAATTTCCTAAATCATTAAAAGTTAAGTTTCATCATCAAGATCTATCATCCTACATCACGAAACGGAGTTGTATAATTAGGTTTATCAACTTAGTCTTATCAATAGAATTTGTCATTCTATTTGACTTAGTTAATACCCTTGACACTACTCCTTGAATGAAGATAAAAGTTTAGTGAAAATTATAACACTTGTATGCCCATTTTAACAAGATCACAAAGACAAAAACTCTAAGAAAAGGAAGAAAAAATCCAAAACACCACGTCTGAGGGTGAATAAAATGCATTCACTAGATTTAACCAACATGAAAGTGATGAAACAACTGAAGAAGATTTGAAAACTATTCAACAAGATCCAAAATTCCATAAATTCATGGAGAAAATTCTAGAGAAAGATGGGGAAAAATACCTTCTAATGATAGCTGATCTAGGTGTTTCCAAAGGACTTTGATATTAATTAACTGAAAGAAGCACCCAAAAGAACTGAAATCAAACCACCAAACATAGATCTAGTGGCTACATTAACACATCAAATGAGAAATCTACAACAACTCCAAGATATATGCAAAGAGGAACCACAAAAAGATACTTATTACAAGAAATTTTTTCATATCCTTTTGATCAAAGTGTAAACATGATACCATTTTCTAAGCATTGTGAATTCCCAAAGTATGATAAATATAATGGGAAAACTGACCCTCTTGAACATGTAAAGGAATTTTGAACCATGAGCTTAGAGTTTGCATACAAATAGACATTTGATGAGATTGTTTCCACAAAGCTTGGGTGGAAAATGTATGGAGTGGTTCTCTAAATTACCTCCAGGAATTAGATCCTTTGGAGAGTTGGTCAACAAGTTTATCACTCAATACTCTTACAATATCCAACATGAGATAACAATGAAAAACCTTTGCGATACCAAACAAAAGAAAGGTGAATCATTTCTCCTATTTTTACAAAGGTGGAGAAGATTGTTTGCAAGATATCCTCGTTCCATACTTGAAAAGGAAAAGATGGAGCTATTCATTGACAATATAAATGATGAGATGAGTGATAGACTTGAATTACAATTCCCACCCACTTTTGAGAAAATGATTGAAAATGGGCTCAAAATTGAAGAAGCCTTGGTCAAAAGAGGAGTCCTAAAAATCTACAATGAAGGGTCAAATAATGCAAGCCTCTCTAATCACTACAACAACAATGATAAACCAAAGTTTTGGAAAAAAAATAGAAATGTTGCTAATAATGATGTTGTAGTTGAAACACAAAATGCAAGACTAGTTTTTAACTTGACAGTTGTTGCCTCTAAGACCAATCAAAACAACAATCACAATGTCAATCAAGCTCCCAATCAAAATAGTAATATGAACAATGTTGAATCTAAATCATTACCATTTCAAAAATCATCAAATCGAAGGAAATTTATGCCTTTGGGGAAATCATTGGAATCAACATTAAAGGAGCTTCTTGAAGCCAAACTTGTCACATTACCAGAGTTGCATAATTGGGACCCACAAGTTAAACCATTTTGGTGGAATGATGCACATTACTATGATTATCATCAAAACAAAGGCCATAAAACAAAGGATTGTTGGCAATTGAAACATTTGATACAAGATTTGATTAATAACAAGAAAATATTTGTAGAAGGACATCAAACAAACAATTATCATGGAGCATTCAAGAATCCTTTACCGAATTATGAAAAGGGAGAATCATCTTCTACAAATGGGAACAAAAAAAATATGAACTATGTTTACGACACCACTATCCTTCACATTTTGGTGGTTGAAGATCAAACTAATAACGTTGAAATCAATGATGAACATGACATTGTTGCTGCTGGTAATAAAATTTATGACATTGCTAAATCTGAAAATCAACTTCATGACATCGACACTAACATCAAATCAAATCAAATCATACCATTTAATCTGATCACAAAAACTATTGTAAATGACAATCAAATTAATGCCAATAAAATCAAAGAGAAACAAGAATACCAACTAGTCAATGCAACCATAAGGGGGCTGTTGGTATGTGGCGACTGATCATGCTATACTGTATAGCCCATGGTATACTGTACACCCTAGCCCCCCGCCCTCGCCGGGGGCCGGGGCCGGGCCGGGCCTCGGGCGGGGGTTCGGGGGTGGCAGCCCCCAAAAAGCGGGGGTTGACAGCAGAAAATTTTGCGTTTTTTGGCGTCGTCGTGAAAAGGAAAATCCCTAAAAAGAAAAAAAATCGACATTGTAAACCTAATTACGGGAAGCTAAAAGCTTGTTAAAAGGGGTTGGGATGGGAGTTATAGTATGAAGCGGTGATATTCGCAGATTGTAATAGGTTTTGCCTGGATAATAAAAGTATTGGATGGCTGCGGTTTGGTGGATGTAGCCCAGATTGGGTGAACCACGTTAAATTCTCTGTGTTATGATTTATTCTGTGTATGTTTTAGTTTCTCTGTTTATTATTTAAATCTGCATTTAATTGTTAGATATCTGCCATCTCTAACCCTAACAGGGGCATGCCAAAGTAATATTGAAAGGAGTTGCGTCTAAAACACTTGCTAACTCTTCTATATAAAACAACTACTACCTCGTCAACTCAATACAACATTGTCAATCAACTAAAGAAAATCCCAGCTCAAATATCCATTCTAGAACTGCTGAAAATATCACCAGCTCACAAGGAAATTTTGGAACAAGCTCTTGTAGCCACCACGGTACCAAATAATCTAGAAGTTGACCAATTCTAGGCTATGGTGGGACACCTGATCGTGCCTCACTGCCTTTCATTTTTTGAAAATGATGATGTATCACTCAACCATCCACATAATGCACCCCTCCACTTTAAGGTTTTGATTCACAAACACCGAGTCAAACATGTTCTAATAGATGGTGGAGAAAGTTTAAATATATGCACTCTAAAACTTATCTGTGCACTAGGATATTTAGAGAATTCCATTATTGTATTGGCTCCTTTAAATACCAACCAGATCTTTGGGGAAGCCTATGGATTTGCCAATTCCAATAGTCAACAACCTTAAAGAAGGTGGGCCAACGAATGAGAGAAAGTAATCAAGCTTTCCTCTTGCACTTCAGACTCTGTAAAACCTGGGAGGGTGATCCCACAATGTATTTATAACACTCATTCACAATAATTCCACATATATTGCATATTAAGTAGATATATTCTCATTTTATGCTGAATAGATGAAATCTTTAAAGAAGTTGGAAATTCCTTCAAAGATTAAATAACTAAAAGCTGAGAATTCTCAAATGCCACAAAGCACAAGAGATGCATTCAACACTTTAAGATTAGTGCCATATTTCAGGGAATGGAGTCAAATCAAAGCAAACTGAACTACAAGACAATTTTAATTCTAAACAACCATGATCTTCATGAATTGCATTACAATTCATACATCATTACCCAAATTCTATCACTACTTACAAAATCCACTAAACACCTATATGAATTCACACCTTAATTAGAGCATTTAACTAATTCCTTGAACCAAAGCCAAAATTAGAGCATATTTCATTGTAAACAACAATAGAAATTAATGAAAATGACTCTTGATCAAATTCTCATTAATCATTCACATGAGAATATTATAGTTGGAGAGATAATAGACTCAAAAGATATGCATGTTCAATTCACACATGCCTAGAAACCAAATAATTAACAAAATTTACTCCATTGACTCAAAGCCTAAGCTATGGACTTAGAATGTATATTTTCTATGTTATCACTCTGCATTTTCCAGATCTAGAATTTGACAAAAATCCCTTGCAAAATAGCCTTGAATTCCATTTTATAAGATTAAGGGAGTAGAAAAGCTTCAGGCTATTGGAAAATTACATTTCATTTCATTTTGGCCTTCATTTCAGAATAAATTTCAGTTGCATTTTTATTCCTAGGCAGTTATATTTGCAACAAAAAATTTCCCACCAAATTGAAAATCTTCACCTTCATTTTACCTAAGCCGCAACCATTTTTTTCCATCTATAGAAGCATTTTACCCTGCCACACATTTCTCCGGTGAATTTTTTTTACTCTTTGCTATTGAGAAGAAAACAACTCCCATTAAAACCCATCTTTATTCTTCCCCTTAACTTCTCGTGCACATTACAATATTTATTTCCAGCCTTTTAACTTTACTCTTTGTCTCAACTGTATTTAAAATAGGACAATTATCTCTCATCTTGCCCCATCTTGATTTTCACCCAAAGCATTTTAAATGGTGAAAAATTAAAAAAATTATTCACCAAGCAAAGTATTGCACATGCAATTAAATTTTACCATTTATAATCTACCTTTTAGTTTTAAAAAGCTCTGCTTTTAAAAACCATTAGGCATTCACCTTTTTATATTTATTTCCTTCAACTTACTTTGTTGGGCCCCACCCCACCACACTCTCTAGCATCTCTCATCGCACAATGAAATGCAAAAATGGGAGACCAACCCATGATGTGTGATGAATGCCATCGCTCATCATTGGTTCAATTTGAAAAAAGACACAAGGACTGGCAACGAGCAACATGGAAAAAACCCTTAACTCCTCATTCATTTTGCAACTTCTCCAACATGGTGGCTTCAACATTCCTCAGTTCGTAGTAAAACAACTTCAATCTTGAGTGCCACACTAGAATCTTCCTCAAAATGTTTCCATATTAACTGGATCCTTCCCTTAGTTTCTCTACATTGCAAAGAGTTGTGTAATGACCCCTTATGGTTGGCTCAATGGAGTTATTTTTAGAAGAAATGGTTCTCAGAATTTTGTGCCAGCAACATGTAATGTGACATTCAAACCATCCCTGTACAAAGCAACTCAAATTCCAAAATGGGATTTCAACACCTGAAACTCAATGCTTAGAATGATTTTCCTTATATAAATTTTAGTTGCTTTACCTACCTTAAAGCACTTTCCAGAGCCATTTTTTGATGCATGGCATTGTTCCTTTGATTCATTTTCCCTATTGCACAACATACAAATATTTGATGCAACCGCCTATGTTTTGGGTTCCTCCTTTGCTTGGAATTCTCTTTCCTCAATGCTTTAATGGGGGTCTATACCCTACTCAAATGAAACTCATTGCTCAAGCCCCAAGCGTTGCTAATTACCTTCTAAGCTGGCGATGGGCGATGAATTCTCTTGCGCATAGTGAAAGTTGTGTCTCAGCCAATCAAAAGCAATAATTAAACTTGAATATGATAAAAAAAATTGAAATGAATTTTCCATTTGCCCTAAATGCCTCATTTATCCTTGTACAGTATTTAAAATATTCAAAATATTTAAATATTAGCATTTGAACTTTAGGAAAATTTGTGACTTCTAATCACACCTGTGACCATTTGAAGAAAATTCACTATGAGAAAACCGTAGCACCTGAAGCCATGAAAAATTGCGTGTGATCATAATCAATTGCTTGGAGAAAACTTAATTCCTCCAATTTTTCCCAACCCTTAAAATTCAGGTACCTCCTTTGTAAATTGGCCCCAAGATGTGTTTGCCGCAACAAAAGTACAGTAAAATAATGTGTCATACAACCTACAATATTGATGAAAATGGAGTTGTATATGTTTCAAACCAAAACAAGAAATGGGTTGTTCTTATATTTGAAAAATTTGAAACTTTCCAGAAAACCATTTTTGGCCATGTCGCTATCAGAAAGTAATTAAATAACCCATCAAAACTTATCCTGGAGGCACGGGACTGAACATGTGTGTAGAAATTTGACCCAAGAATAGAGTGCAAAATATGGCTTGGAAAAAGAGATCTTGAGGTAAGAGATATAATCAACAAAGTTGCTCACTCAAGAATTTCTGCAATTGCACTTGTTCAAAACCAATTAGAGCTCTCAAAGTCACCATTTTGAAAAAATATCAAAACAAATTCTAGGAGGTTTCAACTGGAAACATAAGCTAATTTGGGCACACTGAACACTTGTGCAAGAGGGATTTTCTTGAATCATTGTTCTGCATGAGATATTAGGGGTCAAAGTTGACCTCGAAGAGTTTCAGAAAATGCAATTGCAAAAACTGAACAAATTGCTTTTTTTTTTTGGCCTAGTAAAAATATCAAATCTTATCATGAGGCTTTGAAACTAGACTAGGGAGCACATTTAGGTATGGAGAATGGAAGACAACAATACTTTTGTCTTGATGATCATCCATTTGTGAAATGCAAACTCGAACAAGAGGTCACTTTGCAAAATTGAAAGTTCACAAACAACAGAAAAGTGTCAAAACCTTCCAGCTTCGCTTTTTAAAACCCTATCAAAACTCATCATGGGAAGCTAAAAATTGACATGCACGTTCACATATGACACATGAATGTGTCCACTAAGGGATTTTGTACGAAAATCAATTGGATTTGAAATATGACCCTCCAAAGTGGGTCACTTGGGCAGATTTTTCAGGTGCACTTCTGAGAGTGCAGAGGAAAAGTTTTCAATAGGGGAACTTTCAATTTTTAGAATTTGAAGGTGTCACCATGATGCCAAAATGAAAATCACAATAAATACCTATGATGATGAGGAGAGATCTTCCAAAGGACTGATAGTGCTACCTATCCAAGTGGGACCATTTGTGAAAGATATAGTTTTCCAAGTGTTAGACAAAGAGTTGACATACAATATACTCTTGGGGCATCCTTGGATTCACCAAATGCAAGCAGTGTCATCAACGTATCACCAATGTTTGAAGTTATCTGTCAATGGATAGGAAATGACTATTTCAGCTGATTCAAACAATCCTCAATATTGTAACACGCTTAAAATAGTCCAAGATTGTTTTGTGCCTCATAATAGGGAAGCTAATACTCCAGCAAACAAGGAAAGTCAACTAAACTCTCTATCCAAGCAATTTGAGAAAAAGATCCAGTTAAAGGACAACGGTATGGGAGAGTATTCAATTGAACAATCCTTGAGTCTTTCACAATTGCTTCCTTCTCCTAGAACCTATGGACAACCATCCAAATCAACATGACAATCGTCACAATCTACCACACTCTTTGATAGAAAATTTATAAAGGCATACTTTAGTTAACGAATTCAAAGATAAGGCCATTCTCAATTGGCTCTACAAAGATGAGGAAGTGTCTACATTAGGGCCTACAAACAGATCAGTATGGTAAAGGAAAAAAGATCTTAGAGAGGATGGGGTATGAAGGACAAGGCCCTTTTGAAAAAAGGAAAGAAGGCATTGTAGAACCTATCCAACCACTCACACTCAATCCAAGGGACAAAAATGGACTGGGATACAAAGAAGAAACCAAAGAGGAAACAAAACAAAAAATTTGTGAATGAATCCTACAGTTATAGGCTACATATGAAATCAATTCGAATGAGTATGAATGGGATTCATTGTTTGAGGAATCTTATCATGATAAACAAGTTGATGTGATGCAAAGGTATGCTCCAACATGTGAGGAGGGACAATGCTTAGGGTCTAGGACCCTTGGATTCGGATCATAGAATATCGATGACTCAAGTGAGGATGAATATATATCGAGAGAGATAGATGAATTGGAGGAGAGTAACATCATAGAACTTGACATCGCTATCAAAAAATTTGACAACATTGCCATTATGACTCTCATCACTGCTGACTTTGACCAATCCAACGATTCTTTACCTTTAGTACATCCTGAACTTATCGATTGGGAAAAAACTGAACCACTTAATGCCCCTATTTTGTGGATGACAATGCTATTGTTAACTTGATTTTTTCTAACAACCCTAACACAAGTTCTATCCATGAATCTCATAACAAGGCTTCCAGTCAGGAGGGTGTCAAATCTCCCAACTGCAAAATGGAAAATATAAAAAATCAATCTGATGGTGAAACCAGTTAATGGTAGTATTAGATCCAAAAAAGTAAAAATAAAGAGTGCATCTAATAGTGAAAACCTCTTCGAGGCATCGAAGGATGTGGGATTTGACACTCTTCCCAAACACTATCATGAAAAATCAACGATATTGGTTGAGTCAACATAGTCTATCAACATTGACTCAAAAGAGAAAGTGAAGACCTTGCATCTAGCAGCATCCATGACAGAACAAGAAAATCCTAATTTCATTAAGTTCTTTGAAGAAAGATAGATCAACTTTGCTTGGTCTTATTCTGATATGCCAGGCCTAGACCCAAATCTCCTAATGCATCATCTATCTCTACTACTTGGAGTGAAGCCTATGAAGCAAAAACTAAGGAAAATGCATCCACATATTGCCTTGTTGGTAAAAGCAGAACTAAAGAAATTGCTAGACACATGATTCATTTGATCTATTGATTATACTGAGTGAATTTTCAACATTGTACCTATATCTAAACTAGATCATAGCATCAGGATATGTATTGATTTCAGAGATCTCAACAGGGCATGTCCAAAGGACAATTTTCCTTTACCTAACATTGACATCATTGTAGACTTGACAACAAAACATGCCAGTTATCACTAATGGATGGATTTTCATGTTACAATCAAATCAAAATAGCACCAAAATATTAGGAGAAAACAACATTCACATATCCATGGGGAACATTCTGCTGGAATGTCATGCCTTTTGGCTTGAAAAATGTAGGAGCTACATATCAATGAGCAATGACCACCATATTCCATGACATGATGCATACCTTTATGGAGGATTATGTGGAAAATCTATTAGCAAAATCTTTCATGAGAGGGACATCTTGAGATCCTAGAAAAAATCTTCACCAAATTAGAAAAGTTCAATGTAAGATTAAACCCGATGAAATGTGTGTTTGGCGTGACATCAGTGAAACTTCTAGCGTACATATTCTCAGAAAAGGGAATTGAAGTGGATCGAGCCAAAGTCAAGGCCACCATGGAGATGTTGCCACCTAATAATATCATTCAACTACTATCTTTACAGGGAAGGCTTCAATCTATTTGAAGATTCATCTCTCAATTGGCAGACAAGATTCATCCATTTAATCACTTGCCATACAAGAACGTTTCCTTCAAATGGGATGAGAAATGTGAAGCTACTTTCAATCAAATCAAACAATATCTGATGTATCCATCCATACTAGTGCCACCTATCGAAGGAAAGCCATTATTACTCTGCATTACAGCAATTGAGATTTCTTTGGGCATTCTATTAGCACAGGAGGATTCTGAAGGAAAAGAATGAGCCATTTATTATACCATCAAAATATTAAATGGATATGAAATCAATTACACATTTATTGAAAAGGATTGTTTGGTAGTAGTATTTTCTACTCAACAATTGCAGCAGTATATGTTGACTCATGTTGATGGTGCACTATTAAACTCATAGAGAAAAATGATCCATTGAAGTATTTACTCAACAAAGCTTCCCTAATAGGAAGACTAGCCAAATGGTTAATGATCTTGAGTGAGTTTGATATCTAGTATGTAGATCAAAGAGCCATCAAGGGTTAGGTGATAGCTGATCAATTAGCCGAAGCACCACTACAAGATGATCATCCAATGCATATTGAGTTTCTTGATGTAGATGTACTTACAATCACATCACAATAATGGATGCTATATTTTGATGGATCCTACACGCAACACGGGTTAGGCGCTAGAATTCTATTTGTCACACCTCAAGGACATACCATCCTGAAATCCTATAGATTCATGTTTCCTTACACAAATAACGTAGCTTAGTACGAGGCATTAATCATTGGCGTCAAAGTAGCAGTTGAATGGAAGATCATAGAGCTATAGGTCTATGGAGATTCACAACTAGTCATTAACCAGGTAAAAGACGATTATTAGACAAAGAATGATAAGTTGATGTTGTATAAGAGAATGTGGACGATTTCAAAAATTACTTTGTTGAAATTAAATTTGAACAAATTCCAAGGGTAGATAACAAAGCTGTTGATGTAATGGCTACAATTGCTTCTCTCCTACAGATACCAAAAAAGAAAATCCGTTATGAGTTTATGGTGGAACAAGTGTTTAATCATGCCTATGATAATCTTGAATCCCAAGTCATATGCCACCCACTTGACGTAAAAACCTTCATCTATGGGAAGATCTATGCCTACTTAAAAGACAACACACATCCTCCCGATCTCTCTTGAAACAAAAAAATGAAACTTCATTCACCAAGTTGCACGACATACCTTGATTGCCAACACACTTTACCATCGAGGTCTTGATGGTACTCTCTTACGGTGTCTAGAACATAGTAAATTTGAGACAACCTTACGTGAGGTTCATGAAGGTATTTGTGGAACTCATTCAAGTGGTCTAACTATAGTGAAGAAAATCATCCATTTGGGGTATTACTCGTTGAATATGGAGAAGGATTCTTTTTAGTTTGTCAAGAAATGCCAAAAGTGTCAAATCCATGACAATATCATACATGCACTAGCATAGGAGCTACAATCCTTCGCATCAACATGGTCTTTTAATCAGTGGGGATTGGACCTTGTAGGTAAGTTCCACCCATCATCATCAAATGGACACAAATTCATCATTACAACCACTGAGTATTTTACGAAGTGGATCAAAGTTGTACCCCTAACCACAATCACTGGAAAATAGATTGCTTCTTTGATCCTAAATTACATCATCTGTTGGTATGGTATTCCTTAGTCCATTATCACTAACAATGGTGGACATTATAAGAATCAGGATGTCCAAGAACTATGCAAAAGGTTTCATGTCCAACATCAATTTTCAACGCCATACTATCCTCAAGGAAATAGCTAGGCAGAGGCCTCAAACAAAACTATCTTGAAAATTTTAAAGAAAATAGTCAACCATGCTGGACATGATTGACACATTCAATTAAATCCTAGTTTGTGGGCCTAGTGAACCAGTATTTGTACACGAATAGGAGCTACACCATTTACACTTGTATATGGATCATACAAAATTCTACCTATTGAGGTTGAGCTACCATCACTTTGTGTGGAATCAGTAAAGGGAATCATTTCAGATAAGAATTATCGAGTGTCTAGACTTGAGGAGTTGTAACTCTTGGATGAGTGTCGTCAGCTAGCTGTGGATCACTTGAAAACATATCAACAAAGGATGTCCAGAAGTTACAATCATAGAGTAAAATCAAGAGAATTTCAAGTTGGTGACTTGGTCTTAAAAGAGAATCCTCAGAATCAACATGATCATGAAAAGAAGGGGAAGTTTGAACCTAATTGGCTAGGTCCCTTTGTCATCATATCAATTTATGGATCTAGATCCTATCAACTATCTACACCTGAAGGGGATCTATTCGAGGAACCTATCAACAGTCTCCATCTCAACAAGTTCTACACCTAAATCATCCAGTGCATGGTAAAAGTCCAAAAAAAACAAAAAAAATGAGAAAATGTCCTAAAAAAAATGGTTTCCATGACGAAAACCTGGAAAACATGAGTCTTGGTGACAAAAAAAAAATTAAAAAAGAGAAAAATACAAAAGAAAGTGAAAAATCAAAAAAGTAAAAAAAAATCATAAGATTTGAAAAAGTGCAATAAAAACCAGTGAAAACTTGTCAACAGACACTATTTGTGATAGAATAGCTTTTTCATCTATTTGATGCATGTCTTGGTAGTTCAATTTCATTATCATTCTACCTATCATCGAGAAACCTCATGTACATATTTTGGCATTGTGGTCATGTCTCACCCTAGCTTGGGGGAAAAATCTTGAACTCGTTGTGGGTAATAAACTTTGAGCTAAAACAAACAAACAAACAACAGTATGACAACACAACAAACACAATGATCAAAGAAAAACTTAACATTGAACGTACATCAATCATTAGAAAATCAAACATCTAAATTAAACAACTAAAATCAATCAATCAAAACAAATTTAAATGGATGATATTCTATTGAATCATGATTTTATCACTTTAGCATGAATGTTCAAATGTTGTACTTTTCTTTTTGTTATCATTTCTTCAGAGCAACTCGATGATGTATTGAACTAGAGGAGCTAGGATGGAGAATGATATTTCCTTTTTCTGTTGTCTATGAGTTGATCATTATTACTATGTGAATTGTTGTGAGATGTGCTCTACAAAGTATCACTAATAACATTTTGAATTTGTATAGGAAAATGATTGATTCTTGTCTATTTTACGCAAGAAATGCTCAAGTCGTCTTAGTTTGATTATACCTCGATGCTTGTGTTAACTTGCAATATCAAAAATCATAGAAGTAGTACTTAGGTCATCATGGTCTAAATTATACCATCATACTGACTTTCAACATTTCAAAAGCTCAATGATGATAAAATCACGACAAACCAACTTCTAGACATGTAAAACGTATTGATTGGCATTGTGCATCTGATCCTAACTACTAACATTGTTTCATCCTAAATCATCCTTCGGTCTAACCATTTAATCAAATACCCTTATCTGATTAAATTCACCAATATTTCTTCTCTTAATTAAATAAGCCAGTTATCTAATTAAGTCACTCTCTCTCGATATTTAAATTAATCTATGTGATCTAACTATCCCGATTTAATTAAATAGTCAATTTTATTTAATTAAATCTCTAAGGTCTATCTATTAAATTAAATAAATTAAAACCTTATTTAGTTTAATCTAACATCATTTCTGTTAATTAAATAAATCATGAATCTTTATTTAATTAATCTCTTATCATATTCTTCTCATTTTTGATTTAAATAAATCCACAAATTTAAGTCAAATAGGTCACATCACTTGATCCCTTCATTAAATTAATTAGCCTTGGATTAATTTAATCTCATATCATGTCCCATCCTCTAGCTTTTCCCACTTGTAGATGAAAATAGATTTAATTGATTTATTAAATCTCTATTTTCCTCAGCAAGGCATCTTTAAGGAATATTCCCCAAATTTGAATTCAAAATCCAAGTGGGATAAATCGTTCCAACAAGGCATTTACTCCATCTTACATTTCCTTTGCCTTGATCCAAGTGGCATTTAATGCATTTTTTCTTTCCCTCTTACATGTCATTTCAACAAATTCAAAATTCAAAAATAGGCATTTATTGGCACAATCCTCAAAACTTGCACATCTTTCATCCACTCACAAGTTGACAAGTGGCACTATGCCATTGGCTAATTCTTAGTCCCACATTGCTCTATTTTGGGCATGATTTCAACTTGTCAATCTATAAATAAGAGGCTTCATTCTTCATTTGAGCATCAACACTTTGAGTAAAGTTACCAGTGCTCAAATCACTAACAATTTTCATCCATGGTCATTGAATCCATAGCTAGGTTATGCAGGTTTTTCAATTGGAGCATTCATCAAGCATCAACAAAGTGGATCAAATATCATCACATATCAATCTTGCATTATAGGAATTGGGAAAGGGCCAGTTTTCAAATCAAATTGGCACCAATTCCCCCATGGGGTCATGAGTTTGCATTTGTTTTCAATAGGAATTAGATTAGTTTCTTGTTCTTTCCTTGCATTCTTACTTAATTTCCTAATTTGAACTATGCTAATGGATTTCATAGGGAATCCTTGTTCTTGCTTGCAAATTAGATTCTAATGTGTTTGTTCTTATTGTTTTGCAGGTATTAGGATTGGGGTTTGACATTTTGGCACTAGAAGGAGGGAATCATCTCGTTTTTAATCACATTTTTCTAAAATTCCGTGTTTCTATTTTGTGCACATGAAAATTGCAATGTTGGAGGCTCAGTGTCGCTATATAGCACCATTGACTCTCCAACGTTGCCATATAGCACTGCTGGAAAGTCCAAATTGCAACGCCTTATCCATCTTGCCTAAAATTTTTGAATTCAAATTTTAAACTACAAAGCTGGCGAAAAAGGCGACACATTTTAGCTCACTGGTTCAGACATAGAGCATCGCTGACTAGTAAGCGATGCTATACAACACTGCTAGAGAAGTCAAATTGCGACGTAGTCAGGGATTGCACTGCTGGTAGGGAGTAAAAAGTTGAAATTTCATTTTAGCACGTGCTTTTAGACAAATGATAATTTTATCTTATGTTTTCTATTTTTATAATCTATGTTTTGCAGAATTGGACTAATTTTCTTCCTTGTAGGTGGGATCAATTAAAAAAAGAAGAAGAAGGAGAAGCATGATAATGGTATTTTATAAAGTCAAAGTGTTTTTAAACACTTTAGTGTTTGTTTAACACTCTTAAGAAACTTTTATCTCTTCTTGCTTAGGATACTAATTTCGTTTGGGTTTTAAAAAGAACCTTTCAATTTTTGCAAAGGCTTAAAACAAACATTAGGAATACAACTTACTAGATTTTTTTTTTGGTTAACAATTGAACAAAACAACTCTCATTTGTCCTTTGGTGCTTTAAAAAGAACTCACAACTACTTGATGGACTTAAAATGAACAAGTGTAACTTTGTTTTTGTGATGACTTACTTAAACTAACTTCATTGAAAAAGGGCGTATGTGCTTCTCTCACACTTTATAGCGATCTTGAGAATCAAAAGGCCTTTTTGTGATTTTAGGTTGAGATAAAGCAATCACCTCCACACTTCATTTTGGGCTTAAAATTTGAACAAACTTGTGCGAGTGTGAATAAATGTATTGCATGTGTTCTCCCTTTGTTTCTAAACAAGGGTCAATTGAACTATGAATAGGTTTATTCGCTTTTGTTTATCTTAGAGGGCCTACCTTGGGGAAAAAGTACTCACCTAAGGGAACGACTCAACTGGTAACACTCTAAAGCCAAGAGTATTTCCAACCGGGATATAAATGTGGGTATTGGAATAAATGCCAATATCACGCGGTTGACTCCAATGAGATGGATTTGAAAAGGGACTCTCGCCATATGGGTCAATCTCCACGAATGGAAAGTCCTAATTAAAACCCATGTTTTAGAATTACCAAAATCTTTGATCTATTTGTTGGTGCAAGAATGGTCGTTCTGAAGCCACCCCACATTTTTATGGTCTTTTAGTAGAAATGGAAAGCATGCCATGGGAGTTTCATGGGTGTTGATGCTTGACTGCCCTGTATAAGTGAGTGTCGTGGAGGGGAGCCAGTGGGGTCAAGCATCTAACCATTCGCTAAAGAGAAACATAGCTGGACTTGTCCAAGTGATGACTCAACAAATATTGTCTTTCACATCCATAGGGTTGTACTTATTATTGGTTACAAAATGCTTTTCTTGTTTGAAAACGCCTTGGAAACAAACACTTAATCATTACCATCAAAATTTCAAACCCTTTAGAAGACAAATACAATTGACCCAATTCATGTGTTATTGTTTTCCCTTGGGATTCTATCCTTAGAGGTTTCTAAGCACTTGAATTTTTATCTCAATTTGTTTACTAAAGTCAACAATAGGTAACCCTTGCCTTGACTTCATCAAATGTCCATATAACATACTTTGTGGGATTCGAAGAAATTAAGACATTGAACAATCTAGTTTGGAAAACTAATCAAAGAAGTGTTTGTGGTAAAAACAAAGTCACTAAGAAAAGACAACAAAATTAACTCTCACATGTGTTGATGATATCCAAGAAAGTCAAAATCCCAAAACAAAAGTCCTTGAGTCAAAGTTCCAAATTTAGAAGTCATGCTTGGAAGGTCCTGTACCACCTCTTGACGGTCCTGCACCTGGATCTCTATGAGGTGGTGGCCCTATGACACCCCTGTTGGTTGTCCTTGAATGGCTATAGGTACTAGCACACTGAGCATAGCTGACACATCGCTCTGGGGGCACAATGTCATGGTACCATCCTCGATAATACTTTGCCTCTCAGCCCATGCACATGACCTCTCTAAGAATATCTACTATGTAGGTTCCCTTTGCCACTCTCTGTAGCCTCTCTTCCAGTCCGTCTACCTTCTTGCATCATTGTCCTAGGTTATTTCTCTCTATAGTGAGTGTGGAAATCTACTCCTGTGCTTGCGCCTATGTCTATATATGAGCCAACTACCCTTGGAGAGTTTGTACCTAGGTTTGAAAGGCTTCAATCTGTGCATGTTACTACTGTGAAGGCAATCAAATATGTATATGTTGTTGTGCCAAAAAAACCAAGGATCACCTCTTCCAAGGCACTCTAAGGGCTAACACTAGATGACCTCTATCTTTGTCTCCATCTCCACTGCCTCCATCACCCCCATCTCCATCTCCACCACTGCCACCATTTCATATGCCATCTCCATCATTGCTACTCTCATCCTCCTACTCCTCATCACCTCCTCCATCTCTCCTCCATCTTAGTGCCATGTCATCATCATCCAGTGTGGGTATTGGCTCGTTTGGAATAGAGATGCATGGAAAAGGATGCATGAAGTACTTTGCATAGTCCTGTGAATAGGTAGCCTTAATGATCTCTGGGTGATACTCCCATATCACCAGATGCAATCCCATATACTCTTGGTATGTTGTATCATATGATAGAATAGGTCCCCACTCCGATGTGTGCACTTGTCTTCGTGCATAATGAGCAAGACCCTGAGGCATGCCCTGTACTCTACCGTACTGTCGGAGTACCCTCATTAGTAGAAATCTATCAATGATGAACCATGTTTACCCAATCAAGTATCTATCTATGTACGCATAGGGAATATCAGTGTCATCCTCTACCCACTGCTCACAACCAATATAGGGCCTCTAGGTAACTGTATTAGCATCATCCAACACACACCTCTAATACTCCAGTTTTCCCAGCTTATACTAGACAACTGGACCTATGTAACCATGAAAATAAGGCCTCCCAACTGGTCGTTGCTTATCTATAACAGGTTAGGTGGTGGCTATATGCTCTCATGCCCATATCTGTAGCAATCTGACAAACTACCTCCTCTCAGATAGACAACCTGATATAGATCGTGGTATAAATGGGCTAACATGCAGGATCCCTAGACATATCTAGCCCCCTGCATAATCATCCTCTCCAAAATACGACCCCAACTAATTGAGAGTCCCTTTGACTTGTGGTCAGGACATAAGAATCCTCCAATGAAACTGACAAGCACACATGGCAGTGTCACATAAGCATCGACCATCTCTCACCACAAAATCTTGTAGCCAAATATCCGGTCATCCTTGAACACTCTCCGTAGTGCATCAATCCCTCCCTACTTAGTCGAATCATATATAACCAGCTCTCCAACAATAGGTATTTGTAGAATCCAATAGACGTCCTTTGGTGTCACAGTCATCTCATTAGTGGCCAAGTGAAAAGTGTTATGCTCATTGTGCCACCTCTCTACCAAAGCCATTAAGAGCCCCCTGTTAATTTGAATCTGGGGCATATGTATCAAAGAGGTCAATCCACATCATTTGATAACATCAAGCTCCACCTACACTAGGTGGGATATCAAATCCCAAGTCCTCGGGAAGCACTCTTGAATTTGTAGATTTGTCAAAGGCTCCTATCATCACAAAATATTGCAAATCAGTAATCTTGTCAATCAATCAAAATCAATCAGTCTATCCATCTAATCATCTCTGGTGAGACTTTGATCAAATCTCATGAGCACCAATCTATCATTGCACCTTGCCTATCATGAGGTCAATCATCAATCAATCTATCATTGCACCTCGCCTATCATGAGGTCAATCATCAATCTATTATTGAACCTTGCCTATCATGAAGTCAATTATCATCAATCCATCATTGATCCTCGCCTATCATGAGGTCAATTATCAGTATCCTATCATTAAACCTCGCCTATCATGAGGTCAATCAACATCTACTCTATCACATCATCAAACAATATCAAATCAAAGGTTGACACAATAAAAAATCATCAAAATCAAGGAGTTTAATAAAAAATCATCAATCTGGTATGGATGCGCTAAGATAGTGTTTCAATGTGCTAAATACCTAGATGCACTAGAAAACTGCATATATGTGCTAAAATAGTGTTTAAATGTGCTAAATCAGTGAATGCACCATTTAAATCAGTCAATGCGCTATTTCAGGCCATCGATGCGCTGAAACATCTTATGCATTACATCATCCTATTAATGCACTAAATCATACCCTAAATGTGCTATATCAACCTATGAGCTACAAAATCCTATCTATGTGCTACAAAAGTTCATGAATGCACTATATTAGCAGATGCCCTAAAATAGTAAACCTATGCGCTAAATTCTTAAACCTATGTGCTAAAAGTGCATATGCACCAAAACAACAATCATATGCGCTACATTAGGCCTTATATGCACTAAAACAATAAAAGTTGAATTCTAACATGAAAAATGAGTTAAAAACAAATTACACAATTTATGACTTGATGTTTTTTAGGGTACGTACCAGAGGTCCATACGTTGCCGGTTGGTTTTGACGTCGCACGCACTCGTATTGGTGTGTGTGGAAGGGGATCCCCATCTTACTCAAATTGCACAAAGTTTTCTCTCTCACTCAAAATTTCAAAACTCCAAATGACTCAAATGAGCTCAAACCACATCTTTTTCACCTTTTAAAGGTAACTTGAGTGGTAATTAAGTGGGATTGATTTATTTTTTTTAAAAGGGGTCCTAATCAATTAATTCATCAAAGGGGCAGTTTCAACATCATTTTTCGAGAAATAAATCATTTCAAAATCATAAAAAATTCTAAAAAAATTCCAAAAATCATAAAAATTCCAAAAAAAATCATAAAATCCTAAAAAATTCAAAAATTCATCGATTTATCTCCCAAGGGGCATATATCCATTATTACTTAAAAATTAGCATTCGGGGCATATCAATTTTTTTTTGTTGGTACTAGTAGCAAAATTGTTCTTTGAAGGAATATGTAAACACAACACTTCAAAGAGGGTAAAAATGTATACACCTAAAAATGGTCTGGATAATATAATTAATTAAGTACAAGTTATTTAATTAATTGACCTGCTAATTCATCTACTTATAGATAAATAGAAATATTTATTAATATAGTTCATTCTTCTAATTCTTCTATTTTAATCACATTCTTTCATCTTAATTAGATAAACAAATTCAAATAGTTTGTTTTATTTAGGGGAGAGGGGCCCAAAGTGGGGCAAGAGCCTATAGTGGGGATGGAAGTAGTCCCATGTGGGACCCATAGAAGATTGCCTTAATATGCAAATGTAAAACCGTTTTCACCCACAAAGTCAAGAAAGGTACATGTATCACTGTATCGTCAAAATTGTACTATAATCGCAGAATATTTATCCCATACAGAAATAGATATTCCCACTCTTACATGTCAAAGAATATTCAAATCACATCTAACACCACAAACATACAAGCCATATTGCTTGTTATGGGGCCCTCGATTCAAAAGAAAAGCCCAAAATACATAATTAGTATAACCCAAGCTCCTGTATAATGTCACCACTTGCATTTCATCGCAACCACCTTTCTGGCACCTGGGATGCCACAAGTAGAACATATACCAAATAATGTCCCATCACCAAATCCAATCCATCTGAACACCCATCCCACTTGGCCACCAACACAACACTCAAATAGGTAGCAATCATTCATACGTGTCCCATCTATCAAATGAAACCTCTCTACTAATGGTTCCTCCTTTTTTTCCCACCTGTAACCACCAAAACAATGGTGTTAAAGCCACCAAAATTTCTTATCAAGCAAACAAGGAATGCACACCATTAATACATACAAACTCAACAATTGAAGGCATCTGATGAAGAATTCAAATTTCAAATTAAAAGGACAGGAATTAAAGACTCCACAACAAACCAACATTGAACATATAAGGAGATATTCTAATTCAAAAATGCATTACTCAATCTCTTGCAATTTCCATTTAGTACGTCCCACTTTCATTATTAGTTATACAATTTCGTATAGAAATATGAAGATAGTCTAGAGGAAGTAGTAGCAACATCTGAACAAGCTACATGTATTCCACTGCTACAAATTTAGGCTACCTGTGATTGCAAATATTTTGAATGTGATGCCAATTTTTTTCACATTCACCTATAACTCAATATTTGGGGTTTTAACTTACACTTTATATGAATGTCAAGTCATTTCAATTCAAGTTCATGCTTTCACTAGTTTTCCTTTCCTCTACACTCGTCCATGCACGACGTTTACTTGCATTATGTATTTCAATATTTTGTGTATAAAAATTGCACGATGTTTGTTGTTCTTTTCATATTTGCTTACTTACATAGAATATGAAATGGGTTTGATTGGTTTAAAATGGTTTTTCATTGTACTATTAGACTTTTTCAATGAAATATGGAAAGGGTTTGAATGGTTTGCGGCCTTGCACTTGTTTTCGTGTGTTCATCATTGCACAAACTTTAAATATGTAATTTTATTTTTACATTTGTTTGTTATTCCAAAATACACAAATGGATACAATATATTTGCTTGTTACTAGGAAATATTCATATGGTTTTAATGTTTACCAATTTGATGGTTTCTTCCATGCACTTGCATTCGTGTCTTCCTCACTGCACACACTTTAACTCTACAATTTTCTTACAATATTCTCATGTTATTCTGAAATATGAAAATGGTATGACTGGTTTTCATTTCCAAGATATTTTGGCATGTTTATGTATTATTTTGTTCTTCCATACACAATAGTTATGTTTGTGAAATTCTTTTTTCATTTCATTTTTACTACCAAACATGGAAAGGGTTTCATTACTTCAAAATTACAGTGTTTTCTCTTTGACAATGCACAAAATTTAACTCTATAATTTGTCTTTAATATTTGTTTGTTATTCCCAAATATGAAAATGGATTAACTTGTTTTCATTTCAAAGTTTTTCTGCCATGCAATTATATTATTTTGTTCTTATATATGTACTTGTCTTTCCATACATACATATACATATTGTGCATGGAAGAATAGAATAATACATAGACATATTTCCATACATATATATGGTATGACTAGTTTTAATTTTGAAGATATTCTGCCATGCAATCGTATTGTTTTGTTCTTCCTTTCACAATACTTCTGTCTGCAAAATACAATTTTCATTTCATTGTTACTATGAAACATTTTGATGGTTTCAGTGGTTCACAATTACAGGGTTTTCCACCATGCACTTATATTCCTCTCTTTCACAATGCACAAACTAACTCTACAATTTTCCTTTAATATTTGTTTGTTATTCCCACATATGAAAATGGATTCGCTTGTTTTCATTCTAAAGATATTCTGCCATGCAATTATATTATTCTCTTCCTATATATATGTATTTTTCTACACACACACACATATATATGTATATATATTGTGTATGGAAGAATACAATAATACATAGACATATTTCCATACATATAAAAAATTATGTATATATATTATATATATATATTATATATATATATATATATTCATATATAAATATGTATGTAATTGTTTATGTGATTGTTACTAAAAAATATTTTTATTGTATTTATGTTCAGCTCTTGACATTTCATTGTTCGGCTCTGCACTTAAGAAAGCTCCCTTTCTCTTTTAGTTGAGGTTTTCTACCTCACTATGCCTATACCATTGTATTTCCTTTTGACAATGTTTAACCAATGTTTGTTCATGTCTCACTAAAAAGATGTGCTCTAAGCCATTTCAATTCAAATAATAAAATTGAATAAACTAAGATCATGCATATATTGAATATAAACAAATTGTTCATGTACATTAAAGACAATTGCATTACAAAGTGTCATCAATTGCATTGCACACTGTTCAAAAAAACTAAGCAAAATAAAGACAATAAAAATATATTGTTCATGCACAATAAAGACAATTTCATTACAAAAGAGAGACAATTGCATTACAAACTATTCATAAAAACCAGATCATTGAATTTCAAAATGTCAAGATACATATTAAATAAATGCAAATTGTTCATGCATCATTGTGACTTCAATGATGTTCAATTTTTTTGTTTTATTTAGCTACTAGTACCAAACATCCTTTTTAACATCTATAGGTGCAATCTAAAGGTAAAGTGAGGTCGAAAAGTAAAACTAAGACTACAAAGATGTCGTCTCGTACAAGGAAAGACACTATAACAGTCCTCGATGTGCAACAACTGGTTGCATAAGTAAACACAAATCCAGAACTTGTTGAGGTTGTCCAAGAGCTTGGTGCACCACCGATCCGGTGGGAAAGAGCATCAAAGGAAAGGGAATGGTGATCACAGGACATGGAAAGGGAACTGGAGGATGTTGAAATAAATGGGATGTTGACAAGAGCTACTGCAAAGAAATGAAAAATCCCAGCTACAACACTTAGTAATTGGTTAGGTGGCCTGAGCTCTACTTCAAAGAAGGGTCCACCAATGGTCCTAATAGAAGAGGAGGAGGGTATGATTGTGAAGTGGTGCACAGATATGGTAGATATTGGCCACAGGCTTGAGATTATTAATCCCAAGGAAGAGGTTGCTCATATATGCTAGACTAGACCCAACCCTTTCATGGAGGGGCTACTTGGAAAATCATGGTGGACTAGATTCAAGAGGTGCCATCCAGAATTGACCTTGTGCACAACTGAAGGTCTTGAAAAAGACAAGGTGGTAAACCTTAGACCCGATATAGTAGCTAAATTTTATAAAACACTCACAACAACATATGAAAGTACCCACTATGGTCTTGATAAAATTTAGAACTATCATGAAATGAGCATTCAAGCTAGAAGAAATGGAACTATGAGGGTCTTGGCATGTTGAGGTAGCAAGAATGTCTCCTACATAATTTCAAAAGTAGATAATGGATAACAATTCTATGTTGTGTTAATACATCTGGCCAAACCATACCTAGTTTCTATCTGTTCAAGGGCGATATAGAGATAGAGAATTACATTGTGAATTGTGAACCATGTGCAACTATGGCAACCCAAGCACATGCTTGGATGATGAAGGATATTTTCTATGAGTGGTTGGAACATTTATGTGTGTCAGTTCATGGGGGTGTCTCACCTACTAATAGGCACCTGCTAATTTTTGACAACCATGGAAGTCATGTTGCATTGTCAATTATCCAAAGGGAAATGGGTTAGGCATTGACCTCCTTACACTGCCTTCTCATACTTCTCATGTGCTATAACCTTTGGATGTTAGCGTGTTTTGCACCATTCAAGTAATATTTCAAATTAGAATGAGCAGATTTTCTCACTAAATTCCCCAATATTGATATCAAAAGGGAAAAATTGGTGGAGTTAGGCAACAAGGCATTAAGAAGAGCTTTGAATCCAGCCAACATAAAAGTTGTCTTTAAAAGGATAGGGATATGGCCCCTCAATTCTAATGCTCTTGTAAATGACATGGGTCCCAGTGAGACATATGGCATTGTTGATACAAATGATGCTTCTGCAGTGCAAAACCTCCTTAGTCTCTCAGGACTTGATGTTTCAATAGATGAACTTTCACAAAAATTGTAGACTCTAATGGATAGTCAAGTGCATAAAGGTGTAGAACAACAACTTGAGGACAGGGACAACTAGCCCGCACAAGAAGACATGGGGGATTTCACATTCCCATCTCCAACACCCACACCCCTAGGAAAAATAATGCACTATTATGTAGATTGCAACAATGAAAGTTAGGGTACGCTGGACTAGGTGGAGTTTAGTGACTCCCAATTAAATGAAACAATTGGAACAAAAAGTGGTTCTTAGACTAGTAACTTCCTTAAGCTTCCAAGTCATAGAGTGAATGGAAGGACGAGAAATTTTGTTGGTGGTGCTCTTTGAGTGAGTCGACAGTCTCAGTTGTTGATTGCTGATAGTTACATGACTCTCATAATGGAGTAGGAACGAAGAAAAAAAGAATAGGAAGAATTGAAAATCAGAAAGAGGCAACAAACTAAGGACAAAACAAAAACAAAAATTCTAGCCTTGGAGTAGAAGGAACAAAATAAAATTGAAAAGGAAATTGAACGCAATGAAAGAGAGCAACTGAAATAGTTGCAAAAAAAGGAAAAAGAGTGAAAGAAGGAGCAAGAGAGGATACAAAAGGAACAAGAGAAGAAGGAAAGGGAGATTTAGGCTGCCTATAGAGCATGGATGTGAGATAGATGGTTAAGTAGTCCTACAAATCCCTTATTTGATAATCACAATTACTTTTGAGATATAACCAATAATAACACCCCTTCATTTTCTATAGGCAATGTGTGTTTCAGTCCTAGCTTATCTCAAGTTAGCTACACCCAATTTCTAGTTGGCCAGATTTCTTCACCACTAACGCCTTCAAATGTAAGTTTCATGCAACTAACAAATGAAAATGCAAATCAATTTATGGAAAGTATAAATGCAGCAGCAGGATATGAGAACACATCTCCAAATTCTTTCCTTGGAGCATTCGACTAAGTTTGGGATGGACCAACTGAAACAATGCCTTATATCTTAGTTTTTTTTTGGGGTTGTAGTTGCGGATGCCATTTTCATTGTGTTGCATCTATTTATAAATGTGAACTATATCTATTTATTATTTTGAACTAAACATTGGTTGACTTTGTGTATTAAGGCGGTCTAGGGTCGGGCCCATTGACAACTATGTCAATACCTTTTTTATGGTTATCTTATAATCTACATTTCAGAAAATATATTGTATGCAGATATTTTGTTTCAATTTTGTTTACCACAATTGCTATGTTTATAATATCTATTCTACATTTGTGAAAAAAATATTCAATGTTGATAATCTTATACAACATTTCATACGATACAATCTATGCTAATAATTGAACATACTATGGGATAGATACGAGGGGCTTGATTTAGATATAGACATGACACCTTATATATCTTATAAGCATATATATGATGCCAAATCATGAAATATGATAATATGGGATAGACATGAGGGGCTTGATTTAGATATAGACATGAGACCTTGTGGGATAAATATCAAGTTTAAACATATGTGTTTTGTATAAAGTTTTAAAGAGTGGGGCAGGGGGGGGGGAATTCTTATAGAAAATTAGGTTACACAAGTGACAACACTTGCATGTGTTGAAGTTGAATTCATTCCTTTTGGCACATATCTACCAGTGAGGTAACACGATTAATGAAGGTTGACATTTCTTGTGATTTCATGATTCTTCTTAGGACTCAATTTCATGTCATCTTAATGTAGATCTTTTAGTGATAGATAAAGTAATTCCAATTATATCAATAAGACTCTTATTGTTTAGATTTCCAATTACATCAATTGGTATGAATTGAAAGTGATGCATCTAAATTAAGAGGTCATTCTCATAGAGATACATAACTTAAGAATTTATTTTTTTATCTAATAGTGCCTCTATAAATTGTATATCCATCATAGGCTTTTTCCTACTACAATTTGCAATTTCATTCAAGAAATTAACATGACACTTTATATGCTTAATATATATCATTTTAAAGCTAAACATTTGTTTTCTAGATTTTTTGATATATCAAGACCCTCATGTCTATCCCGTATTATGCAATGACAAATAAAAAGTATTCAATGCTGATAATCTTATATATCCTTTTGTATCTTAGTAGCTCAATTGAAATTTACTGTTAGGCTATACCTCTACAAAACATAACAAGTACATGTATGCCTTATCTCAAGTATATTGGTTTCAATACATTATAGTTTAGTCTTGATTTGTGAAAGGTAGAGATGGATGTGACCTATTTGACCTATATGAGTCTATCTATCCCCTATTATTATGTTCATCATTGCACAAACTTTAAATCTGCAATTTGCTTATAACATTTGTTTGTTATCCCCAAATATGAAAATGGTTTGACTAGTTTTCATTTCGAGGATATATGTAGTGCTTATATGTGCATACATATAAGCATATATATATCTATGTGCATAAGGATATACATATGTATGTATGTGCATACGTATTTAGATGTATGTCTATGTGAATATGTATGTACATATATATCTATGTGCATTTGAATGCACATGTATGCATAGGATAATATGTATGTACATATATTTAAATGTGTATGTACATGTATATATATGTATGTACATATATATCAATGTGTATCTACACGTATCTATATATGTATCTACATATATATCAAATTGTACCTATATCTATGCCAATGTGTATCTACACATATATGAATGTGAATCTACACACACACACACATATATATGTATGTATGTAAATATGTATGTATGCATACATATATATGTATTTATATATACATATATATAAATACATGTATATATATATACATATATATATATATAAATACATGTATATATATATACATATATATATATATATACATACATATATATGTATACATATATATATATATATACATATACATATATCTACATATATATACATATATGCCATGTACATATATATGTACAAAGAGATATATACATACACACATTGATATATAGATTGAACACTATAGTGTATGTATACATAGAAATTAAATGAAAAGATTAAACCCATTAAAGCTGCTGTGATGCATGAAGAGAACCATATATTTCGTTGAAAAATTGAGTGTGTTTATGAACACAAGTATTGGAAGTGTTCATAAACACCATATACGCCATAAACATCATGGAGCACATTGTCAATTCACTTAGAACGAAAGAGAACCTTCAATATAAGGACAATCAAATAAACACTTTAAATATTCTGTTTAGAATCAACTACAAAAAACAACACACCCATAACAAAACAAATAACCAAAAAGAAGAAAGAAAAGGGAATGGTAGGAGAAAATGGTGTACCTTTAGTGAGGTTAAAAACCTCACCTGTATGAATTGGAGATGGCCAATGGTATGGTGAATTTATCCAACTGAATCCTGTAAACATATATGAACATAGACAATAATAATAAAAGTGTAGTAAGTCAAAAGTGTTTAACTTACAATAAGAATGTATAGTATTGTTTCTTATTTACCTTCGTCATGCAATTCAACATCACGAATCCAATAATGGATTGAAATAACACACCATCGAAGAAGATTGAACAAGACAGGAATTTACAACAAGTGTCGGCCAAATATACCAACATGTCTAAAAAAATGAAACAAATAACTACTAAGGAATGTACATGACATATATGACATTCAAATTGAACAATCAAAATGAACAATCAAATTGAGCATTGCAAGTGAATAATGAAATTGAACATTCCAATCAAACAATGAAATTAAACATTCCAATTGAACAATAAAATCGAACATTCTAATTGATCAATCAAATAGAACTATATATTTGAACAATGCAATCAAACAATTCAATTGATCAATCAAATTGATCCGGTGGACATTTTTTTCAGTGGAAATTGAAGTGTCTCATTTTTCTCCAAAATCTGCACCATCAGAAAGAGCTCGGTGTCCTGGTCCCAACGCAACTCGAATGGAGCGAAAATAAGTCCGTTTGCACGAGTTATGGCCAGTCAAACCTTTGGTCAAACTGGAATCAGGGGCATCCAGGAAGCGAAAAAAATGATGTCGTCAAAAGTTGTCGAAGTCAGCATCATCGGGAAGATCTCGTCGCAAGCTTTCCAACGCAACTCGTTTCGTCGAAATCTGACATCGGACGCGAGAGTTATCAGCGGTCAAAGCTCCTGGTTGACTTGGTGACCGGAAGGTGAATGATGACGTCAGCGTCCGTACAAGATGACGTCAGCAGTTCGTACAAATCCGATGTGGACCAACCAAATGTTGACACGTGTCAAGTACGTACAGGTGACGTGGCATGTGAGTCAGATGGTACGGACCTATTGGCGGCCGACACGTGGCATCCGTACACAGTTAGCATCGACGTGGCAGTCTAGTCACACAGTCCAGTCAGCACCCGGTTAGTAGCACAGTGGCAGTCCAGTCGACATGACACGTCATCTCTCCGTACCCACGTCAGCATCCAACTCGGAAAACACATCGGCATTGTTAGCGAATTATATTTCGCCACATGGCACCTTGGGGGCACGCCACGTGGCCTCGGCTATCTCTATCCGCGGATTCGAAGTTTGTTTTGATTGTAAAAAATGTTAGGTAGAGGGCTCGAACCTCGCACCACACGCCTCCGATTATCCGGCACAGCCGTTGCACCCAACCGCCGGCGCTCACCTATGTATGGAAGCGGTTTGGTTTTCTTATATTAGTCGGTTGAAATTCCTTCAAAAATGTGCGGTCGGTGGGATTCGAACCCCGCACCGGCCGGGTGATAAAGTTTATGTCCACCACTAAGCCGTTGATCCGATCTAATATTCATATGGCATCGGTTTGTTTTGTCAACTTTTGAAACCCGAATGCCTAAAACTTATAAACAAACCCCCTAATTTGAACAAACAATAATCCTATTTAGGGATTAAATATAACCAATTAAAATCTCTTAAGCCCGAATAAAGGATTGAAAGGGCTAGAATTAATAATGAGATTTTTTTAAAAGATTTTCAAATATCTATTATGTAAAATGGGGGGATTATGATATTTTTAATGATTTTTATGTATTTGGAGAGATAAGGAGAATATTTTGCAAATCAATTGGTTGAGAGCCAAATTGAGCAAATTCTTTGTATAAAAAGGGGGCTTGAGGTGAGGATTGGCAATCAAGTTTTCTTTCAGGTGACGAAGTCTTGAAGCTGTGGAGATAATCAAAGAGAGGTCTTGTTGAAGAGTTTTCAGATCATTCTTGCATATCAAAGCGTCGTTACGCTGCCGAAGTGCTTGGAGAATGATTGTGGTGCATTGTAATCGATTTTGGAGTTAATCGGATCGGTCTCTCTATTGGAGTGGACCCGGAGACGTAGTCACATTCTATGACGAACTCCGTTATCAAGCGTTGTTTGCACTTCTCTTCTTCTCTCTCTTTCTGTCTCTCATTTCTTTTCTTTCTGTTATAATCACCTTGTTATTACGTTCTTTATGTTATTTCCTTAAGTTAATTTTGTTTTAATTAACTTGAAATAATCATTGTAAAAGCATTGTAAAAGTTTAAGCATTTAAACTGCAATCTAGTCTAGATCCTATACAGATCACAAATTGAACAATCCAATTGATCAATCAAATTTAACAATCCAATTGATCAATCAAATTGAGCAATCCAATTGATCAATCAAATTGAACATTCCAAGTGAACAATGAAATTGAACATTCCAATTGAACAATGCAATTGAACAATCAAATTGAACAATCCAATTGGTCAATCAAATTGAACGATCCAATTGAACAATGCAATTGAAAAATCAAATTGAGCAATGCAATTGAACAATCAAATGGAACCATCAAATTGAAGAAAGCAATTGAATAATCAAATGAAATCATCAAATTGAAGAAAGCAATTGAACAATCAAATTGAACATGTGTACATGAGTTATACATATATAGCAATATGATATGGTGTAACAATTAGAATGTATGGAACTGAAATGCATTTAAATCCATAAAAAGGGCAAGTTGAAACCCCAAATATTGAGTTACAGGGTGGTGGGTTACAAACATTGATAGTACATAGAACTAATATATATTCCCTGCCATATGCCTTAAAAAAAAACCATGAAATTGAACAGAAATGTCTTCACATTCATAAATAGTGTAATTTGAAACCCCAGATATTGAGTTAAATGAAAAACCCAATGTAAACATACATACACACATTAAATATAAATACATTATATATATATACACACACACACACACATAAATACACATACATACATACATACACATTATATACGTATGTATGTATGTATGTATGTATGTATGTATTTATATATATATATATATATGTATTGTGTATAAATATATACACACATACATACATACATACATACATACATACATACATACATACATACATACATACATATATATATATATATATATAAATGAGAATACACAAACATACATACATACATACACATTGTGTATGTATGTATGCATTCATATATGTGTGTGTGTGTGTATGTTAATTTTAATATATATAGGCATTGGTAGAGGCCTAGTGAGGTAAAAGAGCTCACCTCAAAGAGGAAGGCAACTTTTGAGAGTGTAGAGCCGAAAAATGAAGTGTGTAGAGTTGAACAATGAGTTGTGGAGAGCCAAACATGTATTGTTAAGTAACCAAATGAACAATTGAGAATGTTTTCAAATAAAAGGAATGAGAGTGAGTGAGATATGAGAGAATTTGGAGTATTGAATGAACATTGATTTTCGATTAACGTGCCTAGCAGACTAAGTAAATACAAAGTGACGCATAAGGAAAGTTGGTCAGTGGAGGAAAAAAAGGAGGTGGCGAGCAATTATTGCTCTAAACACATTCCCTCTTGTGCAATACACTAGATTCAATGAGTTGAACCCAAAAAAAAAACATGAATGAAATCATACGTTTTACCTTGGAGGTAAAACCCAATTTGAATTCATGTTTTTTGTTAGGTTCACCTCATTCAGGAATTAGTTTTATCCAACAACATTCTATGCGGTTTTCTACATCAGGCCCTTCTTTGTCCACACTTGTCTCCAATTCTTGCAGGAAACACTTCCTTGAAACAAAAACCTTATTATATCGTGTTATTATAGGTTTTTCTACCATGCAATGGTTAAACATGGAATGGGATTCACAGGTTCACGATTAGAGGGTATTCTACCATGCACTTGTGTATATATATATATACACATGTATACATGTATATATACATATATATAAATATACAGTTTGCTTTTCTTTAATATGCAATTTCGAAGTTTGCAATTAAATGCTTGGTTTTATGAACACTTTGTAATGCAATTGTCTTTAATGTGCATGAACAATTTTTTTTTATTCAATATATGCATTATCTTAGTTTATTCAATTTTATTATTTGAATTGAAATGGCTTGGAGCACATCTTCTTAGTGAGACATGAACAAACATTGGTTAAACATTGTTGATAGGAAATATAATGGTAGAGGTGTAGTGAGGTAGAAAACCCCAACTGAAAGAGAAAGGGAGCTTTCTTGCATGTAGAGCCAAACAACGAAACATGAAGAGCTAAACATAAATATAATTAAAAAATTTCATAGTAACAATCACATAAACAGTCACTTAGATTGAACAACAAACAAAGCATACATCTAATTAGGCTCAATGTACATATGCATATATGTATATGCACGCATCAATGTATAGGTCGCATCAAAAAAATCTTTCCCTGGAATGCATGTAGTTAGAACTGGTATAAAATCCATGGAAAATACCACTACTTATAAATTCTTGGAAAATGCCAAGAATTTTAATTTCATGGAAAATTCCATGAACTTTATACCACTTCACTACATTCTCTATAGGGAAAAAAACTCCTTCGTTTCTTTGTTTTCTCTTCAATTAAATTGACAATGTATACATGTTTACTATAACAAGCTTTCACATACCATACCCACTATATGTCATATGTCCAAATCTATACCCTTGATCGACTCCTATGCCCACACATAGCTTCTCTCCCTTATGTGTATGTTTTGTTTGTTCTTCAATTTAATTGATTGTAAATGACAACCCCTCTCCCTTACAGCCAACTGTGATAGCATATGACTCCTACTTATGTTTGGTTGGGAATGAATGGAGGACTACAAGTAGGTGGAGGATTAGGATTAGTGTTGGGATGAATATTAGATAGAGGATGAAGGTATGTATGGAAATATGTCTATTATATTATTATGTTCTTCCATGCACTATATATATATATACATATATTTGTATATGTATGGAAATATTTCCATGTATTATTCTGTTCTTCCATGCACTATATATATATTTGAATATATATATATATTCGAATATATATATATATATCCGAATATATATACATATATTTGTACATGTATGGAAATATGCCTATGTATTATTTTGTTCTTCCATGCACCAGTGTATATATATATACATATATTTGAATATGTATGGAAATATCTCTATGTATTATTCTGTTCTTCCATGCACTAGTGTATATATATATATTCAAATATATATATATACATATATATATTCGAATATATATATATATATATATATATATATATATATATATATATATATATATATATATATATATATATATATATTTGAATATGTATGGAAATATGTCTATGTATTATTTTGTTCTTCCATGCACAATTTGTAATTATAAAGGGATAGAAAGTGTTGGTGTAATTAAATGTCTTGTACCTTGTCCCAGGTCATGATTACACCTTAGTTAAGTTTACTTAGGGACCACATAGGAGGTTGTTGGAGATTTTCCACTTTTGGTGGACTTGACATGTCATTACTTCATCACTTCCACCTTTTGTGGACACATCATGTGATTATCTATCCACCTTTTGTGGGTGATCCACCTTTTGTGGTTATTATCACATTATCCCTTTCCACTTTAGGTGGAGTGATAACTCTTCATTGTTGTCTCATGTCATAAGATTACGACACTTGTCATAATATTATGCCCTCCTATGTTCTCACCTTGGCTATATAACCAAGGGGTCTCCTATGCATAGCATTGTACTGCATATCATATTTGTATTACTGACATTGAATACAGTTTATTCTTGTCATATTCTATTCTCTCTCTTTTGTGCTTTCTATTTGGCCTCTAGATCTTGGGTGGCTACCTTCATAGCCAATTCTTACATGGTATTAGAGCTATTGGAGTGCCTTTTGTTAGTCATTTGGAGAGATTCTTGGAGGATTCCTTTTTTGGCCTTACGTTGCAGCAGCATTTTGGAGCATCCTACGCCAAATTTGAGCCCACCATTATGTTTGGGAGGCCATTTCCAGTTGGGATTGCCTTTCCTTTCATCAAAATCTGACATCTAGAGAGCTAGATCAGAAAAAATCGCCAATTGGGGGTATTGCAGACCATGCGTAGCAAGGTACTACAGTGTACCATAGGGGGTACAGGTTCCGCCACGTGGCGGCACCTCACCCAACCTGCGGTCCACCTCCCACCGACACCATCAAATACCAGTTGAGAAAAATTAAAGAATCTAGAAAAAAAAACCGATAGAAATTTTTTGAAAAATTTGGCATGAATATTCTGATTCTACGAAGATTCCATTGGCGGCAACGAAGATTGGACATGGAATATTCTAGTGGAATCTCAAGATTCCAGCTAGGAGGTTGACAACATAGTGACGGTTAACCAACCGTCAATTTTAAGCCCCTTCAAAATTTTGATGGCTAAATAAACATCAAATTTATGCTAGTAGTTTGATGACGTCAGCATTTTCTAAAAAAATTCCCCCCCTCTTCAATGAAGTTTTTGATTTTGCAGTATGATTTCAGAGCTTCATATCTTGCTCATTTTTGCTCGTTTTTTCGAGCAATTTTTTTTGATTTGGGCTAATTTTTCATGTACTTTGTAGTGGTGTACTAATTTTCTGATTTTGCTAGACATATTTTCCATAATTTTCAGTTTCTCAACACTGTACTTGTCTTGTCACCATTTTTGTAGCTTCTGAGGCTTCGTTCAGGCTCATACGAACTCCTTTTCAGGTGCCATTTTTTTTTACAGTGCATGATTTTTCATCTACTTCTTGAATTTGCAATCTGTTTGAAGGGATCTTGAGTGGATTTTTTAATTTTAGCATATGGTCTTTTTTGGCCTATTTGGCACTTGTATTGCATAGATCTGAATGTAGGTATTTGCTTCATTGTTCTAGTCTGTTCTCAGCCTATTTATTCACAAGTTGTAATTCAGAAATCATAAGCCCACTTAGCCAAGTTGCAAGTGGCCTATTGTACACACTACATTATAAAGTGTCGAAATCATCGATTTGTGGGGGGGTACTTTGATTGAGTGAATTTGGGGGTGTATCTCTTGTGTGATTGTTCCTATTTTCTCTCTTGTGTTCTTGCATTCCATCATGGGTTCATATAAAGTTCCACTCTTAACTGCACATAATTATGGTACATGGAAAGTATGTGCATGGAGTAAACTAATGGAAAAAGGTTTAATTTACTACATTGATGGAACCATAACTGCACCTTCAAATCCTAAGGCAGATCCAATTGCATATATGGATTGGCTCACTAAAACTTCTATTGCATTAGGTACACTAAGAAAGTTCATTTCAAATGATCTCATTTTCCATGTTGATAAATGTACTACAGCTAAGGAAGCTTGGGATAAGCTTGCTGCTTTGTATGGAAAGGTTGATAAGGTTAAGGGATACAAACTTGAACATGATCTCTTAAGCCTTGATCCCAAGGATTTGGATACAATTCAGGATTATGTCACTAAGGAAAATGAACTAAGAGCACAACTAAAAGATTGTGGTATTGAGAAAGAAGATGATCAATTGGTCTTCAACTTGTTGGATAGACTTCCAGTTGAGTATACAACCTTTGTTTCAAGTTTTCAGACTCAAAGATTGACAATTAGTAACTTCACAACACCATCTTTTGAGGCTCTCATAGATCTTTTGATTCTTGAGCAAAATAAGTTGATGAAAATGGGCATTCTCAACTCTTCAACTTCAAAAGCATTGGTGGTCAATCATGGAAACAATAAGCAAGGCAAAGGAAAGGACCAAAAGCAATCTTCACCAAAGCCACAAGGAGAGAACAAACAATCCACTCCTCCACAACAAAGCTCACCTTCATCTTCTTCAAAGAAGTACAACTGTTCAAGTAAGAGGGAGCAACCAACATGTGCTTATTGCAAAAGGATTGGTCATGATGAGCATCGTTGTCATGTTAAGCAAATTGATGAGGTGAAACACATCCTTAAGAAGAACAACATTAACTTGCCAGCTGCATATCGGGAGAAGGACTCATCTCCTTGCGCTTCTTCTAAGGGAAAAGGAACAACTCTCATGGAAACAACATCAAGCTCTTCTCCTTCTACATCATCTCAATATGAGAAACATAAGGGGCAAACATTTCTTGTAGTTGCAGATTCCAATTCAGATAGGTGGATCCTTGATTCAGGAGCTTCACATCATATGACTTCTTCCAAGGATATGTTCTCTTCATTTGATTCTTGTTCATCACCACCCATTTTGATGGCCAACAACATTTCTTTAGAAATTTGTGGGAAGGGTTCTATTGACGTTGAAGGTGGAGCATTTAATGATGTTCTATGTGTGCCTACTTTGTCAAGGAACATCCTTTCCATCTATTAGATTACACACAATGCTACATGAAAGAGTGTAGAGTTCACACCCAATTCTGTCATTGTTCAGGATTTGCATAGTAGGGCTCTTGTTGCAATTGGGGAGGTTGATAATCGTTCTTGGTTCTACACCTTCTCATATTTTGCTCCTATTGATGATTCAGTTCACCCTAGTGTGGACACACTTGAGGAGATTGAGTATGGTTACTTGAATCTTGGAGTGCTCACTAGTCCTGAGGTTATTGAACCTATTGTTGATACTCCATCTTCTACATTGACTAATGTACCTGATGATACTTGTGTTACAGTAGGTTCAGTGCCTTGTGATTTAGTGCATCAGTGTATACCTTGTCTTCCAGCAGCAACTTCATGGGATGACTACTTGTCAGACATTAGTAGTTTGTTTGTGGAATCCTACATTGCAGATTTGGGAGACACATTTGATTACTTACATCTTCTCTTTAATGAAGGTGATTCTTCTTCAGTTGATGCAAGGGAACACTCTGACCCTCCTCTACATGATCAGTCTCTTGAGGTTGATGTGATTGTGGATGCATCTTTACAATAGTTGGAGGAGGCCACTTTATCTCTTGAGGAGACATTATCTTTGGAGTATGTTCTACCCTCATCCTTGCTAGATCTTGAGTTGTCTTTTTCAATAGATGAGAGTGTTGTTGCAAAGGGGTTCTCACAGGTTCCAGGAAGTGACTACACCATTGCAGCTTCACATGGTTTGGGGAAGGCATCTTTCAGCATCAACACAGGGAATTTTGAGCAGATTTCAGAGACTTCTTACATTCTAAGGGTTCTTCCTTCTTCACTTGTGGATTGGGGAGACTTCATTCATACACCTTTGGTATTGTTTCTTCCCAAGGGGAGGAACGTTGTTCAACAATTTTGGAGCAGCTTCTTCATTCCTTCTCGAGCATCTTCCATGGGTGATCATTGTACATTGAGGGGGGGCTACCTTATCTCTCTTCTTCTCTTGTATGGGGGGGACTTTTTCCTTACATGGGGTTTTATCCTTCTCATGCTATGTTCATAGGCTTTTGTATCTCATCTCTCTTTTGGGGGGTAGTTTTTTCCCATTGGGTTTTTCTAACTTTACTCCACCTTTGAGAGATTTCATTTGCATTTGTACATGGGTACCTAACATGGCCTAGTAGCTGGGACCCATCTTGCATTGTCTGCATTTGTGTACATTCTCCCTAAGTTGCACTTAAGGGGGGGGGGGTGTTGGTGTAATTAAATGTCTTGTACCATGTCTTAGGTCATGATTACACCTTAGTTAAGTTTACTTAGGGACCAAATAGGAGGTTGTTGGAGATTTTCCACTTTTGGTGGACTTGACATGTCATTACTTCATCACTTCCACCTTTTGTGGACACATCATGTGATTATCTCTCCACCTTTTGTGGGTGATCCACCTTTTGTGGTGATTATCACATTATCCCTTTCCACTTTAGGTGGAGTGATAACTCTTCATTTTTGTCTCATGTCATAAGATTACGACACTTGTCATAATCTTATGCCCTCCTATGTTCTCACCTTGGCTATATAACCAAGGGGTCTCCTATGCATAGCATTGTACTGCATATCATATTTGTATTATTGACATTGAATACAGTTTATTCTTGTCATATTCTATTCTCTCTCTTTTGTGCTTTCTATTTGGCCTCTAGATCTTGGGTGGCTACCTTCATAGCCAATTCTTACAGAAAGAGGGATAAATATATATGTAAGAACAAAATAATATGATTGCATGGAAGAAAAGCTTCAAAATGAGAAAACTTATATGTATGGAAATTTGTCTATATATTATTTTGTTCTTCCATGCACAATATGTATAAATATATGGAAAGATAAATGTGCATGGAAGAGCATAATAATATATTTTCATGGCAGATTAACTTTAGAATGAAAAAAAAGTGAATCCATTTTCATATTTGGGAATAACAAACAGATATTAAAGGAAAATTGAAGAGTTAAAGTTTGTGCATTATCAAAGAGAGCAATACAAGTGCATGAAAGATAACCCTATAGTTTTGAACAAGTGAAAGCCTTTCCAATATTTGGTAGTAACAATGAAATGAAAAAATTTTTTGTAGACATTACTATTGTGCATGAAAGAACATAATAATACATAAACATGCTAGAGCATATTCAAAAGGAATACTGGTCATACATTTTCATATTTCAGAATAACATAAGAATATTATAAGCAAATTGTAGATTTAAATGTGTGTGTAGTGAGGAAGAGAGGAATGCAAGTGCCTAGTAGAAACCATCTAAATGGTATACATTCAAACCGTATGAATATTTCCTAGTAAGAAGCAAATATATTGTATCCATTTTGATAATTGGGAACAACAAACAAATATATTAAAAGGAAATCGTAGAGTTAAAATGTGTGCATTGTCAAAGAGATAACCGTTTAATTTTGAACCAGTCAAACCCTTTCCATATACATAACTATTGTGCATGGAAGAACATAATAACACATAAACATGCCATAATATCTTGGAAATGTAAACCACTCATACCATTTTCATATTTCAGAATAACATGAGAATATTAAAAGCAAATTGCAGAGTTAAAGTGTGTGCAATGACGAATGCAAGTACCTAGAAGAAACCCTGTAAATGATATACATTAAATCGTATGAGTATTTCCTAATAACAAGAAAATATACTGTATCCATTTAGAAATTTGGGAATAGAAAACAAACATTAAAGGGAAAATGCAGAGGTAAAGTGTGTGCATTGTCAAAGAGAAAACCTTGTAATTTTGAACCAGTGAAACCCTTACCATGTTTGGTAGTAACAATGAAATGACAATATCATTTCACATACATAAGTATTGTGCATGGAAGAATAGAACAATACGTAAAAATGCTAGAATATATTGGAAATGAAAACCAATCATACCATTTTGACTGGTTCAGAACAAAATGAGAATATTAAAAGAAAATTGCAAAGTTAAAGTATGCGTAGTGACGAAGACACGAATGCAAGTGCATGGCATAAACCCTCAAAACAATAAACATTAAAAATGTATAAATATTTCCTAGTAACAAGAAAATATATTGTATCCATTTCTTTATTTTAAAATTAAAAAAATGTAAAAAAAAAATTACAAATTTAAAGTTTGTGTAATTCCGAACACAAGAAAACAAGTGCATGGCTGCAAACCAGTCAATCCCTTTCCATATTTCGTCGAACATGTCTAATAGTAATGAAAAACCATTTTAAACCAGTCAAACCCATTTTATATTTTTTGTAAGCACAATGTAGAGGTGCAATGAATATCAAAAGATTACGAATGCATGGTCGAGTGTAGAGGAAAAAAAAACAAGTTAAAACCTCCCCACATTTCATACTTAGACAATCTTTCTCAAACACAAAAGTTCACAATGAAAAGTTTTGAAAAAAAAAGTGCATGGTAGAATACTGTTTAATTTGAAGATAGTAGTACAGGCCGAGTTAGGTTAGAAACCTTGCTTGAAGGAGGTAGGGAGTTGTCAATAGTGAAAAGCCAAACAAAGAAGCGTGTAGAGCAGAATGATGAAGTGTGGAGAGTCAAACCAATTTTGGTGACAAACAAAATGAACAGTTGAGAATGTTTGTGAAAAAAAGGAATGATATTGAGTGGGATATGCAAGAATGTGGAGTATTGAATGAACCTTGATCTCTGATTGACACGCCTAATAGACCAAGTAAATGCGAAGTGACACGTAAGGCAAGTTGGTCTGTGAAGGAAATGGAGGAGGCAGCGAGCGTTTAATGTAGTGAAATGTTGGTAGAGGGTGGAGAGGCTGTCATCTCCATGTGGTTATCTGATCTATTGTACGTAGATGTGCTATTCGATTAAGGAGACCGGTGGGCTCCACTTTTTGGGCAGAGGGAAAAATCGGCCAGTTTTGGACACGTCAGTGTAAAATGTGCTTGATAGGTGACGAGGTGATCGATTTTTTTAAAATAATATGGGTCGATACACAAGTGGCAGGGTGATGTGGTGAGTTTTTTCTTAATTTTTCTAGGTCCATGTGGACCTACAAAGTTGACCCACCCTACTTTGGGCCCCTCTCCCCTAATTATCATATCTTTTACTAAATTTGAATAATTCCAATTTTCAATTTGGTCACATGTCTATAGCTTTTGTCTGAACAAAATTGAAAGTTTCAAATATTTAATTATGCTTTATCTCCAACAGATTTTGGAACAATCTTAAAAGACTTGACTCTATTCCTCAATTTATTCTTCCTCGTCACTTGGTAGAATGTTTTGTTGAAAGAAACACCCTCCTTGAGACTCTCCAACTTCTTCATTCTCCACCATCGATTCTTCCAGATCAAATCCAGACCATTGCTTGCTTCCACATCACAATATTCCTTTGAAAATCTATAAAAGTAGCCTCTTTCTATAGGAAATGGATCCCAACTTTGAGCAAGTATACTTTGTAGAAATTACTTTAGAGCATTAGAGAATTTGAGCATTTAGAAAATAGTATTTTAGAAGTGTAGACATCCAAATTTGACCACTTCCATATGGTCAAAGTCGTCTCCTTAATCATCCTTTTTCTCATTTAAATCATCCTCTTTACCGGTATTAATTAAATCACTCATTTAATTAATATTTCATGTATTCCATAAGGTTTCCCAAAGTATTTAAGTTAATAAATACTTTTCCCCTCTTTCCTCTCTAAATTAAATAAATGTATCACTTTATTTAATTTATTCATATATTATCTTTTAGAATTTTAAATTTATTTTTAAATTATTTATTTTCTCTCTCATTGTCACATCCTCCAACTTTTTCAAGTTGGATTCTAACCCCTCTTAACAATCTAACCCTATTTCTTAGTCATAATTAATTTATGATTAAGATGTGCACACCCCTAATCATCATTAGGGTCCCATCCTCCTTAATTTCCCACTTGCCTCTAATGTGTCATTAACTAGTCTAATCAAGTACTTGCACAACCTTAATCACTTAATTAGGTCATCCCTAACCCCCATGTCATCTATGGAATGTGTCCTTAGTCAACTTCATTAAAAGCTTTCTCTTTTTGAACAAGGCGCTCCATTCTCCATGTGAATTTTTAATTCACATTTAATCCCCCAATGCATTTAAGGGAATTTTAAATTATTTCTCTCATCCCCATGAGGATATTTGAGGAATTTTTAATTCCTCACATGTCCTCTCAACCACATGGGGACAAGTACCTCCTTTATGAGGAGATCTTGTCCAATCCCAAGGTACTATGTAGTACCTCCATGTCATGTACTATCCTTCCACCTCATGTGCACATCATCCTTTTCAAGCCACTTCACATGCCACATGTCAAGATTTGAGGGATTGTGAATTCTCAACTCACTTTAGCCTTACATCTTGATCTTGGTGGCTCAATCCCAACCATCCATTTCCCTAGAGAATTCCAAAATCTCTATAAATACCCCCTCTTTTCTCTCATTTTGGGGGCAGATAATCCATTGTAGCCAAAATCTTGCAAAGTTTTTATAGAATCCATACTTAGTTATTTTTCATGTTTGCATACAATTTCATCCATCCTCATATCATCATCTAGCTTGCATCTTGTGTCATCTAAGGAGCATACAACACCAAATATCGATGGGCCAACCAAATGATCGATTCGACGCAAGGTAAAAAGTTTCATTTTATTTTGTATTGAATCCAACTAGGCTAATCTTGAGGTGTAGGTCATTTTTATTGTTATTTTGCACTCTTTGTTTGCTGCTCATATTCTAGCACATAATTTTGACCTATCACATTTCTGGCACGCCTAGTGGGACCCACAAACGGGTCGCTTGCTTTCACGTTTTTTATTTTTTAACTTTTTTGTAGGTACAAGTTATATAGGGACATACCTGACCTACAGAGGGGAAAATTTGACCTTCCTGGGGTGGACCTGACCTACAGGGGCAGACATGAACTGATAGATAGACAGATTTTCCCTACACAGGTGGACTTGACCTTTCCCAGGGGCATACCTGCCCTCCACAGACCTCATAAATCATTTTTGGAAATCTTTTCATGGAGGGGTGGATTTTCCCTCATAGTCAGGTGGATTTTCCCTAGACAGGCGGATTTTCCCTTAGAGTCAACCTAATTTTGCCTCATAGACAGCCGAATTTTCCCTAGACAACTTTTTCCTAGAAGGTAAAATTTCAATTTTTAGCAATCTTTTGGCTGTTTTAAGGGTTTTTAATCCCTAATTTAGGTACATAGTGTAACTAGGAGGTGTTAATCAACCATGTTTCCTATGTTTTTTGGGTGAGCTATTTGATGTATCCAATCCCTTTGCGCCATTCAACGATCCCGGGTGACGAGAAATCGTAGCTTACCACGTCTTTTGAGTCCACCCCTTTTATTTTTCTTAGCGGGACCTATTTGGGGATTTCATCATGCCAAGGGACGATTCCAACTATTGAAGTTGAGAAAGCCAATCTCACAAACCCCGAAGATCACCTGCATTCAAATAACCTGTCACAAAATGAAGACATTCGAGACAAAAGGAAAAGGTGCTCTAAAAGCTAAAAAATGTATTAATCAGAGAGTTGGATAAAATAAAATAATCAATCCTTATAAAAGGAGATTGTGCAAAACATAAAAGAAACCCTAATAGGTAGACATTTAATAATTAATATAATTATTAAATATCACAATATGCAAACTAAAGTGAAATCTTAAGAGAGGAATAAAGGTAACTTAATTAACATAATTAAGTTAAAACCTTTACTCTAACACCAACCAAGTGTACTGGTGGGGTATATAAAGGGGGGAGAGCAAAAGTTGTACCTCAATCCAACCACGTTGTAATTGGTGAAGCATCAGGATGATGTGAAGAGTTGGTCTGAGCCTTTTAGGTTCCCGAATCACACTTGTAACGAGTTGGTGTTCATAGTTTGGGCCTTATGTACTGGGTGTATATCGAGGACTCCCTAGTATCCATGTTCATCTTAGATTAGAAGACTTTGTCAACCATACCCTTTCTACTAGACTTAGGCTTGTACTGTCTGAATTGTCTTTTTTGTGTGAAACTAGTGATTTTCTGATTTATTTCACTTAGCCATAGCCTTTTGATTGATGATTGTTGTGTTTTGAGTCCTTTTTCTTAGTCGTTTTGTCAAAAATCAAGTCAAACCTACGGACAGGTGGATTTTCCCTCACAAACAACCGGATTTGACCCGTAAATAGCCAAATTTTCCCCCCTCTGTGAAAAATGACCAACTTTTGTTCCTTGGATGGACTTTCCCTCAATCCAGGGGCAGACCTGACCTATAAACTAGTCCTTTTGGAGCCTGTTTTTCCCATTTTTGATCAACTTTTTCTCCTTGGGCAGAATTTCCCTCATCCAAGGGCAGACCTAACCTATAAACCAGTTCTTTTGGAGCCTGTTTTGGCCATTTTTGACCAAATTTTTCTACTTGGGAAGACTTGCCCTCATCGAGGGGCAGACTTGACCTATAAACTAGTCCGTTTTGAGCCTGTTTCACCCATTTTTTATCAACTTTTTCTCCTTGGGCAGACCTGACCCATCTAGGGGCGGACTTGACCTATTGACCAACATCTTTTAGGCTTGTCTTGACCTAATTTGATCAATTTTTTCTCCTTGGGTAGACCTGACCCATCTAGGGGTAGACTTGACCTATTGACCGACCTCTTTTAGGCCTGTCTTGACCTAATTTGATCAATTTTTTCTCCTTGGGCAAACCTGACCCATCTAGGGGCAGACTTGACCTGTTGACCAACCTCTTTCAGGCTTTCTTGACCTAATTTGATCAATTTTTTCTCCTTGGGCAGATTAGACCCATCTAGGGGCGAACTTGACCTATTGACCGACCTCTTTCAGGCCTGCCTTGACCTAATTTGATCAATTTTTTCTCCTTGGGCAGACTTGACCCATATAGGGGCAAACTTGACCTATTGACTGACCTCTTTCAAGCCTGTCTTGACCTAATTTGATCAATTTTTGCTCCTTGGGTGGACCTGACCCATCCAGGGGTAGACTTGACCTATTGACCGACATCTTTCAGGCCTGTTTTAACCTAATTTGATGAATTTTTTCTCCTTGGCTGGACTTGACCCTCCCAAGGGCAGACTTGACCTATTGACCAACCTCTTTTAGGCTTGTCTTGACCTAATTTGACCATTTTGGCTTCTTGGGCAGACTTGACCCTTGACTGTTCAAATTTTTGATCCGCTTCACCATTTGGGACCCTCATTTCACCATCTCGATCACTCACCTCTCTGTTTCAAACATTTGTGCACCCATTTTGGGAATCCATTCACCATCCTAAACATTCATCCCCCAGCTTGTGCATCCGTTCACCCATTCAAAACTCATGTTCTAATTATCATTTCCACATTTCGGACCATCAATATCCCATTGAAACCTTGTTAGAGAGATTATCCAAATTGACCTAGGTGTTCATCTCTAATCATCATCCATCATAAGTTGGTCGTCCTTGTTAGCCCAATCAATCCACTTCTATCTCAAGTTGGATTCGGTGCCATTATCATACATCGCCCCTTCAATCGATTAATCAACACCTAGTGTTACCAAGGATCACTTTTGAACTTGGTTTCAAATTCTGATCACTATCATTCATCCTAATCAATCATCAATCCAAATCAAATCGTTATATCATCTAATTCGGATCGGCTCATTATCTACCAATCAACCCAATCCACTTCATCAAATCAAATCAATCCTATCAAGCCACATCCTCATCAGCTAATCAATCATCAAATCAAATTGATCCTTTCATCCCCAAGGTCATTCTAGCATCCTAGTCCATCATATCATCTTGCATGCCCGTTCAGACCCGGGCACAAATAAGGAAAATGGCCGAACAACAATCTCAACAAAACATCCCTCAAGACCTGAAAAACATAGCTAATGCCTCACAAGACCTAATAATGGTGTGAACATCCCTCGAGATCTACACAATGGTACATCATCACAATCCAATATCGACGGTCAAAACACATCACCTCCTGGGGATGAAAATATGGTCATTCAACCCAAAATTACATTTGAGGAAAACTTTAGTAACTCGGTCAATGTACAAATGATAGATCACCTTCTTGAAAAACATGGTGAAGAAATCTTGGCTCACTTAATTGATAAGGGTGTCAAACTTCCATCAGGTATCACCCTATCCAAGTATGGTGGCTCCACACCTAACATACCCTAAGGTTCACATAACGCACCAGGTAGTTCACACGTCCCCAATGCTCCTCCTGTAGAAGATTGACATCAACTTGAATTCGGTAATGCCATTCTGTATCCCATTAGCAATCCCTCGCATCTTGAAATCTCAGTCATAGAGGATCCCCAAATCACTAATCCCAATGATCCTTTTGCCTTTGGCATGCCCCAAAATGTCCCACAACCACAACCACTAATGCTAACAACACCACTTGCTTCAAATCCACCTCTTGTCAACACTGGGGGCAACCCTTTCACTGCATTGCCTCCCCCTTCAAGGGCCATAAACCTTCCATTTCCTTCATATGCATCTCCACAGCCCCCCTAATCTAATCTACCACCTTCTAATGTCCCCTTCGATACCCAACAACCTCCCTTGCAAAATCCTCCTACATTATCTCAGCAGCCCCAACAATAGCAACCGCTATTTTCCTCACAACAACCACCATACTAGCCACAAAGAAATCCGTCCCGACCTCCCACCCAAACCATATCCCCATTCCTCACATACATCCTACGATCGCGACCTCAAACACAATACAACATCCCATCTCGGTCCACGTAACATTTCACATCACATCAACAACCACCACAACATCATTATTACCAACAATAGTCCTAGTAGCAACCACCTTATGTGGCCTCCCAACAATCACTACAATACCCCTAGTATCAACAGGTTAATCTGCAACATCACATCCAAGTTCCTCAACTCACATTTTTATCAAACGAATCCGTACTATACCTCGCAACAACAACCCACGTATCAACAAAATCCCTCGGCATACCAACAAGGGATGTCATCACTCCACTATCAAAATCCATACCTCAACAATCCGATGCTCTCTTAGCAACATCCTTTATCGTCCTACTATCCATTTCCATCCAACCCACCACCCATCAACTCAGATTTGTTGGAAATCAAGGCCGCTCTGAAAGATCTTCAAGATAGGACTGGAAAACAATCATTCAAATTCGAGGACGTATGTCCATATCCATTTGATCCCTCCATCTCATTGATCCCCTTCCCTAAACATTGTGAAATGCCAAAGTTTGACAAATAAAAGGGGAACAAAGATCCTAAGGCCCACTTGTAGGAGTTCTATTCCCAATGTCAAGATATTATGCACAATGATAACTATCTCTTGTGCTTGTTCCCACGAAGTTTGACAAGTAATTCCCTAGAGTGATTCATGACCCTCAAAAAAGGGTCCATATAATATTTTGCCGACCAAGTCAAAAAAATTTGTCTCCTACTTGTCCTTCAATTTGGAGGACACTGACACCTAAGATCTCCTCAAAGAGAAACAACGTGAGGGATAAACCTTTAATAGCTACCTTCAAAGGTGGCATGCACTAGCAATCCGAATGAAAACCCCTCTGAAAGAGAAGGACATAGTCCCTCTTTTCGTGGAGAACTCTCATCCCAACATGGCTCATAATTTTCGGTTACATTGTGTCACCACTTTCGCGGAGATAGTGGAAAAATGACCCATCCTTGAGTGTGCCCTTATTGCCAAGGGGCACATCAAAATGCATAGCCATGATAAAGAAAGGTCATTTGGAGATAAGCCACATTTTTGGAACAAGAACAAGAACATAGTGAATGACAGTATCATTGATACTAAACATATCCAAGTGGCTAATACATCCTAGAGACAAAAACCATCCGTACCTAACACCATATATGTACCACAAGGGGCACCTCGCCCTCCTCAACAGTCAAATCAGAACAACTAGGGGAACACTAAATGTTAGTATGCTCAATTAGGAGAACCCCTGAGTGTCGTCTTCAATAATTTGTTACAGATCAACTATCCAATCACATATCCTATCAACAAGCCACTTGAAAAATCCAAACCCAAGCCGATGTGGTTTAGGGAAAATGAATATTGTGAGTTTCATAAAATCAAAGGGCACTCTTTAAATAAGTGGCAAGGTCTGAAAAAATATGTCCAAGATCTTATTGATCGAGGAGATATCAAAGTTGACACCAATCAAGCTTCATTGTCCAATGCTCAATTGCAGATATATCAAAATGCCTTTCCAAACCATAATCAAGGTGCAAGCACCTCCAATAGCAATCCCCAAGACAACAACACTAATAACGTAAGCTATAAGAATGTACCCCTCAATTACGAGGGTATTATCCATTACATTGAGCAGGTAGAACCCCATGTATCTATGATACATGTCAAAGCCAAAGATCCTCAGTGTGTTGTTACTACAAGATGAGCCTGCATCACTGTCCTTGCGGCCATCACACCCATCCAATCAACTCCTATAAGCTCTCAGTACAACATCCTTGACCACTTAGGAAAGAACCCTGCTCATATCTCCATTTTGGATTTGCTTAAGTCTTCTCTTGTACATCAAGAAATCCTCAATAGATCCCTATAGGAAACCCATGTACCTAATGACATTGAACCTACATGATTCCAAGATTTGGTAGGACACCTGGCTTTATCTTATCAACTGCACTTTAGCTAGAATGACATAACAAACATTGTTGTCAATCATAATCGCCCCTTGCATATCGAAGTCATGGTTTCCCATCATAAAATAAAAATGGTCTTGGTAGATAATGGATCTTCCCTCAATCTGTGTACTCTAAAATTCATAAAACAGGTGGGGTATACTCAAGCAGATTTAAGTAATTAGATCATCATGATCAAGGCCTATGATAATGCAAAAAGAAATTCAAAGGGAATTATCAATCTTCCTATCCAAGTGGGACCTGTGGTTCAATACACTACTTGTCATGTCCTTGATCTGGACTTGCCATATAATCTCCTCCTTAGCCGTCCATGGCTCCATGCTATGCAAGCTGTCCCCTCCATGTACCATCAGTGCCTAAAATTCCCGGTCAACGGATAAGAAGTCACTATCTATGCTGACCCCCAACCATTTGAATATTTCTGCACTTTAGAAGCGTCATTTCCCCATTTACATTATTGTCCCAGGGTCAAAATGGGGGCATCTCGGTCATCATCCACTAATCCACCCTCCACCACGACAACCACTCCATCTTCCACCACTGATCCTATAGTCACAAAACTCTAGATCATTGGTAAAGGGTGTGGTGAATATGAAATGCATACTGCTCTTAATATAGCAACCATGCCATGTCACCACACAAGTATGGTCAACCTTCACATGGTACTCAAAAGGAAGACAATACTGTCACCTTCAGTGGTAAAAACATCCTTACCACCAATTTCAGGTCCCCTACTATCAAGATAGATGCACCAAAAGAGGATATAAGTCAATGGGTATACTGAGAAGAACCCCAACCAGATCCCCCTCTAAAAGAATATTTTCAAGAAGCATATCCTTGGTCAGCCAAGTTTGTAGAAAAGTATAACTACCAAGGTAGGGGCCTAGGTAAAGAAGAACAGGGGTGGTTGTAACCTATTGAAACATCAAAGCTGCCAAAGAACATAGGGATCAGATATGATAAAAAGCATAAGGGCCTTGCAACATCATCTAATACCTCCAATAGTGTCACTGTGGACAATGGGTCATTAGGAAATATACTAGAATAGGAATCCATCATATGTGCATACGATGACATCGATCACACTGACCTATCATCCAAGTTTGAATGCCTATCCATCTATACCATTAGCCTATCCCTTTGTCACCCTGAGCTTATTGATTGGGACCTACTTGATAGTACACCTATCAATATGTCTCCAGATACATATGTCAACCTCATGAGATTGGGAGAGGATGAACACTCTAGTCACAAAAATAAGAATAAGAAAAATAAAAAGCGGTCATCTAGTGAAAACCTCCCCGAGGTACTTCCTAACCTTGAAAAAGTAAAAATAAAGGATGCATCCGATAGCAAAAACCTCGAAGAGGCACTAAAATATGGTAATGTTCATCTTCCCCTTGTGGGAAATCAATTATCTGTTTGATCATCCATTCTAATCGAAGAAAATCAAGAAGTCAATCTGGGTACTACTGAAAATCCTAAGATCACCTATGTGGCTAAGTCACTCTCAGAGCAAGAGTATCCAGTCATCGTGCAGCTACTCCAAGAGGGAATCATTAACTTTGCTTGGTCATATTCAGACATGCCAGGATTAGACCCCACCTTAGTGGTTCATCATCTAGATGTTTGCCCAGATGCCAAGCCTGTCAAACAGAAGCTCTGCAAGATGCATCCAAAGGTAGCATTTTTAGTCAAGAAGGAATTCAAGAAGTTACTAGATGCAGGTTTTATCAGACCAATTGACCACTCTGAGTGAATCTCCAATGTAGTACCAGTTGCCAAACCAAATGGGGACATTCAGATATGCACAAACTTCAGGGATCTTAGCAAGGCCTGCCCAAAAGAAGACTTCCCTCTGCCTAACATTGACATGTTGGTCGACCTCACAATATGACATGAGATGCTATCCCTTATGGATGGCTTCTCAGGTTATAATTATATTTGAATTGAACCTGAGGACCAACACAAAACCATCTTCACAACACCTAGTGGGGTACTTTCTGTTACAATGTTATGCCCTTTGGTCTCAAAAATGCAGGGGAAACATATTAGAGGGCAATGATGGTCATCTTCCATGACCTCATCCATATCATCATGGAGGACTATGTTGATGAATTTTTAGGGAAATACAGAACACGAGCGGAACATCCTACTATCCTGAAAAAGATCTTTGAACGGTTGAAGCATTACAAGTTACGGCTAAATCCAAAAAAGTGTGTCTTCCGTGTCACATTAGGAAAGTTGTTAGGTTTCATAGTATCTCAAATGGGTATTGAGGTTGATCCCACCAAGGTGAAGGCTATCTTGGACATACCACCCTCATCCAATCTAAAACAGTTAAGAAGCCTCCAAGGGAAGATGCAATCCATCTGTCGGGTCATATCCAATTCGCAGATAAGTGTCAGCCATTCACTCATCTCCTGAAGAAAGAATCTACCTTCCGATGGAACCAAAAGTGTCCAATAGGCTTCAATAAGGTCAAAGAATACTTAGCTCATCCTCTGATCTTGATGCCACCCATTCCATGGAAACCCCTGCTACTATATATCTCTACCACTTCAGTCGTGCTAGGGGAATTGTTGGCACAACATAATGAATCTTCAAAAGAGAGGGCGATCTACTACATCAGTTAGACATTGGTCGGCTATGAATTAAACTACTCTCCCATGGAAAAGGCCTACCTCACACTAGTCTTCAGCACACAGAAACTCTGACACTACATGCTCAACCATCTAGTCAAATTAATTGCTAAAATTGATCCACTGAAGTATTTGTTATCTAGAACCATTTTGACTGGCCACATGGCCAAGTGGGTCATGCTCCTGAGTGAATTTGAAATAGAGAATGTGGAGCGGAAATCCATAAAGGGATAGGTCATAACTGATCAGTTGGTCGAGGCACCATTAGTAGATGCTTACCCTCTGGACACAAAATCTCCAGATGAAGAAGTTTACACAATTACAGAAGCACTAGCTTGGAAATTGTATTTTGATGGCTCATAGACTCATAATGGATCAGACACAGGGATTTTATTAGTTACCCCTCAAGGTGACTACATTCTAAAATCATTCATGATAGCATTCCCATGTACCAACAACATCGTAGAGTATGAAGTCCTCCTCACTGACCTCCGAATTGTAAAACAGTGGCATATAACTCACTTGAAAGTCTTTGGTGATTCATTATTAGTCATCAAGCAAGTTAATGATGAATTCCTCACAAAGGATGATAAGTTGTTACCCTATAAGCCCATGGTGGATAATTTCAAGACATATTTCACCTTCATACAATTTGACCAAATTCCTTAGGTACAAAATAAAGCAGCAGATGCAATGACCACTATCGGTTCCCTGATTGACATGCCTAAAGACCAGACGAAATGTGAGTTCCTTGTCGAACAAATTTTAATTCCAACATATGATATTCTTGAGACTGATATGGTGTATGATATTGTAGGTCTCATCTCCCCCTGGTACCAGGACATATATACCTATCTCCATGATAATATCTTACCCCCAGACCTCACATGGAACCAACAAAAATCCTTTATTCAACATTCAACCCATTACATTATCATCGGTGATACACTTTATTGTCGTGGGTATGATGGGATCCTCCTTAGGTGTCTGGATGATACCGAAGCCCGCACGACGCTAATAGAAGTACATAGTGGTGTTTGTGGAGCTCACTCAAATGGTATGGCCCTGGCCAAATGGATTCTTTGAGCTAGATATTATTGGCCTACAATAGAGCATGATTCTTGTGAATTTGTTAAGAAGTACCTTCCATACCAACAACATGCAGATTTGATTCATGCTCTAGCGTAGGATCTTTAGCCCCTCCTAGCACCATGGCCATTCTCTCAATGGGGTTTTGACTTGATTGGAAAGATTTATCCACCATCATCCGATGACCATACATTCATAATCACCGCCATTGAATACTTCAATAAGTGGGTGGAAGCAATGCCACTCTCACAGATCACTGGTATTTAGATCTCAAAGTTCATCCTTTACCATATTCTCTGTAGATATGGTATCCCATCCACCATCCTTTCTAATAATGGAAAACCCTTCAAAAACCAAGCCATGAAACACTTCTACGACACCTTTTACATCCAACATCATTGGTCAATGCCTTATTATCCCAAGGGTAATGGTCAGGTAGAAGCAACCAACAAGACCCTCATCTGCATCCTTAAAAAGGTTGTCAATAGCACTGGTCAAGATTGGCACCTCCATATTCATCCCGCTCTTTGGGCATATCACACCTCCATCCATACCCCTACAGGCACCACTCCCTATTCTCTAGTCTATGGCACTGAAGCCATCTTGCCAATTGAAGTCGAGATCCCATCATTGAGAATTTCCTTAAAAAATATTATCAGTGAGGAGGATGCTCGTGTTGCACGACTTGCACAACTAGAGTTACTCGATGAAAGAAGAATCAAAGCCTACGATCACTTGCAAGCATATTAGAACTTCCTCAACTGTCACTACAACAAGAAGGTTCGCCTTCAATAGTTTTAGGTAGGTGACCTTGTTCTCAAAGAGAATCAACATACTCAGCAAGACCGAGACAAGAAAGGAAAATTTGAGCCAAACTGGTTTGGGCCTTATATCATAGCCGCCAAATATGAATCTGGGGCATACACATTGACTACTCTTGATGAAGAGCCCCGTGACGAGCCCATCAACATCACGCATCTAAAGAAGTTATATTCCTAAGTCCACTTGGTACTTCCACTTATCAAAAAAAAAAGAAAAAGAAAAAAAAGTAGTAAAGAGAAATAAATTCGTCCTATGGTGAAAACCACTTTTTTGTGGCGCCTTGGATAAGTATGGATGGTGAAAACCTGATAACAAGTGTCATCCATAGAGGGTTTAATCATTATCTACTTGGTATCCTAGTTATTTTATGATTTCATCCTCACTATCATCCTCACACATCCCATCCTTCGCCGCTTGGTATATTTTGATTGAACATTGGACGACCCGTCTAGCCTATCCTCCATCCTGAGCTTTTCAGTATCCCACTATGAGCTTATGTCGTTCATCTCCTCGTCGATTGGTCTGTGTCTTCACATAGGATCATCCATCGTGTCGGTCTTCATCTAGATCTCATCCTATCACATCACTAGTCAAACTAAGTTTCCCCTGCGTTGTCACGTAGGAAAGGATGATCATTTGATCTGCCCCTGGGGTATTCTGACCATCACATATTGGTCGTCTATCATCTATCTTCACCATCCTCTTTCCACTTTATCCATGGTATTTTCATGAACTACGAGGGCTCTGTGCTTTCACGTAGGAAAGTTTAATCTCTGATCGACCCTCGAGTGCCTAGGTCTATGGGATATGTTAGTCTGTGTCCTTGATTGGCTCATGATTCTCAATTAAAATTCCCTATTATCAAAATATTTGGTTAATGAAAAATATCTAGTGTCAAACTGGGTCATTCTTGTTTATTATCCATCATTGATCTTAGTAGGATGCATCCTTCCTAGTAGACCTCATCAATCCCATCCATCCCCTTGATCCTATGGCAAAGGATGTTTTGAAATCGAATGTGATCTTTGATGTTTTGGATTTTATTTATCATTTGATCTCACTATCAACACTTGTCATGGTCGCCTTGATCCATCATATCATGGTGTGCCTTGACTCATCTACATAGGGGCTTATCTTGATCTTTTCTTTGTTGATGTCTTCATGGTTGTCCCACATAGTACCCACCAGGATCCCTGAGGTCTTGTGTTATGCTGGGGAATCCTTGTTTTTTTGTGGTTATCCCAATACCTGGCTTGACCAAGGTCATCATGACCTTGGGGTGTTGGGGTAGCCTTTCTGTTTGTTGTGTTTGTTTCATGCATTGGATGCCAACTCGCCTTAGTCTTACATATCATGGTACTCGGTATCTTATGCTATAGTAAAAATCAGTGCTCCAAAGATGACAACTCATATTAGGATTTCATTTCATCATCTATTGCATTTCATTCACCCTATGATTTTGGTTGTGCAAATAATTTATCCCGCTCTCTCCCCTTCCTCTCAGGGTACTGAAGGTTTTTGACAGGTGACAAATTACACCCATTTTTCACAATCACTACATACTCATCTTCCGTTCTCATGTCAATTCTTATTGATGCTTATGACCATGTGTTATCTCCTTTCATTATTAATTCACTATATATTACAAGAGCATTATCACATATCAAGTTCATTCTATTAACCACACATACATCGCCACCTGCATCACAAAGTTTCAGACTCATAATGCATCGCATCCTGCATATATAAAATGTTTATACAAAATCCATCATACCCATATACATACATGTCAGCAAATCAACTAGGCATCCCCACATGAAAGTCATCATAGATATAACATATGCATACATCATATCACCATGTGAATATCTACATTAATAAAATCATCTATATTCCATCAGTACATAAACCCAATCATCCATTGTCATATCATAAACATATGCATCCACATAGGAATGAAGTATCATATACTCATACATCCACATAAGCATGTAGTATCATAAAAATGTGCATAAACAAACCAAAGTATCCATTTTCATAAGCATATAGTATTATATACATGTGCATATAGAAACTGAATCATCCATCACAAAAAGCTCAAAAGGAAACATACTGCATAGTGTCAATAAGGATTGCCCCATATCATAATAAAAATAATACAATATACGTCATATGTCCATCATACATCAAAATCTATCATGTATCTATCACATAGCCCTCATACATCATCAAATGAGGTACAAAACCCAAAGATGTAGAGCATCTATGATCTCTATTGATACGTACTACACGCTCCACCCTGCATCTGTAAAAAAAATAGTATCTTGTCATCTCTCGAATGAGCTACCCGCATCTGATCTCTGTGGTGAATCAAGTATTGATCTCCTGCTTGGGGTGACACTTGGTGAATCATTATAACCTCGGGTCCGTGTCCCCAATGACTGGAATAGCCCTGACATCTGTGGTGTCTGTCAAACATACTGGAACATTTGCTGTGTCGGGTCTAGAACTGCATGGTAGTACGCGGCTATCCAAAATCCTGCCTCCCTTGCAATCTCCTCTCGCTCAAAAACTTGAACCCGAGAAGAATTCTGCTTCTGATGATATCTATCTCGATCTCTCATGATCAATCTCCTCTCCTACTTCCAGGCCTCTTGGGATAGTTGTAACTGTGCCATCTCTGCTTGAATCCGATCTCTCATCTCCTTGATAGTCATTGCCCTAGCCACTGCTGCATCCCTCTCCCCCTGTACCCCTGTGTATTTGTCCCTATCACATCATTGACCTATACTGACTACCACTGCGCCACTGTTGCATCTTGCTCTCCTTGCAGTGTTTGCATCCATATCTCTGGGACATCCCTGTCTCTATGCACGGCCTATGCCTGAGCCTTTGTTGCATCCCTGTCGCTCTACAATGCTTGAAGTCTCAACTCGGCAGAATCTCGCTCTCGCCGCAGACCTAATATGTGTGACACTGCTGCATCCCTCTCTCTTTGGAGAGACTGAGCCTCTGCCTCTGCCACCAACCTATCACTCTCCACCACCTAAGCATAGGCCTGTGCCAAATCCATGTCTCCCTCTATGACTTGCACCTGTACCTGTGCCACATCTCTCTCTGACTGCAACATGCACATCTCTCCTTGTCTCCTCCTCTCTCCACTGCATCAACCCCATGTCCCCAATGGTCTGCTCTAAATAGTCCACCCTGTCTCTAAGCTTAGTCCGCTCCTGGTCCAGATCTACTCTCTCCCTCTGCAATTTCTCTAGCTATCCTTGCAGACCCGCCATATCTCCGACAGTCCTTGACGGCTCCTACCTTGTCCCCCTCCAACTTCCTACTGTATCGCTACCTCTGCCACCAAAAGACCTTGCTCCCATTTCACTGCATCTCCCTCCTCATGCTCCTTGGCCACCTCCACTCACAATCTCTCTATCTCTGCTCGCATGTCAACTACCTCATCCCGTGTCTCATCTCTCTCTCTAATCAATCTCCTCTCTACATCGGGCACTAGCATGGCCAGGACTGCATAATCTCTCTCACCCTATGTGAATCATACCTGTAGCTCACCCAACACTGCCTATGTCTGCCAAAATTGCTACTCACTGAGGCGTAGTCTCTTCGGAGTCTCTCTCAGCACCACTGCAAGATCCTCTCCTCTGGGGGGTGTTGTCGATAGTGGTCGAAGGTCATACACATCCGTGTCAATGTCCACCTCTCGTGGCTTATACCCCTTGCTCTCTGTCGATGCCTCCATCACATCCACATCTATCACCGAAGGGGCTGCCTCTCTCCATGTCATCCTCTCCTACGCTCTATTGGCCTCACCCTCCTCTTGTCTCTGTCGCTGATGTGCTCCTATGGCCATGTCTACCTCCTGTCTCTCCCACGTTGTGCTGGTCTCAGCCTCCTCCCCTCTCTCTTGCTACTGACCTCCTGGGGATGCACGTACCTCCTAACTCCTCTCTCCTTGGATCTCTGACCCCATATCCTGTTGTGCTACAGCTCTGACCTCATTCTCTCCCTCCTCTACTCCATCCCCTTAGGATCTGCATTGTCGTCTCCTCCTTGCTACCCTTGCTGGCTCCTTGGCTGCTCCAACAACCTCATCTCTCCACCTCTTGGCTGTTCTTGTTGGCTCCTCGGTTGCTCCCACAGCCTCTTGTCCCCCCTACCGTCCTCCTCTTGCCTGACCTCCTCTCTATCATCCTTGTAGTATAGGTTCTTCTGCACTCAACCGTCTCTCATCCTTTGACCCAAACCCTAGTGCTCCCTCAATCGACACTACTGGGGTAATTCGTGGCGATGGATGTCACCTAAACCACTGCCGATATCGATCCGTCACTCCTACATCCCTCTTCCCCTCCCGCCTGTCTAGATATGGCATAAACTATAGTTTCTCCAACTCCTCCCACATTGCATCCAGGCTTAGTGGAGCCCCCCATGGCTGCTCCTATGACAGTCGCCAAAATCTCACCTGCCCCATAGGAATATCCTGTCTCACTCCAAACTACCCTGTCACCTGATTGGGTTTGTATAGCTCCACTATAAGCGAAATCCTCCCAACAATGTAATAGCGGGTGAAGAAGTAATTGCTGTGTGTCTCCTCATCATACCTCTAGCCCCTAAGGGACCATAGCATATAAAGATGCCGCACTATCATCTCTACCTACACATTATCTAACCATCTCCTCCATATGTCTACATCTCTCACATCCTGATACCATAGTATCACTCTCGCCTCTACTCCCCAACCCCAGGCCATGACCTCTCTGTCATCCTGCTCTCCTAATCTATGCATAATCGGTTTGGTCACCTTGATGTGCTCCCACGCCCACACCTGTAGTAGTGTGACATGGGCCACACTCAACGCCCTTTAATAGCATACCCGGTACATGTCCCGATATAGCTATGCTAGCATGCACGTCGCCCATGCAAACTACTCCTCTCAGCCCTCGATAATATGCCAAATCACCTCAATGAACCTCAGATGTAGGGATTGACCACTCTGGTCTGGCACCAAGATCCTGCTAATCAGTCTTGCTAAGTATAAAGACAAAACTAGTACCCTGCAGGATAGACACCTGTCCATATCCAGCTGCCCCCGTTGAATCGGTAGATCGTCACTACCAAAAACAATGCGCACGGACTCATCCAATGCCTCGCCCTCTGACCAACACTCACTAACTGCAAGCCCTGCTATAAGAAGCCTCATAATCCACCAAACATCCTCCAAGGTCACCATTATCTCCCACGTTGGTAGATGGAATGTCAATATCTCTGAGTCCCAGCACTCTATCAAGGCTGTCAGCATGGTCCTGTGGGCCTTAATCGTTGGATATGAGAGCATGTGCAATAATATTGCCTCTAATAGTCTCTAGTGCTCCATGCCCATCATTGGTGCTATGCATCTCGTCAAAACCTTGGATTGTCTCTCTTGCGTCCACAAACTCTCCATCTTCTGCATCCACGACAACGACATCTTATCAGTCTCTTACAACATCGTCTTGCCCCTTTCTTCCCGCCTCGAGTTTTTCCTATGCCATTCCCTTTATTTCTCTATCCCCCCTTAACCATTTTATTCCCCCCGCCTGCCGCCCCTCGTGACCCTTACCTATTATTTCTATGTCCCAGGCCTCGACCCAACTCTCGGGTGACCTCGCCCGAGCTCACTAGGTGGACCCGCTTGGGCCTGGGTGAGCTCACCGGGTGGGCTCGTGCCTGGTGTGGGTGGAGGGTCTGCCCACACCCGGGCGAGCTCGCTCGAGCTTGCCAGGCGGACCCGCCCTAACTTGGGTAGACTTGCCCGAGCCCGGGCAGACTCATTCGGGCTCACCGAGCGGACCCGCCTGAGCCTGGGTGGACTCGTCTGAGCTTGCCGGGCATACCTACCTAGGTCCAGCTAGCCCCCCCTAAATTATCTGACCCACCCCCTACCACAAGACATTTTTCAAAAAAACAAATAATTAAAAACTTTTTTCCCACTAACCCATTTTTCCTCCCGAGCCTGCCCACCAAACCCATATTTTTCTTTATCCAAAATATTGAAAACATTGACTAAAATCACAAAGGAGGGTTTCAGACTTACTAGTGTGGTATGACACACTTGCTGAAGAATCGATATCTTTTGTCCCCCTGATGAATGATGTCTGAATCATACTCCAGCATTGTGTCTCCTCCCTTTTGCTCTCTCCTCTTCTTCCTCCTCTCCTCACTTGACAACTGTCCAAATGAGGAGAGGTAACTCCCTCATTTACCTTTTATAGCCCTTTTCCCCCCTTTTCTCACTTTTCAAAGGAAAATAATTTTTTTTCTTTTATTTAACCTTTTTAGCCTCAACTAATTCCATCCACCCTTATCTTCCCGGGGTCGCCATTTCCACACTATAAATCTGTTTTCCTCTATTCAAGTGAAAATTTTCTCAGTTTTCCATGCTCTTTCTATCGACATATACCACTTCATCCTTTCGAGAAGTTTCCCAGGGCCCCTTTTTCCATCCTTGTCCCCTTCTCGAGGGGGCATACCCTTCATTCTCTCCCAATCTTCCGTCATAAGCCTTCCCTTGTGAGACTGGGGCATCCCCTTTAATTCTCCTCTATTTGGGTAGCTCATAATCTCTCCCATGCTGGGGCATCTATTTTCCAGTCACTTTTTCCATAGAGTCATCTACGTTTTATTTTTCTTCGAAACCCTATTATCCTAATAGTGTTTCAAAGACGGGAAAAATGTAGACATCCAAATTTGACCACTTCCATATGGTCAAAGTCATCTCCTTACTCATCCCTTTGCTCATTTAAATCGTCCTCTTTACCGGTATTAATTAATCACTCATTTAATTAATATTTCATGTCTTCCATAAGGTTTTCCAAAGTATTTAATTTAATAACTAATTTTTCCCTCTTTTCTCTCTAAATTAAATAAATGTATCACTTTATTTAATTTAGTCATATTATCTTTTGGAATTTTAAATTCTTTATTTTCTCTCTCATTGTCACATCCTCCAACTTTTGCAAGTTGGCCTCTAATCCCTCTTAGCAATCTAACCCCATTTCTTAGTCATAATTAATTTATGATTAAGATGTGCACACCCCTAATCATCATTAGGGTCCCATCCTCCTTAATTTCCCACTTGCCTCTAATGTGTCATTAACTAGTCTAATCAAGTACTTGCACAACCTTAATCACTTAATTAGGTCATCCCTAACCCCCATGTCACTTATGGAATGTGTCCTTAGTCAACTTCATTAAAAGCTTTCTCTTTTTGAACAAGGCGCTCCATTGTCCATGTGAATTTTTAATTCACATTTAATCTCCCAATGCATTTAAAGGAATTTTACGTTCCTTCTCTCATCCCCATGAGGATATTTGAGAAATTTTTAATTCCTCACATGTCCTCTCACCCACATGGGGACAAGTACCTCCTTTATGAGGAGATCTTGTCCAATCCCAATGTACTATGTAGTACCTCCATGTCATGTACTATCCTTCCACCTCATGTACACATCATCCTTTTCAAGCCACTTCACATGCCACATGTCAAGATGTGAGGGCTTGCGAGTTCTCAACTCACTTTAGCCCTACATCTTTATTTTGGTGGCTCAATCCCAACCATCTATTTCCCTAGAGAATTCCAAAATCTCTATAAATACCCCCTCTTTTCTCTCATTTTGGGGGGAGATTAGCCATTGTAGCCAAACTCTTGCAATTTTTTTCTAGAATCCATACTTAGCCATTTTTAGTGCTTGCATCCACTTTCATCCATCCTCATATCATCATCTAGCTTGCATCTTGCGCCATCTAAGGAGCATACAACACCAAATATCAAAGGGCCAACCAAAGGATCGATTCGACGCAACGTAAAATGTTCCATTTTATTTTGTATTGAATCCAACTAGGCTAATCTTGAGGTGTAGGTCATTTTTATTGTTATTTTGTACTCTTTGTTTGTTGCTCATATTCTAGCACATAAATTTGACCTATCACAAGAAACATCTAGCTTAGAATAATGGCTTTAATCTTACTTGCATCTTAGTTATCATAATAGTTCTCATACAACATTATCATTGTTATCATTATCACAACATATCATATAGTTCATAAATCATATATGATTAGATTTCTGCATTTACATTATTCTCGTTGTCTAGGTTGTCATTCTGAACAGTCATAGTGCATACACAATTTGAGAGAAATTATGATTTCATTAATCCTTGGAGATAGAGAGCAATGGGATGGTTTTAAAGAATCTATGTGTTTCAATTAGATTAAATTGTTAGTGGATTTCTCTCATATAATATTTCATTGTTTGTGTGACTTTGTTATTCATTTACACATTTTACCACGCACACACTCATAATTGCAGGAGCTCTACTCTTTGTCATGGTTGTCTCCTCTCTCGATCCTGTGATTGATCCCTTTCTCATGAATACCTTTCTTCTTCATCCCTTGTAACAAATTCATATAAATCCTTGTCACCCATGTCTTGGAAGTATTTTGCAGCACCACCAATAGTGCTACGAAAATCCAGGCCAATATCTTGATGCAAGATTTGAGGCCAAATCCTCCCCTATTCTTGTGCTACCCCTAGCTTTACTTTTCATCTTCCATATGCCTTGTGACCATCATCATTCTTGCTAAGGGACCTCACAAGGAGACTCTATAATCCATATCTCCATGGCCTTGTCACATAAATTCTGATAGAGTGACTTAATAGATTATTAATATGGATAGTCCCAGCTTTCCTATAATGCATTTGTGGTAATCGAATTACTAAAGAGGATGGTAATTAATCCTTACAATTAAAAAAAAAAAAACTTATTTTTTGAAAATTAATTTTATTAATATTATTTTAATGTAATGGAACAATACCCTTTACAATTAACAAAGTTTAACAATTCTAAATAAAATAAATTTCGGAAGATATTTTTTCATTGTTTTATTTAATTTTTAATTTTTAGTTTTTATAAAATAAGAATTTAGATCATAGATGTTTGTATGGGAGGTTAAAAAAATGAAAATATTGATAGTTTGGTGTGAATAATTATTATAATTGTTAAGACATTGCTTGATGATTTCACATGAATTTTTATTTTGCTTTATAAATTTCTATATGTTTTAACATTTTTTCTATTGGGTTTTCTCTATAATAAATAATTAGGTCAATCAAAAAGTTGTACTTCAATTGATTGAGTAGAATTGATAAGTGGACAATATAAAAATTTAAAATCTCAACAATTATAGTAAGTGATATATTTAATTATTACAAATGACGAACACTACAATTGTCAAAGAGAAAGATGCCCTATGATGTATTTATTAATAATTGTGACTCCAATGTCAAACACACACTCACAACTACTCTCTACAAGATCCTCATTGGCATTGGATTTTTTAGGATTGATAGGTAGGCTGAAGCAATTAAATAGCATCAAGTATATGCATATTACAATAATTAAAAATGAAAATTACACAATAGCAAAAAAATTTCACGTGGTCCACCCAATGTGGGCTACATCCACCAAGAAACAACCATCCACTTTGATTTTTATTATCCAACAATTCGAACTACAAAATTTATTTTTTTCTCTCACCTGCAACACAATCTGTTGTTGCATGCTAATACCAAGCACTCACACCTTGTCCTTTGACCTTTTGCATTCACAACCATATAAGAATAAGCTCGTTTTGGCAGTTATAAAATATTTTTTTAACAAAAATAATAGCAAATTCCTTTCATGTCAAAACACGATTGCCAAAGTCACAAAAATATTAATGCAACATGATCAATCACTACATACCAACAAGAATGAGGGTTTATCTTAATAAAGAAGAGCTTGAACATGGTGTTTTTTCCCTAGAAAAATAGTAGAGGCAATGTGGAGTGCTTTGCTTCATATAGCTATATAATTTCTAAGAATATTTAATGCATAATCCCCATGGTGTTTGGTAGGGCTCTCATTTATTCTCAAAACAAGCACCCAAATTATTCCTATTTTCTTTATGCATGTCATGTTGAGTGACGTTTTTTTCTAATTTTTTATGTTGTTGTATATGCTTAGTGATGATGTGAGCCTCTTGAAGAAAATTGTTGGCTCTATTTAAAAGTAATAAAAAATGTGTTATTTGTGGTTTCCAACCATCCTATTAGTCTAAATGAAACCCTATTGGAATTTTAAAGGACAACACTTCAATAATCTTGATACATAACTTTTGGAATAATTTAAAAAATTCCTATGAATACAATTCGCTGATTTTCTCTACCAACAAGTATTTTATTTTTCATTTTCACAACTCAAATTATTTACTATCATTTTTATAGGAATGTTAGTCATTTCTCTATATCTAAAAGTGATTCATGTATGCACAATACTCCAACCTAAAATTGATATTAATAAAGAGAGAACTTTCCTCCCACAAATCAACAAGTTTTAAAGCCAAATGTAATGTCAATTGTGTGAAATTATATTAATCTATGTAAGATCTAAAATTGCATAACCTTGTAATTTCACACAAGATTTTAGACCCACTTTGGTGTCTATCTCCCCTATCAGCTTTTTAGGCTCATTTATCCCTTTCCCTAATCCTTTTCTACCCATGGTGCCAAGGTCATGCATCATGTGGTCTCATTTCTGCAAAGTTGTACTTCTACTACATTAACCTTATCATTTCGTAGTGTTTAGCCTTTCCAAGATTTGATTTATTTTCACACTAACATGATGTGTAAAAATTCTTGTTACATGGTAACATCCCATGAAATTTTTTCATTTGGCACTTATTTATAAGTGTTTCACAACATACTACTTTATTAATTCATTGGTAACTACTTTGCAATAAATCCAAATTATTCTAGCCCAAGATGGATTAACCCATTTCCCCCTCATTTCTTTTCATTTTGAGTTTATCTATCATTCTAACACTTAATTTGTCAATTTATCATTCTCACACTCTTAAGCTATTACTAATAATTTTTTGGCTTTATTTCAACATTAATTAGTTGTCCAAATTTAGACAAGGAAGATACCTACATGCTAGCTATGATCAAAATAGCAGAGCACTTAGAATAATACCATGTGCAAGAATAAAATGATGAATTTATTTTATCAAATGAAAATAGCTAGAAATATCTAGATGGATCAAAAGATACCCAAGAGGCTTTAAATGAAAGTATTTAATTATCCTTTTGTAGAGGTAATTTCATCCCAACTAGACTATTGTCATGTAAGCATGTTGCATTAGATTCTTCCTCATTCCTATCTCTTAAATACAATTATTAGTACTTACAAAGAAATTCATTCTATCCATTTAAGTACTAAATAATTTTCTCAATTAAATAAGAAATTATTCATTACAACTAGCTAGCCAATGTAGAAGAAGTATGATTAACAAAGTTGTTACAAAACCACATACAAGCTTTTGCTTGGGAGTATAAAGATATGAAGGAAATTCATCCAAGAATGAGTAGAAACCATATTTATATGGAATATGTTTGACCTATGAGATGACCCAAGAAATAATTAACCTTGCTTTAAGATAATTCGTGAAAGAATAAATAAAAGAACTACTATCTAGGTTGGATTCATCTAGATCCTATTTTTGATAACCAATAGGTCTCACCATTAGTAATTTACCTAAAAATAATTGGAAATGGTGTATCTATATTAATCATAGGGAATTGAATAAAACAAACAAAAAAGGACTATTTTATTGTCCCCTTTATTGAATAGGTTTTAAATTTAACCTAGCTACTAGACATTATTTTTAGTTCTTATATGGTTTTAGTGGCTATAACCAAATATAGGTAGCTTTGGGGCATCAATATAAAACTACATTGACTTTTCCATGAGGAACATAGGATTATAAAGTCTTACCCTTTGAACTATGTAATTCTCTAGCCAGTTTTTGAGTCATCCTTGCAATCTTTACCGATCTAACTATGATGTAGGAAAAGGGGATCTAGGGTCTAAATCATAGCTCTTCCTATATTAGAATGGAAAGGACTAAACTTGATCTCAAAAACCCACTTGGATCATGTTGGTGTGAATAAAATTCTTGTACCTAGTTAATTCTTACTAGATGACTTACTCACATGTTAAGTTTACTTAGGTCCTAAGATTATTTATAGAAGACCTATAATTTGTCATGTATAGATCTTATCTTTTTGAATTTTATGTCAAGTTAATTGTCTCATGTCATTGGATGAAGACACTTGTCATGATCTTTGGTAATCCTATGTCTCACCTTGTCTATATAACCAAGAAGTTATCATACTTTGTATATTGAATTCATGGATATTCAATTCCATTGCAATATTGAGCATTGCATATTGATCTCTTTGTGATTTCCATTTGGACTCTAGATCTTGGGTGACAATCTCCATAGCCAACTCTAAAAAATCATAACCTCAATGGAAGAGACAAAATGGTGGATCAAGGTTTGAGTCCTTTGATGTGTACATGTTGATAGTGATCGATTGATTATTAATTGATTTAATTTGGCAATATGAGGATGTACCCATGTTAACTATAAAAATGCAACAAACTAAGATGATTTCTAGAAAATACAAAATTGAAAACTAGAAATAGAGTTTAGACTTGAGTAGAGTACAAACATAGAAGAACTAGACATATAAATATGAGATTGAAATGATTGGATAGGGGCATAGGGCGCCATAGACTTGAAAGTGTCAATTTTTAGAATTAAAATTTAGATCTCAATTTCCCTTTGTTTGTAGGCTCTTCTCCTCTAGATTTAGTGTCAGAAATTCATCTGTCACCAATAAAATCCACTTGTTGCAAGAATGGAGAGAGGAATGAAGGTGTTGTCAGTGATGTCAACTAGTCAATTAGTTATTTATTGATTGTTGTTGTCATTAGTGTCATGGTTACTAGTTATTGGTTGCATATGTTGAGGATATTGAGAAAATTGTATTAAAGAAAGTTTACAGGTATTAGTTGTTGCTCTGGATGATGATCCGATATTTCCCCTATGTTCATACAGTTCATATATGTGGGTCATGCTTCTTGAAGGTTGGTATATCCATATTTTTGGTTGTTGGTTCATTGTGAATTTTGAGTTGTGTTCACCAATTGTGAACTATATTTTTTGTGTTTTGGTTGAGGTTTGAGAGAAAAGTTGCTGGTCTAGATTTCTCTTTGATGAAGTCTTTTGACTTGTAGTTCTAGAGTTAAGATGTTTTGATTGCATTGAAGATATTTTTAGTTATTTGAAGTTTCGAGCTTAATTTTTCTATGTGTTTTACAATGGTTTGGTTGACCTTGTTTTAAGCACTATCTTTGAAGTTGATGAAGTGTTTTGGATCTATTTTGGGTCTTGGTGAAGCATGTGTTTGGGTCACCCTCATTCTAATTCCACCCTAGGATGTTTTGGCACTGACCTAATTTGAATTTGAATTTGAATGGCCAACTTTGGATCTGTTTCAAGGTTGGAGATAGTATAAATACAAGATGAGCTAGTAATGAAAAATATACTAGAGAAAAGAAGGAAGATAAGTAAAAGAGTAGACAGGACGTTGATGCTATTTAGAAAGTGTGTGTGAGTTGTGTGTGGTAGATCAATGAGAAGCTTAATGCTAAGTTTCCAGATGCAGTGAGCAAAAGGTGAACTGTATCATTCATGGAAGTTGATCAAGTAATTGTGGTAGAATCCTTTGTTGCATTGGGATTGTAGTCTCTCTGTAACAAGTCTTCTTTGTCTTATTTGTATCTATATGGTGTAGTGAGCCCTCCAAGATATAGCCTTGTTAGACAGTGAGTCCTTGTTTCAGATAGTGTGTCCTTGTTTTAGGTAGGGAGCCTTATTTAAGGAAGTGAACCTTGTTTTAGGCAGTGAGCCTTGTTTGAGGTAGTGAGCTTTGTTTCAGGAAGTGAGTCTTGTTTCAGGTAGTGAGCCTTGTTTCAGGCAATGAGCCTTTTGTAATTGGTTTTGATATTCTCTATAGTTTGAATTAATCCTCACCATGGTCTTTCCCTCATTGGGTTTTCCATGTAAATCTACTATTATTGTGTTGGATTTGAGTTTCTGCATTGGTATTTGATGATTAATTATTTAAACAGTTTTATGTATTAGTTACGGTGATTGAATTAAAGGTTAAAATCTATGACAACTGATTCAACCCCCCTCTTAGTTGTCCTATTCAAAAATTGGTATCAGAGCTTGGTTCCTTGGTGAAGAGCTTGATCGCTTGAGGAAGTTGGATAGGATGGCTAGCAAAATGGTCTTTGATTATTTGAGGTTTGATGGAACTAATTATGGTATCTAGAAAGTATTGATGGAAGAATATCTAGAGTATTGTGGATATGATGTGGAGAAATCTTACAAGAATCCTTACACTCCTCCTACTAATGGTCTGAGTACACCTAAATAGATTAAAGCACATGAAGTGAACAATAAGACAAATTTCATCTTGAAGAATAGTCTGGTACATTTTGAGTTGATTAAGGTTTAGAATTTGAAGTCAACTAAGGAAATCAGGGATGCTTTAGAAAGAGCGCATGATGGTGATGAAAGAGTAACTAAAGAGGAAAAATTGTAGAATTTGGAGACATAGTTTGTTCTTATACATATGTCGAAAGATGAAAATGTTAAAGCTTATGTACAAAGATTAGATGAGGTAGTGGTTGGAATGCGATCACTTGGCACTACTATATAGGAAACTAGGTTTGTAAAGAAGATTCTCAGAACTCTTTTTGATGCTTACAGTGAGAAGGTGAGTGCTATTGAGTAGACTATAGATTATAAGACTTGTACTAAGGATCTACTGTTAGGAATTTTGACATCTTATGAGATGAGGAAGCTAAGTTTAAGAAATGGAGGAAAATCAAAGACTACTTTTAAAGCTACAAAAGCTGAAGATCCGAATGAAGAGAAATTTGATGAAATAGAAGCTAACTTTGTGAGAAGAATGAGGAAAGGCTCTTATAAGTATGAAGGTAAGTTTTCCTTTAAATTCTTTAGTTGTGGGGTATGTGTAGGATCACGATGGGCCAAAAAGTGGTGATATGATGGGTATGTGTAGGGTATGTGGCTGATGACTTTTTTTCTACCCAAAATTGAAGAAATGAAAAGGGTTTTTAAAGGAGATTCTAAGCTTTCCACCAATATAAATTATGCTTTACTTTGAATTTAATATTGATAGGCTGATTGAAAAAAATCTATATCTTTCAAACGGTATCACATTTTTTGAATCTGAAACATGCGTCACATTCTATGCTTCATGTACTATAGGATTAAAAAAAAAATTGAATTTCATGAAGTTTTGACCAAGTTAAGGTGGTCAGACATATGAGTTTTTATATTTTCTAAAATTTGTAATAAAAAATTCATAATTAACTATTTACATGGAAAAAAATTACAAAAAAAATATGCATCACATCGAGACATGAGTCCTCTACTTATATCTAAAATATTATTAAAAAATATTATCATTTTATTGTTGTTAGGGTGGTCAGATAGACACCTACTTCTTATTTTTTCCCTAAAATTTAAGTAGTACTACATTGAAATTTGAAATTTTCACCAAATATATTTTTTTAAAAAAATAAACCTAGTAGTTTAGAAACTACACTCAATTTTCTATAGATTCTATTCTTACATATTTTTGCAAATAATCTAGATAACTTATTCAAATTTTAATGTCAAGTTACTCTAATTTTTCTAAAATTTTCGCCACTTGAGGCCCTATTTTTTCCATGATGATCTTGCACATACCCTGTGGAGAAATAGGTCATTATGCTGTAAAATGTTAAAAAAGAGCTAAAAGAAATAAACAAAGATATGAGAAAGAAAAGAAAGGAAAGAAGATTAAGAAATCTTACTATATGAATGAGAATGCTAGTAATTTCTGATGAAGATTCATAATATGAAGATCTGGATGACAATGAATGCTTGTTCTTGGAAATTAAGGATGAACCTACTTCTACTAATTCAAAAAAATAGGTAAAGGAAAGCCCTCCAAAGAAGGAGAAAAATGAAGGCACAGTTATCTTTTCCCTACATGATAAACACGAAAATAATTTCTGGGTAGTTGATAGTGGTTGTTCACATCACATGACTGATGATAAGAGTAAGTTTGTTAAACTTGATAAATATGATGGAGGCTTGGTTATGTTTGGAGATGATACTAGTGCTCAAATCTGTGGGATAGGTTTAGTAAGTTTTAATGGCAAGCATCATACTGACGATGTTTACTATGTTATGGGTTTAAGGAATTTTTTGAGTGTTGGTTAGATGTGAAGAAAAGCATATGATATTGTGTTTAAGGATGAGAAGTGTGAGATCTAAAAAGCATCTGGAACATTGATTGCTAGAGGAAACAAATCTAAAGAGAATATTTATCAGCTTAAGGGTGCTGATGGACAATGCTTTATGACTCAGATAAATGACAGTTTGTTATTGCATAGGAGAATGTGTCACATGAATTTTGATAACTTGGAAAGGATTACTGTTGTTCAGGCCATGAGAGATTTACCAAGAATTACAAATCGTATTAATGCTATTTGCAGGAATTGTTAGTTTGGGAAGCAAGCAAGAAATCATTATAGATCAAAGGAGCAATCTAATACCAGTCTATTGGATTTAGTTCATACAGATCTCTATGGTTCTATGAGAGTGAGAAGTCTACTTGGTGAAAGGTATTTTATACTTTTAATTGATGATTATTTTTGATATACATGGGTCAAACTTCTTAGAGAGAAATCAGATGCATTAGATAGATTCAAGACATTCAAGGCTACGGTTGAAAATGAAGTTAATTTAAAGGTGGAGAATTCACCTCCCATGAGTTCAATATGTTTTGTGAAGTGCATGGAATAAAGAGACAATTATCTGCTTCGAGAACTCCTCATCAAAATGGAGTTGTTGAAAGGAAAAATAGAATAGTTCAAGAGGCTACCAGATCAATGATCTCTGGAGACAGATTACCAAAAGTTTGCTAGAAAGAAGCTATTAATAATGTTGTTTATGTTTTCAATCGAGTTCAAGCAAGGGAAAATAGTTCAAAGACTCCCTATGAGCTATGACACAAAAGAATTCCTATAGTTAAATATTTCAAGGTATTCGAAAGCAAATGCTATATCAAAAGAGATGGGGAACCTTTGGGTAAGTTTGATGCAAGAAGTGATGAAGGCATGTTTCTTGGATACTTTATGAAAAGCAAGGAATAAAAACATTTCAATAAAAAACTAAGAGGGGGAGTTCCAATGAAGAAAGTTTGATGCAGAGGGTACTCCCCTCTGCTCGAAAACTCAACACAAACACAAGTTTTATAGGAAAGCTCTACCCAAGTTCAATTAACATAAATTGCAAAAATAATTATATTTCTTCAATTACAATTTCAAATACATTGCTCTTTCAATAGCCTCAATTACACATTCAATTTCCCTTCTAATTGCAAAGTTCAATAATCTATTCTCTCTCACTATCCATTCAAGCATATGCTCGATCACAATCTTTTACACTGGCTGAAGGTATAACCTCACTCAGTTTTCATTCAAGCCTCAACATCGGTTCTTTTAACTTTCCAATGTGAATTCCTTGAGCCCGTCCATCTTTTCTTTCCCCATATGGCACCACTTACCATCTCATGTGCAACCCCTTTCTTTTCATACAAGTCTAAATAGAAATGGATTTATCAACTTCACATCTCACTCTTTAAGTGTGGTGTGACCCTTGCCAAGAACTCACTTTGCAAATAAATTTTCTCCTCTTATATGCACAACCTCTCTCTTCTCTTCTCTCTCGGGTGCCCTCTTGTCCACGCCGTCTCTTCTCACCTGGCGTGATTCTCCTTCATTGTCCCCCTTTGTTGTTCCATTTGAATATTTTTTTTTAACTATCCTTTCTCAATTGCAACCCTTCATCTTTCCATTCATAGCCTCTTCATCTTCTTTAATGCATCCTTTTATAATTTGAAATTCTTCCTTCCTAAAACTTCTGTGTGCCTCTTTCTATCCTCCTTGCAAATGAAATTTTTATTCCTCCTCATGTTGCATGGCCTTTGGAGTTCCTCAATGCAAAACAAAATACCTTATCTATGACTCGCGACCTTCTTGTTGTGAAGGTGAAAATATATTAATAAATTCAAGATTTTAATTCAATCCATTGAAGTCATAGTGTTATTTTCCAATAACATATTAGGCTATTCATCTTCGCATCTACTAATGTTTATGTTGGAGTATTTCTAAGGCTTGAACAAAATATCTATTTCAAATCCTCCATACAAATTTGGTTTGCATAAATCTAGAGAGAGAAACCAAACTAGAATAAACCAAAATTGTGAAAAATAAATCAAAAATTCTTTTTGGTTGGTGTTGATTGCATGTCTTCCTGTGTGTTCCTACACCAGACATGCCAGTTAGAAAGATTGTGAGCATGGGCTCACAATGATGGAGTTGAGTAATAGAATCACTCTTTCAGGTTGACATCAACTTACAACAAACTCCTTCATTGTCAAAGTGCTGAAACTCAAACCTTCACTTGCCTCTTCCAGCATCGTGTCAGACCATGGACTACCTCACTACAACAACACTGCAACTTTCTCCTTTTTTCCTTCATGGAATCACGTCCACGAAAGCCCGATATCCTCCACCAAATTATTTTCACACTTCCCTCCTCTTTCATGGGTTCAAATCCACCTCTAACCATCCACCTCCACCAATACCCTAGAACATCCTCAACCAACTCTACAAAAAACCACACAACATCTACTATATGTGTTCTTGTGCTCTATCCATCTCATCTTCTACTACCACATCTGAAAAATGAAATAACTTCACAAATCTAATTTACCCCATCTTCGCTCATAGCTATAACATTGAACTTCACTACAAAATCCTCCATATTTTCATCAACTACAACTTCTCACTCTTCTTTCTTCACTGCATCAATGAGCTTCATCATCTATTCTTTCTCAATCATCAACAATAAATCATCTTCTCCATGCTTCACTACTACAACCTCTTCTCACTCTTCACTGCTCACTTCCATCTTTTCTTCCTTTACCTTCATGCCTTCCTCATGGAATGTCATTATTGCAACTTCTTCATCAATAGGGGATACTCTTACTTGTTTCGCTTGCCATCTCAGGCTACTATCCTTATTGTTCTCCTTGCTCCTCTTTACCACTTTCCTCTCACTTTTCCCAACACTTCTTCAATTCCTCGAGTCTCACCTCGATATTTCCTACTTCTTCAAAAACTATTTGTCCCATATTTTCAATCATTTCATCTTCCACTTTATCCCAATACAGCTCCCAAAATAGTATCCTCATGGGCCTCTTCACGACCCAACCCATTTTTTTTCTTGCTCCAATCTTCCACAACTCACATTCTCTGCTTCTCCATGATTTTCCCTTGCAACAAACTCTCACCACTATCCTCTACCCAATAGGATTCTAGAAGATGCACCCTCATGATCTCTTTTACCCACTTCCTCTCAGTGGAAGAGATTTGCACACCTTCTACCCAACCTCATCTCTGTTGGAGGATAGTCAACATGATTCCCAAGGAACCAATAGCCTCTCAAGGCTTCTTCACTCTTTACAAAATCTTCACCCATGGTTCTAGTGGATATTCTCCATGCTTAGGATTACTTGCTCTAATACCAATTGATGCAGAGGGTACTCCCCTTTACCTGAAAAACTCAACACAAACACAAGTTTTATAGGCAAGCTCTGCCCAAGTTCAACATTAAACAAAAAATTTAAATAGACTTAGATTTCTTCAATTATAATTTCAAATACATTGCTCTTTCAATGACCCCACTTACGCATTCAATCTACCTTCTAATTGTAGAGTTCAATAATCTATTCTCTCTCTCTCTCTATCCATTCAAGTATATGCTCGATCACAATCTTTTCCACTTCCTGAAGGTATAACCTCACTCAATTTTCCTTCTGTATAGAAGGGGGATTCAATACTCATGAGTTCTCTTCATTTAGAGAGCCTCACAGGGTGAATTTCCCTAAACTACCTCGAGGAACAATATGAGAATTCTAGAATAAAAAAGAGTAGATCATGAAGGTTTTCTAGAAAAACTAACAAGCTCTTGACCAAAGGACGGCAGTGCAAAATACAAACAATAGCATGACGCGCTAGAATCCAAGCTCAACGCATTGGCATCTCATACAAACTTGAAGGTGAGTTAATCACAAAAAATAGTTGAGCGACTACTAACAATAAGATTGCTAAGAACTTATAGAATGCAATAAAGTAACAGAATGTAGTAGAATTAAAGTAAAGTGAAATACAAATGATAAAGTAAGAGAATAAGAGATAAAATTCTCACAAAATCCAAGTAATGAAGCCTCTAGTACATGAACATCTTCAATACTTGCATGCGTAAGATCTAGAGAAAGTGTTGGGGCTATATAGGGGTTTGCCTTAGTCAAACCCCCATTTTGGTGTTCCCACCTCCATGAAAAGCCAAAAAGATAGAGAGATGAACCGAAATGGAAAAAACATGTGGTGAAAGAAAAACCCACTTCAGGAGTAGAACCTGCACCACCAAGTGTGAGTGATGAAAGCAATCCCCGTTTGAGGAGGAGAACTCGTATCACAAAGTGTGAGTGATAAAATCAATCCCGCTCAAAGAGGAAAACCCATATCACGAAATACGAATGAAATTGATAGGGGATATGGAATCCCATGATGCTCACAAGAATGAGATAAGGGAGATGAAGTTGGAGGAGCCAAGAGAGCCACAAAGGGTGTTGCAAGAACTTAAGAGCTTGAGACTATTGTAGCAAGCTTTATGGAGTTGTGCAAACAAGATAACAAGAGAGAAATGCCAGAGCCAAGGATTGAAAGAAGCTAGAGTGAAGCTAGAAGTGCAAATGAATTGAAAGGATAGCTTTTAAGGAGAGAAAAGGAGCTTCTCAGGAGGTTACAAGGTGACTTGAGTTGTTACCACCAACAAAAGAGGCTAACAAGTGGAAAAAATGCTTAGAAATGGTCATTTGAACATTGAAATGTCGCTGGACTCTAGCACAACACGCTAGTGTCTAGACACATCATGCTACAAAATGACACAAATGAGAAAAGCACAAGGTTTGATTAAAAGCTGACGCACGAAGGTAGCTACTAAAAAGGGGTGCTAAGCATCTTGAGAAGGGAAAATGGCTGATGCAAGGGCTAAAATGAGACTACACAAATGTTAGGGGAGTGGACAGTTAAGTGGATATAAGAACGTATGTGAAATTGGAAGGGGTGCAATTTTACGACATTACATTTCCCCCCACTTTAGCAGGCATATGAATCTACACTAATATGCACACTAAAGAAATCTACTAAACATAAATAACATCATGATGCCCAAAAGGATACTGTAGAGTAAGGAGATAACTCTTCGAACCAAGGAAACATTCCCCCAAGCTGAAGACCTGCAAAACAAATGCATTGGACAAGAAAACCCTACACAAGACAACAATGTTAGAACATATTTAAACACATGCACCTAACTAACTAGCAAGATTTGAGTCAGCAAAGTGAAAGAGACCTCAATGGAAAAGGTTGTCTCAGTACTATGCATCATCCCCAAATTAAGAAATAACACACTTGGAAGAATTCTAAAACTAAGAGAGGAAGGGCATAACTCAGGATGAAGAAGTTGTAGATCTTCAATTCGATATATACAATTGGGAAGAGAAGAGAAGAGAAAGAGATGGAGAAGCTAGAAAGGAATGAAAATTCCAAAAGATATGGCTTCATAGCTACTCTCTTCTAAGGAGGTTTGAGCAAAGAGCACTGAAGGCCCAAAGACCAACGATGGAAAAATCTCATAGGATGAAAGCATCTTATAGGCCCGTAGACCTGCAAGAAGGAAACCCCCAGGTTATCCCTCATGAAGGAAGCCCTGAGAAGTAAGTTCCTTATAGGCCCGCAGACTTGCAAGGAGGTGTCTTCCAAGATCCATCACATGAAGGAAACCCAAATATGTAAGCGCTTCACAGGTCTACAAACCTACAAGATGGCATCCCCCAAGATTTCTCACATGGAGGAAACCTAGTAAAGTAAGTGCTTTATAGGCCTACAGACCTACAAGGAGGCATTCCCCAAGATCTCTCACATGAGGGAAACACAATAAAGCAAGCACCTTATAGGCCCACAAACTTGCAAGGAGGCATCCCCCAAGATCTCTCATGTGAGGGGAACCCAGTAAAGTAAGTGTCTTATAGGCCCACAGACCTGCAAAGAGGCATCCCCCAAGATCTCTCACATGAGGAAAACCCAGTAAAGTAAGCTCCTTATAGGCATGTAGACCTACAATGAGGAGTCCCCCAAGATCTCTCATATGAGGGAAACCCATATGTAAGGGGACTTTGCATAGTCAGACTGGAAAGTGGCTTCACAGGCGCACCTGCAAAGCAACATGTTAATTTGCAGACTAAACATGTTAGGAAAGCTTGATGAAAATGAGGTCTATAGGTTCTTGATCCTACAGAGCAAGACTAATCAAAAAAACCTGTGGCTACTACAAGTTGTGTTGCAGGATAGTCACATGAAAGATAGGTCTAGTCAGGTTTCCCCCAAGCTAGATGCCATTTAATTCATTTGAGATAAAGAATTTCAAAGGGGGTCCCTCGAGAACCCTTCAAAAGAGGAGGGGTCCACTCAAGGTATGGTTCAATCAAAAGATAGAGAGAAGAGAGGGGGTCCTTAAGAAGGACACACATCTCCAAAATGAGTTATCATTGCCCCCAACACATAGGGGAGGAGAACCATGTAAGATACTTCAAACATATATGATAGAGGTAGACCTCGATATCACTTGTCATTTGAAAAAGAGGCAAGTGCATCAATAAATAAATGAGTGATGGAACAAAAATCATGAAGTTGTTGTATTATAGAGGTAGACCTCGATATCACTTGTCATTTGAAAAAGAGGAAAGTGATCAATAAATAAATGAGTGATGGAACCAAAATCACGAAGTCGTTGTATTTTATCCTTCAAGGCCTTACATTCACTAGTGGAATGGCTAGGCACTCAATGGAATGCATAGAAAGAATGTTTTTATTTATCATGTTCATAAAATTTCTTACGTGTAGGAGGAGGAAGAGTAATTAAGCGGGCTTTTAGAAGCTACAACAAAATATTCTCTTGCTTAAATAAGGAGTGAGGAATAAGAAGCGAGCCTTTCTCTTGTGGAGAAAATTTTTACTTCTCACAAGAAGAGTGATGTAGAGTAGGATGGATAATTCCAATAAAACCTTGAACAAACAAACTTTCAAATGGTGAAACCCCAATTTGATCCTTATCCACCTAATTCATTCAAATTGCTCGTACCATTCGAAATAGTGAAAATTGGCCATATCGTTTAGAGAAGGCCTCAAACCCAAAAACCAATCACTATTCTAAGTACCCTTTTGGCCTTTTAGTAACATACCACAAAAGAAGGTATGACTATTTTGGAAAAAAATCACTCAAAATTTGACTACTACGATGCCCTTTAGGCCTAATTAGGCTAGTTTGTATAGGTGTTTATTGGTTCTCTATACTCTACGCCTCAAATATCTTCAAAAACACCTTAAAAACTTCATTTAGGGCCTGAATGTTCTTCCCAAACTAACTCCCACTCTTTACCAATGCCTTTTCATCAAACCCTAACCTCTAGCCATCCTTTCATGCCTAAAAACCATGAATTTTCATCTAGGGCATCACCCAATCTACTCCTAACTCTACCCTTTTCCCCTAACACTTAGTAAACAAAAAATACACCTAATCTACCTCCATTCCACTGAGTTTGACAAGATTTCAACAATGGAATGGAGAGTTCTACATTTTTCTTGCTCTCAAACCCTCAAAATTAGGGTTTCAAGGCCGCTTTCAATAAAAGTACAATAAAATCCTTCAAAATTAATGAAATCCTATGAGACAAAGAGAAAAAATGAATCTGTTTCAATCTTCCATCAATTCAAATGCACAAAAATTCATCTAAAAACCGTAAAAGGCCGTACTGTTGGCTGTAGCAACAAGTTTTTCCTTGAAAACGCAAAAAACAAGAGTTGTTTTATTCCAAAATTCAAAATTACATTCACCAACCTTCTTCAAAAAATTAGTATTTTTATGCCTTTTGTAAGCCTACCCCACAATTACAAACTAAATTTTAACCTTCTTGACCGTTGAACTTCTCACAATCACCAAAAGTGCAAAAGTTGCATAACAACTTTACAACTTTTTTTACAAAATTTAACATGACTCCAAACTGACCCTACATGACTAATTGCATTGAAAATGGTATAAATAGACCTTATTACATCAAAATTGGACTCAAGACACAAAAAATAAACAATAGACCAAAATTTGTAACCTTGGACTAGGTGCCCCTGCACCAAAGAAGAAGACACGAAGTAGTAGACAATAGAGGATGAATCTTTTCAACAGAACAAAGTTGAGAAGAATTCATGTCACTCAACCATGGCTTCCATTTAGATTTTTCATTCAAAAAACCAAGCCCCAAATTACACTTACAGGGTGTGAATTCTATAGGGACCTGAATGCCTTGTTCATTATGCCCACAATACACTCGTATCCATATTTAGAGGCAAGCCTAAATCTAGGGCCATAATGTGTTTGAAAATATTGAGGAGGAGGATATTCATCGAGAGCATTGTTCCAACAATGGGGATTATGCTCCTCTATGGGATCGCCATAATCCTTATTAATAGGACTGCCAACATTATCCTCTTTAGCAGAAGCATAATCATCTTCCTCAGAAGGAGGATCAACATTAAGAACATTACAATTTATGCTCACACTATCCCATGATACAAAAGAATAATAATCTTTGATAGTGAACATGGATAATGTTATCAGAAGGTCTAAGTGGATCGGGTTGACTTTATGTTCCCCACTAAAGGAATTTGTAAAATATAGAGAATCTCAATCATCACCAAGACATGCATTCTCTGGAGAAGAGGTAAGAGGAGTAGACTTAGGATTTCTTGCTTCAGAAGGATTTTATTCAAGGACATTCATATCAAGAGTATCCTTTGTAATGGGTACTGCAGGAGTAAACATCGACACATTGGAAGAAACTGAAGGAATAAGAGTAGGCACAACTAAAGCTTGATTGACAGCTGCCATTTCACATAAGTGCATAGCCTTAGGGTTAGCCTTGAAAGTGACTACTTGGTTGTTACAAATGAACTTAATAGATTTATGCAAGGTAGATGGGACTACACCCATAGCATGAATCAACGGTCTACCGAGAAGAAGGTTATATGGTAATTTTTCTAACATATACAATGGTAGGTATAGTACCAGGTCCCAAACTCAAAGGGAAGACTATCATGCCTACGGCTTGTCGCCCAACATTATCAAACCCACAAATGTCAATAGAGGAAGCATTAAGAGAAGATTAATCAATATTAATCTTAGGCAATAGATCAATGCTGCATACATTAAGTGCCAAACCAACATCAATGAGAGTATGTCTAATACCAATATTATTAATGTTAACTATAATCACTAGAGGGTTTGCTTGCTTTTGTACTTTCGGAGGTGGGAGTTCTTGTAGATAGAATGTATTATTTGTTGAATCCACATGAATATGAGCTATCAACACATCAACATCTGTAGGCCTAGAAAAAGAAGGAAACAAGATCTTTTGCAGGGCTTCTTGAAGCATACCTTGATAAACCAAAGTAGATTGAAGCAAGTACCGTAGTGAGATCTTGGTCGGAGTAACCCGAAGTTGCTTAACAAGATCGTAATCACCAAGTGCTTTAGTCATAGGTGTAGGAGCTTGAAGAAGGATTAGTTGTTTACTCATTCTATTCTCATAAGTATGGGATACCAATCTGTAAGAGGGAGCCATAGAAAGATCAAGAGAATCACTATCAAATGGAACACTATCTGAATTAAAAAAATCCTTTTGGTAGGACTAGCTGGAGTCACATAAATGATCGGTCCCTTAGGCCTTTGAGGGGCACAAAGACATAGATTATATTAATAGACACATCACAATTAGTAGAACAATTATTTGAAGACATTTTCTCAACATCAACCCGAGGAGGGTCAGATGTGGAAGGAGATTTAACATTCGCTAATACATCATCTCTAGAAGAGAGTGCATCATAACAAAGATGACATTTATCATTCACTAATGCAACGTCTCTAGAAGAAAGTGCATTGGAATGAAAGGGAGATTCATCATTCACTAATGCATCATCTTTAGAAGAGAGTACATTGGAATGAAGAGAAGGTAGAGTAAAATTAAGAAAAGTATTGATGATTTCATCTTCTTGCAACAAGATATCCTATGAAGCAAGAGGAATTTCGTGAGAAGGATCAAAGATATAAAGTGACACGGGAAAAGGTAGGTCACTATCACATGCATGAAATGAAATATCATTAAAATTTTGAACAAAATTAGATATTGTGCTAATAAAAGAATATATTAAATTCATTTTGGGGTGATAGAACTAAGAAAAACCAAAAATCTAGATTTTTAGATTTTTTAGTATTTTCTAGGTTTAGTAATTTGCATTTTCAAAGGTCTTCAAGGTGGAATTTGGGGTTAAAACTTGCGTCAGTCCCTAAAATTTGGCTGACGAAGGCATAGTATTTTAAGGACTGAACTAGTTCTCTTGGAGACCTTCCCAATGGTGTAAATGGTTCTGAATTTTGAGCACCTAGTCAAAAGTTATTACCCCACCAAGTTGGGGTAAATAAATTCCTAATTTTTTGAAAAATACTATGATTCACATCAAGTTCACCAAAATTTAGAGAAGGGGGATTTGCTACTCACGAGTTCTCTTCATTTAGAGAGCCTTATAGGGAGAATACCCTAAACTACCTCAACTAATAGTGTCTGAATTCTAGAATCAAAAAGAGCAAGTCACGAAGGTTTTCTGGACAAACTGACAAGCTCTCAACCAAAGGATGACATCGTAGAATACAAAGGACAACATGAATTACTAACATCCAATAGGTGCACTAGTGTCTTGTATGGAATAGAAGGTAAGTTAATCATAGAAAATAGTTGAGTGACTACTAACAATAAGATTGCTAAGAACTTACAAAATGTGATAAAGTAACAAAATGTAGTAGAACTAAAGTAAAGTGAAATATAAATGATAAAGTAAGAGAATAAGAGAGAAACTTCTCACAATAATCCAAGTAGCGAAGCCGCTAGTACATAAATTTATTCAACACCTGCATGCGTAAGATCTAGAGAAAGTGTTGGGGCTGTATAGGGTTTTTCCTTAGTCAAACCCCTGTTTTGGTGTTCCCACCTCCACATATAGCCAAAAAGATAGAGAGATGAACTGAAATAGAAAAAGCATGTGGTGAAAGAAAAACTTGCTTCAGGAGTAGAACCCGCACCACCAGGTATGAGTGATAAAAGCAATCCCCACTCGAGGATAACCCATATCACAAAGTGTGAGTGATAAAAGCAATCCCTGCTCGAGGAGGAAAAACTGTATCACGAAGTAAGAATGCAATTGATAGGGGATATGGAATCCCAGGATGCTCACAAGCATGAGATAAGGGAGATGAAGCTAGAAGAGCCAAGAGAACCACAAAGGGTGTTGTGATAGCTTAAGAGCTTGAGGCTACTGTAGCAAGCTTTATGGAGTTGTGCAAACAAGATAACAAGAGAGAAATGCTAGAGCCAAGGATAGAAAGAAGCTAGAGTGAAGCTAGAAGTACAAATCAATTGAAAAGATAGCTTTTAAGGAGAGAAAAGAAGCTTACTGGGTGGTTACAAGGTGACTTGAGATGTTACCACTGAAAAAAGAGGCTAACAAGTGACAAACATGCTCGAAAATGGTCATTTGAACATTGAAATATCGCAAGATGCTAGTGCGGTGCGTGAATGTTGTGCGGCATGCTAGTGTCTAGACACATCATGCTACAAAACAACATGAACAAGAAAAATACAAGGTTCGATGCAAAGCTGACGCACAAAGATAATTGCTGAAAAGGGGTGTTGAACATCTTGAGAAGGGAAAAAGGCTGATGCAAGGGCTGAAATGAGCCTACACAAATGTTAGGGGAGTAGACACTAAAGTGGATACAAGAACGTATGTGAAATTGCAAGGGGTGAAATTTTACGACCTTACACCTTCAAGCCTCAACATTGATTCTTTTAACTTTCTAATGTGAATTCCTTGCACATGTCCATCTTTTCTTTCCCCATATGAAACCACTTACCCATCTCATGCACAGTCCCTTTGTTTTCATACAAGTCTAAATAGAAATGGATTTCTCAGCTTCACATATTACTCTTTAAGTGTGGCGTGACACTTGCTAAGAACTCACTTTGCAAATAAAATTTTCTCCTCTTATACTTGCAACCCCTCTCTTCTCTTCTCACTCAAGCGCTCTCTTTCCCACGCTGTCTCTTCCCACTTGGCATGATTCTCCTTCACCATCCTCCTCTGTTGTTTCATTTGAGTATATGTCTTTTTTTAACTCTCCTTCCTCCATAGTGACCCTTCATCTTGTCATTTGTAGCCTCTTCATCTTCTTCAATGCAGCCTTTTATACTTTGAAATTCTGCCTTCCTAAAACTTATGTGTGCCTCTTTCTATCCTCTTTGCAAATGAAATTTTTATTTCTCCTCATGTTGTGTAGCCTTTGGAGTTCCTCAACATGAAAAAGAATACCTTATCTGTGACTTGCGACCTTGTTGTGAAGGTGAAAAGACATTAATAAATTCAAAATTTTAATTCAGTCCATTGAAGTAGTAGTGTTATTTTCCAATAACATATCAGGTTATTCATCTTCAGATTGAATATTATGTGTCAAGTCGACATCTTTGGATCTGCCAATGTGTATGTTGAAGTGTTTCTAAGGCTCAAACAAAATATCTGTTTCAAATCCTCCATACAGAACTTGTCATTATATTTGTCAAGTTATTTGTTTGAAGCATTGACAGATTCATTTTGCACAAATCTAGAGAGATTAAACTAGAATAAACCAAAACTGTGAGAAATGAATCAACAATTCTTTTTGGGTGGTGTTGATCACCTGTCTGCCCGCGTGCTCTTGCACCAAACTTTCTCTAGTCATTGGGGGCCCCACACCCTTTAGAAGACACTCTAAAATTGTAATTGGGCAATGACCATCCACGTTGGTAGTCATTTAAATGAGTCTAGCTAGAAGGTTGTTCAACTAGAAATAGGGAGAAACCTTAGAATCGTACAAGATTAACATCAAGAGGATTTTGAGTGGTTGTGCCATTAACCCTGATCTATCAAAATAAGTTGAAGAGGGAAATAAATTAGCAATAGTGTACAAGGAACATTTCCCTAGTGATCAAGTAGGGTTTGAAATCCTGGACTTCAAATTCCACTTTATTGGAAAATAATTTGTATTTATCCACTTGCAAGAAATAATTTTTAATTGAAAAACATACAATAGTTGGAAGATTTAGAATGAAAATTTGGTCTTATCACCTAGAACATTATGCCATGTATAAGTTTCTTAATATAACAATAAGAAAATATTATGGATACACTGCCATGTCTTTTTCTTATGAGTGCAAAACCCAAAATGGATGCAATGAAATTCTTAGTTATCCATAAAACATGTATCTATGGAGAGGCCCTTGTATAGGGAAAGCCCTAGAAAAGTGAATAATCTTGGGCTCCACTATCAAAATTTATTGGAAGAATTTGTCCTACATAAAAGGAGATTACAATGATCACCCAAATTTTAGCTTTTGAATCATATGAAGATGCAACCATCTACATCAATTTCTAAGAAGATAATATCAACATATCATTTCTAGTCCTTCCATTGGAGTTTAGTAGAATGTATATAAATTTTGTAAAAAGTGCAGCAACAATTGACTTTAATTATTGCTTGAAAGATTTCTTCATCCACAAGATATAGGTTAAACTTAGCTATGGGTTGTTGTCAAGAGAATCAAATGAAAATAACTTTGAAGTAGAAATCTTGCAAAACCTAAATCAAATTAATCTTAAAGTGGAAGTCTTACAAATACCTAAACCTAATTAACTTTGGGATAAATATGCAACTTCTCTTTTTAAAATAAAAAAATACATTCTCCAAATTATAACTTATAATAGGAAGAGACCACTATAAAGATTAAATGGCACCATTAAATACCTTGGCCTTTGCTTTGTCACATGCAGCCATCATGCAACTTATCATTTTTAAAAGTATCCTTTTGACAAAAAGTAACTAGGAGAATTGGGTTTGATAGAAAATATCACCAATGGTAGCACATATTTGAATAAATTTAAGCCACCGGAAAAATTAAAAACCATTATAAATTTAAGCAATAGGAAAAATTAGAAATCAATTTTAATTGTACAAACTTACAAAGCCATACCATTTCGTTCACAACGGAAAATAATTATTGAATTCCAGATATTTTCTGATATTCAGGAGTTCATTCTAATTCGACAGTATACAGATTGAAAGTTTCCTTTTACTTAGCTGTTTCCCGCAACCCATAAAAAATCAAATCTTATAATTTTAGAAATTGAAATCAGACTTACCGAACAAAATTCTACGGCCTCTGAATATAAATTCCTGGATTTCGAGGCAATATATAATGTAGTTTCTTTTTACAGTTTTGTTAATAGTGGTATTATTAAATTACTCGATCTGTGTTTTTCATGGAAGTCATTCTCCACTGTATTAGTCATGGCTATGTGCTTGCCTAACAAGGAATATATTATTATCCACGAGTTGATTCTGATGAATCTCAAAGCAAGTTCTATGGAGGAGGAAATAAAATGAAAAGTTTACAGGATTTATGTTTTAGGATCTCCATAAAGAAGTTGATTTACGAGTTTATTGTGTTTGATTTCTGCTCTAATGAGGGAGGTGATAATATACAAGATGCAAAGAAAATGACTCGGGATTCCAGATGTTTTTTCCTTTCTTAATCTGTAAGATAAGTTTTTAGAATGTTTTGTGTTTTTTGCAGATAAGAAACCGAAATCTGGAAAAAAGCGCCTTTTTTATGAAGGTGTTGTAGAGCATCTTCAAAAAATTTGATGTAGAGAAGAATGAAGGACTGATAACGGACTGATATCTGTAATTTCACAATGTAAAAAACATGAGTTCTGTATTGATATCTGGAATCTCAAAAATTTTACAATGTAGAAAATATGAGTTATATCAAAGAGTTTTAGTTCAATTGATTGAGAGTAATGACATATTTCTTTATTCCACCATTCATCAATGTTCAAATCTCTTTAAGTATATTAAAGAAACATAAAATCTTCTATTAAGAATAACAATTCTAAGAAAATCTTTTTTGATAAATAATTCAAGAGTCTTGTAAGAGAAAAAAAATAAAGCAGTCAATAATCTAGAATGTAAATACATGCAGATAAAATTCTTATTGAAAAGCCAAATAAAAATTGTAAAATGCATGCAGAGATTTGTTATTATTTTAATTTGTACAACACTTAGTTGAAAAGCCAGATTAATTTGTAGACACTTTATATTATTATAATGAAAATCTAATTAACAATTACTTTAGAAGTAAAAAATGATCGGAATTAATTTTATATGTAATGATATAACTTTAATTGATTTCTCATATCATTTTACCATATCTATTATTGTATTATTCTTATTTTCAATTTATATGAAATATGTGAAATAAAAATCTTCATTTTTTATAGTGAAGAACGTTTATACAGATAAATAGGGTGGGGAGCCTAATTAGATTGACTAAAGCATCCTTTTGCAGATGAGAGATCACGAGGTTTAGTCTCCCCCCAAATCCGTGGTACCTGAAGACATGTTGTGCCAGCGTTCACCTTAAAAAAGTTACCAAACATACTACAGTTTATAAGGGGTTACCCAAAATTAAACTGTCTAAAACAAATACTTTATAGACAGATAAATATGTACATTTTCAGAAACAATATTTATTGAATTGAAACATATTAATATATATACTTCCCCAAAGATAGTGCTTACTGGAATAAAGAATCAACCTTTATAGTCAACGATTAATGTCACATTCCTCCTGGCAGGCCACTTTAATGGGTAAAATAAGAATAAAATAAATTAAAATATCTTTCAATAAAAAAGGGTTGATGGACAAAAATAAATTAAAAATGACAAGAATGGACTTTCATGGAAGGTAGACAGAGAGTAATGGTGAGGGCATAGATGCCTATGAGGAAAGAGGCCGCCTGCCATGCCACTATTAAGCCATGGCGTCCCTTCTCCACAACAATTAAGATTGCAGAAGAGGATTGCAGGAATGGCGTGTAAAGAGAGGTGAGGAAATAATTTAGGATTTTCATTTTGGGAGGAATTTTTAGCTGAAGTTGAAGGAAATAAGTTAGCTTGGCTGCTTCGAGGAAGAGGATTTATACATTGATCGCAGAGTAATTGAAAATGGAATTTCTGTTAAATGCTATTAATGCAAATGCTTCCTTATCAAATCGTGATTAATTCTCTTTATAATGTCTATTGTGTGAAGTTTGAAGTTCCTTGTAGCTTCCTAAAAATTTATACATGTGAGGGAGAAAGTGGGATCTAAAAATTTAAAGGAGATTCTTGATAATTTTCACATTAATTATAGATATTAATTCATATACATATTAATTCATTAATTTAGGTGAATTAGAGATTCAATCATTTTCACATTCATTAATCATAGATAGCAATTCATATTTATAGTTAAATATATGGTCATTTTGGTGATGAAATTCATTTATATTATTCTTATTATTAATAATATCGATATGTATGATTGTCTAATGTTTTTGATTACGTAAGAAAGGTTTTGAAAGGGTCCCAAACCTTGTTCAAAGAGAATGATAGAATACAAAATACAATCAGACACCAAAGAACTAATAAATTACACAAGACAAGATTACAAAACTTGATAGAAACCAACCAACTAACCCAAAGTTTGAGTGGTTTAAAAAATTGTTCCAAAGATTTTTGTCTTATTGTAGTACAAGGATCTTTCTACCCATTTTTTTTCAAGACAAGGAGAAATCACAAGACCATTGGTAGATTCATCTTCCAACCTTGAAGCTTTAGAAAACGTGTCCATCTTCAAACAATCTATAAGGATTTTCTCTTCTTTTTTTTCCAAATCTCCTCAAAGGAAGTAGTGGACTCCTCCATAGAAGTTGACATTTTTTCATTTTCTTCCAAAAAAAATGTTTCTTATTTCTCAACAAAGTAGTGGAGGTATGGCCCACTTTACCAAAACAATGAAAAATATTCGAAGAGTCTTCATGTTTAATTTGTTGCACCCAATCTCAAAATTTTGAAAATAAGGTAATATGAGTAGGGAGCACTTGGTTATTCTCCATGAACACAAAATATAGCAAATAAAGAACACTTCATGAATTTGATCATCTTATCACTAGCACAATATTATCCAAAAGAAGTGGCAATAATAATAAAAATTCTTTCATTCCAATACTCCAAAGGAAACCTTGGCAAACAAACCCAAATACGAAACTTGAAAGTGTCTTTAATTTGGTTGAAACCAAGATACTAATTTTGAAGAAAAAGGTCATTCATGCTGAGAAACCAAAAGCCATCAAGAAGGATCTTGGAGTAATACTCTAGATAGGAAAAATAAAAAAGAAAAAAGAAAAAAGAAAACATTCAACATAGTGGTTGCCTCAACCTGACCTCTAAATTTCTAGACTCGAAGAACCCATATTCTGATAGTGTCAATATTAGGATGATTGCCACATAATATCCCAACAAGAAAGCTCATAAGCCAAGATGATGAATCTGTAAGGAGAGAATTATGAATATCAATTTGAAATTTCTCATGTCCTCCTTAACCTCAAAGGAACTCCCATCAATCACATCACAATCATAACCTAATTGCAGGTTAGACACATCACTCACCTCCATCACATAGAGATCCTCCAAAACCCTAGGGATAAAAGCATGGACAACAATAGGAGGTGAAGAAACAACATCCACATGAGCACCAATACTGCCAACTATCACATCATAGTCTAGAGTAGAAACAACAACCATAGCTAAACCAAAAATCTTAGGCATCGCATCACATCCCACACCTATTTGTAGGCTTGAGGCACCACAAACATCCAACTCACTGAGTTCCTCTGAAACCGTAGGGGATAAAATATGAATAACTTGATAGGTAGTGAAGAAACAACACCATCCTTAACAAATTTAAACTGATACCTAATTTCTTCCTGAGTAGAAGATATGGGCATTGACAAGACCATAATTTTGTGGGCTAAATTGGAGGAGAAACTTGAAGAAGGGATGAGAGACCTTTATGCATACCCAAAAACTATTCTCCATCAATGAAATCCACCACAAACTCCCTAATAATCCTTTTTTCTTTCTAATGAGCATCAAGAAGGATATCCAAGAGAAGTTTATCCTCTACTACCTCCGAATCATCCATAGAAAAAATATCTTCAATTCCTCCCCCATCAAAGTAGGCAAATAGAGAAAAATCATCTTCCTTTTCGACTACATTTGTTTGAACTAAAATAATCAAAGTATTATGTATTGAATACTATGGCAATTTATCTTCGATCAATAATAGTTGTAGTAAGATATAGGTTAGCTTGTTGAGATACTAATGAATTCCATTCTTCCAAGAAATAAGGGATTGATAAACATGGTTTGATATTCCTATAAAAGATTTAAGGAAAATTGCTAACTTTGAATTTAGTGATGATGTTGAATTGAGCCATTATGATATGATAGTGTGAGAAACTCTTATTATTTATGGATGACCTATCTACCATAAATAGGATCCTTAATATGTGCTGATCTTATGCCTACCTTTGCCAAATATTAGAAATTAATGGTAAGTATTATCAAATATGGAATGGTGTTTTATCTTTATATTTATTTAGTGGATAATTGTATGCTAAGCTTTATGATTAGTAATGTACATAAATTTTGTCTTCATAATTAGAATATTATCTTATACTACTATACTTGTTTCGATTTAATTTTTAAATGTATTTAACAACCTTTGAGATCAATTTATGAGTTGATATTGGTTTATATTTTTTGGTGTGAATAAGGTATCTTACCTAAGTAGTTCACCTAGTAGGTATTATTCACATTTTAAATTTACTTAGGTCCTAGGAATCTTTCTAGATGTATTAGTTTGCATTATATCTTATCTTATCTTGTGTCATTTAATGCTTGTGTCCTAGGTCATTTAATATTAGTTTTCTCATGACATAGGATTAAGACACTTGCCATGATCTTGTCTAATCCTATGTCTCACCTTGGCTATATAATCAAAGGTCCCTCTCACATTGTACATTCATTCTATTTTCTTTCATTAATAGGAATACAATTTATTTTTTTCATATTGATCTTCTCTTTTAATTGTGTTTTCCTTTGGCCTATAGATATTGGGTGGCTATCTCGATAGTCAACTCTTACATGGTATTAGAGCAAGTTAGGTGACTTTTTTTAGTCTTTTTGAGAGATCTTGGTAGATACTGTTCAAAGTTGAGTATGCTCTTCTCTTTCATTGAATGATGACTTGGAGAATCAAAAGACTTGCTAGAAATACTAGATTATGGGGGGTTGTAGGTTCATTTTAGAGCTTGTTGGTAAAAATATAAGCTCACCATTAATTCAGGGTGTTCGAGAAGGTTATTTTACCTTTGTTTCATCCAAATTGGATATTTTAGGCCAAATCTATAAGGGTTTGAATTTGAAAAGTGGTTGTTAGATTTGGGAGGTAGTTGCAATTTTAGAGCATTTTGGGTCAAATTCAACATTGTCAATCATGTACAGAAGGCCCAAAAACCCCAAGATCAATTGTCAAATCATCAAAATTAGATAAATTTTCTCAAGTCCATTAGATAAAATTCCCGCCTTCTCACTCATCCATACAATTGTACAATCATTGTGCAATTGTCAATCTGATACGGTCGTGAGAATTTTTAATAATTAGTTTTTTGATTTTTTTTTCTAATTTTTTAATATATATGGGCATGTGCAGGATCATGGTATGCCAAAAAGTGGCAATGGAGGAAAAAATACGTGTTTCTACGACTCAAAAATGTGAAAATGGTGAGTTGACTTTTGAGCCGGGTGACTACCGAGGCAGAGGGAAAACTTTGTTTTAGGAATCGGATATCCGATCCAAATCGGATATCCGATTTGGATCGGATATCCGATTTTGTTCAGTGTATAAACAAATCTCATTCCGACCCAAGCAAAAGGCTAAATCTCATTCCGACACAAGCAAAAGGAATCGGATATCCGATCCAAATTGGATATCCGATTTGGATCGGATATCTGATTCAAATCGGATATCCGATTTTGGTCAACTGTATATATAAAAAAAAGCCGCGACCAAAACTCATTCATTTTTATTTTCGGCTCATCGGCGGGGGGCGCATAGTGGAGAGCGAAATCCGATATCCGATTTGGAATCCACCTCTATCAGGTAAAATTTTTAATTTTTAATCAAATTTTCAATTAGATTTGTTTATTTTTAATTGATTTTTTTCAAAATATTGTTTTGTGGTAGAAAAAACTAGGGTTTTTTGGTAGATTTGCAAAAAAACATAAAAAATTGAAGAAAAATAGTAAGAAACTACTTTTTTTAAAAATGTAATGGCATTTCCATAGCATACAAACATTGATAGCAAATAAAATACAGAGTTCAATCCATGAATTATAGAAAATAGATTTTTGTTGGTTATATTCATAT
>VDFB02058242.1:606767174-606833600 GCA_007258455.2 Sequoia sempervirens
GGGAAAAGGGGAAGAAAGGGAGAGTGAGGGAGAGAGAATTAGTAGGGGGAAGGGAGAGGGGAAGAATGAGAGAGAGAGAGTTCATTAGGAGGGGGAAGGAAGAGGGAAAGAGAGGAAGAAGTGGGGGGAGATAGATAGAGAATTCATTAGGAGGGGGGAGGGAGAGGGGAAGAAGTGGAGAGAGAGAGAGGCAAAGGGAGAGGGGTGAGAGAGAGGGAGAGGGAGAGGGGGAGAGAGATAATATTTAAATATCTTATATATTAGTAATATATATATTAACTAAAATATAGAAATTTAATATTTAAACATATTATACCAAATAATATAATATATTATATATTATATAGTTTTGTAAGAGATTATATATATTAAATTATAAATAATATTGTATATTCTAAACTAGATATATTAACATAAACTATAAACTATACACTATTTAAAAATCATATATAAACCAAATCATATATTATAAACTAAATATATTAAAATAAACTATAAACTACAAATGAGATATATTGAATATGTTATAAAGTCTTGAAATTTTTTAAAATGCTATGTTAACAAATCAGATATCCGATTCAAATCGGATATCCGATTTAAATCGGATATCCGATTTGAATCGGATATCTGATATGTCTGACACAAAATTCATTGCCTAGGGAATAGGCTCGGGTTTGCTTTGGTTTTTGGTTAGGAGATACCAATCTTAAAAAGTCAACACAAAAAACGTGTTTAACAGCTTACTTTGTTTTTCCGGACTTCGCCCATGTGGCTGACGACTTTATTTTTAGCCAAAATTGATAAAATGAAAAGGGTTTGTAGAGGAGATTCTCAGATTTTTGCCAATATAAATTATGTTTTATTTTGAATTTAGTAGATTATTATTATTTATTTTCTACTAGAATTATGACAAAAGTCCTGATTGATAGGCTGATTGCAAAACATTTATAACTTTCAAACGGTATCATATTTTTTTAATTCAAAACATGCGTCACATTCTATGCTTTGCATACTATAGGATTAAAAAAATTGAATTTCATGAAATTTTGACCAAGTTAAGGTAATTGGACATCTGAGTTTTATATTTTTAAAAAGTTGTAATAAAAAATTCATAATTAATTATTTACTTGGAAAAAATTACAAAAATATGTCGTCACATCTGGACATGAGTCCTCTACTTATATCTAAAATCTCATAAAAAATATTATCATTTTATTATGGTTAGGGTGGTCAGAAGGACACCTACTTCTTATTTTTCCGAATTTAAGAAATATCTGCATTGAAATTTCAAATTTTCACCAAATAGATTTTGTTTCTAAAAGTTAAACCTAGTAGTTTAGAAACTACATTCAATTTCCCACAGATTCTATTCTTACATGTTTTTGAAATAATATAGATAACTTATTCAAATTTTTACGTCAAGTTGCCTAACTTTGATTTTTCTGAATTTTCATTGCCACTTAAGGGGGCTGTTTGGCATACCATGATCCTGCACATACCCATATTTTGAATATATATATATATATAATCTATCTTTTGTATAATAGGTTTATGAAATTGTACTATAGTACTCATGGTATTGAGTCATCTTGTAGAATTTTCCACATGGCCTTGTTAACTATGCTCCCTGAGTATTGAGCCAAATCTTGTAGAATTTTCCACATGACCTTGTTAATCATGCCCCCTGCTCATAAGCAATTGGTAGTAGGCCGAAAACTCCATTTTCTAATAGAAGAATAACTCAACAAATATTTCATTATTCTTACCACAAAACCACTTTCACTGCAAAACCATAGTTTCCTCCATATGGATAGGTGGTTTTGCAAGAAACATGGTAGTTTTGGAAAGTTCAACAATAGTTTCCGATTTTGGAAGAATATTTTGGTGGAAAACATATAATATTCCATATTGATGTCAACATATCCTTTTTAAATTCCCCCCCCTCTCTATTTTCATTTTGGTTTTGGAAGGTAATTTTCTAATGCTCATAATGTAGGCTCAAGACCTCCTTTTTTTGAGATTTCTTTTTTTTATTTAGGGAAAAACTTCATGCTCTTTGTATTGGTGCATACAATTTTTTATTTTGGTGTCTATATTTTCCAAAATTATAGATTCTCATAGGTATCATTGAGCCATTCTCATTTTGGGAACTTCTGGGCCTCTCCTCTCGCTCCTACAGTAATATTTTTTGGTGTATTTTTTAAAAAGTGCATAATTTTTCGTGTACTTTTTAGTGACATGATCAAATTGATCTCATTTTTTCCAAAAAATGTACTTTGATTATGTGGCCAAATTTTACATTTGCATGTACCAAGATCAAGACCACTTTTCTGCTTTTAGCAAGTGACATCTGTAATTGCACTAATTATAAATTTTCAAGCTCATATATTTTTGGGAGTTCTTTGATTGAGTGAATTGGGGGGGGGGGGAATCTTCTTCTGGTTGTGGTTGCATTCCTTTTGATTTGTGTTCTTTCCTTCTTATTTCATCGTGGATCAATCTTCAATTCCATTTCTAACACCTTTCAACTATCCTAAATGAAAATATGAAATGAACAAATTTCTAAGAGTTAAGAGGTTAAATAGGATAGTTCATGGGCTTGATGGTGAACCAAAAGATGATGAAGGTAAAAGAATAAGTGGTTGAATAGTTGTGAAGAATCCATTGGATATTTGTGCTTGTACATGTCTCTCCTAAGTTTTTTCACATTGAGAACTTGGATATATCCATGAAACTATGTGGAGTGCATTATCAAAATTATTTGGGAAAATAGATGAAATTTAAGGATATTTATTGGAGAATGAATTAATAAGTCTCAATCCATGTATTTTTGAAAACATACAGGACTTGATCACCAAATTCAAGTCACTAAGAACATAATTGAAGGAGTGTAAAATTGAAATTAGATACACAATTGGTGGTACGTGTTCTTTCAAAGCTAGAACCTAAATATTCAATGTTTGTATCTAATTTATATGCTACAAAAAATGATTTTTGAAGTGAGTTTAAGATGCCTTGAAGATTTTTCTATGAAACTCACTCGAGAGAAAGATAAGCTTATTAAAATGGGTGCTTTGAAGTATTCAAAATCCCAAGACTTGATTGCAAAGGATGAGAAGTCTTCAATGCACACAATGCACATCTAATTCCATAGAAGAACATAAAATTAGGATGGAGAAGCATACTTATACATATTGTTGTTGGGAAGATGTGTCTCAACCTTGCAATTATATAAGGTTTATTTTCGATAGGATGTATATATATTTTTATATATATTTCCTAGTTACACCGATAGGTGTATATATTGGTAGCATAGAGCAAAATGTGAGTGTGTTAAATTTCTTAGGAAACTCCTAAAATGACCAAAATACATTAAATAATGATATATTGTAAGTCTAGACCATTCATTATTAGATTTTAGATCTAATGGAAGATATTTTGTTGGTGTGTCTTGCCCTAGAATGTAACCCTATTTTATGAGGGTGTTGCATTATGATTGCGGAAGAGTGTGATGTTTTAAATTGAGAGTTTGATAGTGGTCGTATTGTCTCTTGATCTCTAGTGGTGATACTCCTATGAGAAGTTTGCTCTGAAAGTATATTGCAATCTTTATGATTTTAGAATAATATATAATTGGGTGACTTTTGGAGTGTGTGGTTTTTCTCCTAAAAGGTTTTTCCCCACGTAAATCATTGTGTCATGGTATGCATGATATTTATGTTTATTATTTTATTTTTTTGTAACACTTAAAGATATGTATAATTTTGCATTATTCTCCTCTCAAGATTAGTGCAGGAATTTGTTCCGCTACCTTAGCTTCCTTGCATGATCTGGGGGATATTTTAACCAAAAATTGAAGTGTCTCCAATACTCCAAATTTTAGCACCATTAGAAAGATCTCAATGTCCCAATTCCATCACAACTTGAATGGAGTGAAAAGGAGTCCGTTTGTTAAAATTACGACCAATCAAACTTTAGGTCAAACTGCCATCAAGGGTTGTCTAGGAAGTGAAAAAATGATCTTGGGTCAAATTACGACCAATCAAACTTTGGGTCATTCATGCTGAGAAACCAAAAGCCATCAAGAAGGATCTTGGTGTAATACTCTAGATAGGAAAAATAAAAAAGAAAAAAGAAAACATTCAACATAGTGGTTGCCTCAACCTGACCTCTAAATTTCTAGACTTGAAGAACCCATATTCTGATACTATCAATATTGGGATGATTTCCACATAATACCCCAACAAGCAAGCTCATAAGACAAGATGATGAATCGGTAAGGAGAGAATTAGGAATATCAATTTGAAATTTCTCATGTCCTCCTTAATCTCAAAGGAACTCCCATCAATCACATCACAATCAAAACCTAATTGCAGGTTAGACACACCACTCACCTCCATCACATAGAGATCCTCCAAAACCTAGGGGTCAAAGTAGGGACAACAATAGGAGGTGAAGAAACAACAACCACATGAGCACCAATACTGCCAACTATCACATCATAGTCTAGAGTAGAAAGAACAACCATAACTACACCAAAAATATTAGGAATCACATCACATTCCACACCTATTTGTAGGCTTGAGGCACCACAAACATCCAACTCACTGAGTTCCTTTGAAACCGCAGGGGATAAAATATGAATAACTTGATAGGTAGTGAAGAAACAACACCATCCTTAACAAATTCAAATTGATACCTCATTTCTTCCTGAGCAGAAGATATGGGCATTGACAAGACCATAATTTTGTGGGCTAAATTGGAGGAGAAACTCGAAGAAGGGATGAGAGACCCTTTATGCATACCCAAAAATTGTTCTCCATCAATGAAATCCACCACAAACTCCCTAATAATCCTTTTTTCCTTCTAATGAGGATCAAGAAGCATATCCAAGAGAAGTTCATCCTCTACTACCTACGGATCATACATAGAAAAAATATCTTCAATGCCTCCCCCATCAAAGTAGGTAGATAGAGAAAAATCATCTTCCTTTGCCACTACACTTGTTTGAACTAAAATAATCAAAGTATTATGTATTGAATACTATGGAAATTTATCTTGGATCAATAATAGTTGTAGTAAGATATAGGTTAGCTTGTTGAGATACTAATGAATTCCATTCTTCCAAGAAATAAGGAATTGATAAACATGGTTTGATATTCCTATAAATGAGTTAAGAAAAATTGCTAACTTTGAATTTAGTAATGATGTTGAATTGAGCCATTATGATATGATAGTGTGAGAAACTCTTAGTATTTATGGATGACCTATCTACCATAAATAGGAGCCTTAATATGTGTTGAGCTTATGCCTACCTTTTCCAAATATGGGAAATTAATGGTAAGTATTATCAAATATGGAATGGTATTTTATCTTTATATTTATTTAGTGGATAATTGTATGCTAAGATTTATGATTAGTAATGTACATAAATTTTGTCTTCATAATTATAATATTATCTTATATTACTATACTTGTTTTGATTTCAATTTAAATGTATTTAACAACCTTTGAGATCAATTTATGAGTTGATATTGGTTTTTTTTTTTGGTGTGAATAAGGTATCTTACCTAAGTAGTTCACCTAGTACGTATTATTCACATTTTAAATTTACTTCTTGTCCTAGGAATCTTTCTAGAAGTATTAGTTGGCATTATATCTTATCTTATCTTGTGTCATTTAATGCTTGTGTCCTAGGTCATTTAATATTAGTTTTCTCATGACATAGGATTAAGACACTTGCCATGATCTTGTCTAATCCTATTTCTCACCTTGGCTATATAATCAAGGGTCCCTCTCACATTGTACATTCATTCTATTTTGCATTCATTAATAGGATTAAGATGTTGTAGAGCATCTTCAAAAAAATTGATGTACAGAAGAATGAACGATATCTGTAATCATAAAAACATCACAATATAAAAAATATGAGTTTTGTCTCGAATCTCAAAAATTTTGCAATGTAAAATGAAGAGTTCTAGTTCAATTAATAGAGGATAATGGTATGCTTCTTGATTCAATCCTTCACCAATGTTTAAATCTTATAAATATATTAAAGAAACATAAAATCTTTCATTAAGAAAAATAATTCTAAGAAAATCTATTTCTTGATAAATAATTCAAAGTCTTGTATGAAAAAGAGAATAAAACAGTCAATAGTCTAAAATATAAAATACATGCAGATAAAATTCTTAGTGAAAAGTCAAATCAAAGTTGTAAAATACATGTAGAGATTTGTTGTTATTATTTTAATTTGTACAACAATTAATTGATAAGCTAGATTAATTTGTAGACAGTTTATTTTGGTAAAATGAAATTCTAATCTAACAATTACTTTAGAAATAAAAATTGAGAAGAATTCATTGTAGATGTAAAGTTGATTTCTAATATTATTTTACCATTTCTATTATCGCATTATTCTTATTTTTAATTTATATAAAATATATGAAATAAAAATCTTAAGAATGCTTATACAGATAAATATGCGCACTTTTAGAAACAATATTTATTGAAGAGAAACATATTAATATATATATTTCTGCAAACATGGTCTTTACTGGAATAAGGAATCAACCTTTAGAGTCAAGGATTATTGTCACATTCCTGCTGGTAAGTCACTTTAATGGGTTAAATAAAAATAAAATAAATAAAAATATCTTTCAGTAAAAAGGGGGTTGAAGGAAGAAAATAAATTAAAAAGGAGAAGATGGCCTTTCATGGAAGGTAGACTCATTTTGGGAGGAATTTTCAGCTGAAGTTGAAGGAAATAATTTAGTTTGGCTGCTTTGGGGAAGAGGATTTATACATTGATCGCAGAGTAATTGAAAATGGAATTTCTGTTAAATGATATTAATGCAAATGCCTCCTTAACAAGATTAATTCTTTTTATAATGTCTATTGTGTGAAGTTTGAAGTTCCTTGTAGCTTCCTAAAAATTTATACACGCGAGGGAGAAAGTGGGATCTAAAAATTTATAGAAGAGATTTGATCATTTTCATATTAATTATAGATAACAATTCAAGTAATTTAGTAAATATGGTGAAAAAGAGATTTGATCATTTTCACATTTAGTAATCATATGTTCATTTGTGGTGATGAAATTCATATACTCAAGTTTATATTATTCTTACTACTAATAATGTTGATATGTATGATTGTCTAATGTTTTTGATTACATAAGCAAGGTTTTGAAAGGGTCCTAAACCTTGTTCAAAGAGAATGATAGAATATAAAGCACAACGAGACAACAAAGAACAACCAAGTGGAACAACTAAGAAACTACACAAGACAAAGATTACAAAACCTGATAGAACCCAACCAACCAGCCCAAAGTTTGAGTGGTTTAAAGAATTGTTCCAATTTTTTTTGTTTTATTGTAGCACAAGGATCTTTCTACCCAATTTTTTTTTGAGACAAGGAGAAATCACAAGACCATTGGTAGATTCATCTTCCAATTTTGAAGCTTTAAAAAAGGTGTCCATCATCAAATGATCTATAAGGCTTTTCTCTTTATTTTCTTTTATCCAAATCTCCTCAAAGGTCTCCTCAAAGGAAGTAATGGACTCCTCCATAGAAGCTGACATTTATTCCTTTTTCTTCCAAAAAATATGTTGTTTCTTATTCCTCAACAAAGTAGTGGAGGTATGACCCACTTTACCACAAGAATGGAAAATAACTGAAGAGTCTTCAAATTTAATTTGTTGGTTATTCTCCATGAACACAAAATATAGCGAATAAAAAACACTTCATGAATTGGATGATCTTATTAGTAGCACAATATTATCCAAAAGAATTGGTAGTAATAATAAAAATCTTTTCATTCCAATACCCCAAAGGTAGCCTTGACAAACAAGCCCAAATAAAAAACTTGAAAGTATCTTTCATTTGGTTGAAACCAAGAGACCAATTTTGAAGACAAAGGTCATTCATGCTGAGAAACCAAAATCCATCAAGAAGGATCTTGGAGTAATCCTCTAGATAGGAAAAAAAAAAGGAAACAAAAAAAAAACATTCAACATAATGGTTACCTCAACCTGATCTCTAAATTTATAGACTCGAAGAACCCATATTCTAATAGTATCAATTGGGATAATTTCCACATAATATCCCAATGACAAAGCTCATAAGCCAAGATGATGACTCAATAAGGAGAGAATTAGGAATATCAATTTGAAAATTTTCATCCTCCTTAACCTTAGAGGAACTCCCGTCAATCACATCACAATCATAACCTAACTGTAGGTTAGACACACCACTCACCTCCATCACATAGAGATCCTCCAAAACCCTAGGGGTCGAAGTAGGTACAACAATAAGAGGTGAAGAAACACCAACCACATGATCACCAATAATCCCAACCATCACATCATAGTTTGGAGTAGAAACAACCTTAGGTGCACCAAAAATATTAGGCATCACATCACATATCACATCTATCTATAGAATTGAAGCACCAAAAACATCCAACTCATTGAGTTCCTTTAAAACCTAAGGGGATAGAATATGAATAACAATAGGCAATGAAGAAAAAACACCATCCTTAACAGACTCAAATTGATACCCCATTTCTTCTTGAGTAGAAGATATGGGTATTGACAAGACCATAATTTTGTGGGCTAAATTGGAGGAAAAACTCAAAGAAGGGATGAGAGACCCTTTATGCATACCCAAAAATTGTTCTCCATTAATGAAATCCACCACAAACTCCCCAATAAGCTTTATTTCCTTCTAACAAGCATCAAGTAGGATATCCAAGAGAATTTCATCCTCTACTACCTCCGGATCATCCATAGAAAAATAATCTTCAATACCTCCCCCATCAAAGGGAAAATAACCATAGGCAGATGGAGAAAAGTCATCTTCCTTTGCCACTAGACTTGTTTGAACTAAAACAATCAAATTATTATGTATTGAATAAGATGTGTGTGATCGATTTTAAGTATGTACAAAATAAATGTAGATTTAGAAAACAAATCAAACACACCAATGAAACTTTAAATCAAAGCATAAAATAAAGGAAAGAAATGCAAACTCCATTTATGCTTCAAAGACGTTCCATTGTCCTCTATCTCCAGTGTTTTTGTCAATTCTAACTTGTTCTCAGATCTTGTGTGCTAGGCTCAACAAATAGTCTTCTTTGAGAACACGATTAAAGATGGATGCATGCTATGCTAAGATATGATTAACATGCTATGATTACTTGTTAAAAGAAACTAGAATTAAGAAATGCTATGAATGCTAAAGTTGATGATAACAATGCTAAAATCTAATCACCTGAATGCTTGTATCTAATGTGTGTGCATTGTATCCAATGCTTGGGTTTGCAAGGGTATTTATAGAGTTTTCAAAAGCTTCTAATTGGTTGATGTGATCAACGGCTGTGAAAATTCTTGGCAGATTGAATGGTCAAAGATGGATAAGACTGGAGAGAAAAATAGAAGAAAACAAGAAAGCAAGATTTGTTTCCTTTTTTGGGGAAGAGATAAGATGAGATGATAAAGATGAATTGTAAAAATCATCTTTTTGTGAGATAGAGGAAAGATTTTGAAGATAAATCAAATTCATTATTCATTTATTAGTGACATGGAATATTTTCTTAATTAAATAAAAATATTTAATTAAGATTTGAAGAATAATGGAGGATTTTATAATTAAATAAAATATTTAATTAATTAGAAGAAAGACTTGAATAGGCGAAAAGAAATATTTAAATTTAATTAGATCAAAAGACTTAATTAAATCCAGAAGGTGATAATTAATTAAAATAAATAAAGAGTATTTATTTAATTAATCAAGTAGACATATGAATGTGAAATAATTAAATAAAGTTGATTTATCTAATCATGGCAGAAGAATAAAGTGAATGAACAATATAATTAAATTAATTAAATTTAATCATATGTAGAGGACTTTTAGAGAGATTAATTAAATAATAAATATTTAATTAAATGCCAGGATTAATTAGACATGACCAATTTTATGCATATACATTTTTCCCCTCTTTGAAGTGATGTGTGAAACACATTGCTTCAAAGAAAATATTCTTGCTTGTGAAATTTGTTGCGTTTGATTTTGCCCCTGGTCGAAAAATTTTAACTGATATGCCCTTGATTAAAAAAACATGCCTGATATACCTTTTGATTTGAATCCGATATGTTTTTGATTGAAAAAAAGTGCGGCTGATATTGATGATGCCCCTCGGGAGGTAAATCATTGATGATGAGAAAATGTTGATTTGATGATAAAATTCGGATTAGAGGGACACAGTGGTTTAGCTCCCGCTAATTGATTAAAAGCTACCCCAGATTGAAAATAACAAAATGCCACCAAAAACACACCTTGTTTGACCCTTAAAAGGTGAAAGGGTAAAAAGGACAAGTCATTTTCACCTTTGACTTGAGAAACTTATTGCTTTGACAGTGTCTTAGCAGATGGAGATTCTGTATCATATGCATAGATTCAAGTGGCCCTGCCGATATCAGAGACCAACTGCATATGGACCACCGGTGAGTTGATTCGATCCTTTTTACTTTGAAAATTTTCATTTTTACTTGATTTTGGATGCATTTTGGAGCGAATTGGATTGTCACAGTCCGTTTTAGCACATTTAGAAAATAGAATAGCACATACAAGGTTTTCTTTAGCACATCTAGGGCATAATTTAGAGCTTTTAAGTTTTAGAGAGATTAGCACATTTGAGAGATGAAATAGCCCATATAGGATGCCCCTAGCAAATTTGGTATATTAGCGCATATAGGAAACAAAATAGTGCTTTTAGGGTTTTTGCGCATCAAGTAAATGAAATGGAACATTCAATTAGGGATTTAGCACATATAAGGAAATAGCACATAAAGGAATTGTTTTAACGTGTTCAGGGCACAAAATGGTGCATCCAGGGGAAACTTCAGTGAATTTAGGGTTTTAAGGCTTTTAGGCCACATATTAGCACATCTAGGAAAATTTAGGCAGAATGCGCAGTTGTTTGAGGAAAATAATGATGTATTATTGTTTCTTTAGTCAATAGATAGATAAATTGTCTTTTTCATCATGTTGATATGGATAGAAATGATAACAAAGCTAATAAATGATGAATTGATAACTTTGTTTCCTAAAGTAGAAAGCAAAGAGTAGATGGTTGATAACTTTGTTTTCAAAGAGTAGAATGATTAATTGCATTGCAATTTGTTGATAACTTTACTTTTAGAAAACAAAGAGTAGATGATTGACATGTCTTCTAATAAATTTTCTTCCTGCGATAGAAAACAAATAGTAGATGATGTGATTGAAAACATATTTGCATTCGTGACTGAAGTACAAATAGGATGATGATTTGACTGTTGATAAATTTTCTTTCCTAAAAAAGAAAGACAAATAGTAAATGATGATAGAGAATATTGATTTGATATTGAGATAGATATATTTTGCATTGATTTCATGATATGAGTCCCTGAGATAGAACACTTGATATGGTTTACATGATATGATGCACTTGATAGGAGTCTGATATGTGTCACTGATATCAATTTGTTTGATATGGGTCACTAATATGTATGATGTGAAGTAGATAGATTGTTTTGATATGAGTCTAATTGATTGTCCTTGTGATGAACAAAAATAAGAGGTTTTCAAAAACCTCCAGATTAGAGAGCGCTTCCCTGCAGGTTGGGATCGGATACGAGATCTCACACCTACAGATGTGCAGTTGATAGTTAGATGTGGGTTGGGACCATTGTTGTCGATGCCTCATATTCAGGTCAACAGGGGATTTTTGACTATGCTAGTTGGGTGATGGCATTCTGAGCACAATACCTTTCATTTTTCGACAAGTGAGATGGTGGTGACCCCAGAGGATGTATATTGGATTTTGGGGATCCCAGTGGTAGGTGCCCTTGTGTTCTATGACCACAAGGAGTTAGGTGGTACAAAGGCATTGAGGAGAGTGTATGGTGATGTTCATATAGCAGGGTATTGGGTGCCATGGGAAGAATTTAGGGGATATCCAGCCTTACCTACAGTGTTGGGTGCATTCATTGGATGCTTCCTTTGTCCAGATCATTGGTCAAAGGGACTATTAGTTGGGTGGGGGAGGATCATCGTGTAGATGATGGTTCAACCATGGAGATATGCTTGGGGGAGCTATATGTTAGCTTATTTATATCATTACTTGCACTAGGTGGTATATAGAGGATCATCTAGTTTGTCTTGTGGTGTTACCCTGCTCTAGATTTGGGCATGGGAACATATTGTAGTTATGAGACCACTGTATCCAAGAGTTAGGCCACTAGGTAGGCCATATGTATATGCATATTCTATTGCACTTGTCCAACCCAAGCTAGGAAAGTTGGAGTACTAGAGATGGGCCCTAGATGATATGGATTTAGTGATATGGAGGCCATACACGGAATGTGAGGCATGGGATACAAATTAGTTGGAGATGTCGTTTGTATGTATACCCCATTTTTTGATAGGGCATACGCCATTCATTATAGAGAGGTTTTTGGCCTTGCAAGTACAAAGACAATTTAGATTCACCCAGGGGATGCCTCAAGGCATTGTGCACTATGGACAGTGCAAGGATGAGCCTAGATAGGGACCCTGCATTTCATATCAGGTTGCATATACAAAGTATACAACTTTACAGCCTGAGGTATGGGATGGAAGACCCAATATTATTGATGTCGGTATGTTAGAGGAGTACACTATTTACTATCACACACACCCATTTTCGTGGTTCACATGTCTAGGTGAGTTGACTCCCATTTTGGTGGCACCGTAGCCAAGGGTTAGGAGACAGGAGGATGTGGTAGGTGGGGAGTATGCAGTTGGCAAAGGAGAGGAGGAGGAGAGTGGAGATGGGGAGGAGAGCTCAGATGATGGTGATGGGGACTACAATAGAGATGGTGGAGGGGAGGAGCAAAGGCTAGTGAGGTAGAGGACCGTTATTTCGAGTAGTGCTTAGGGTATGTAGAGGTCGAGGAGTGATACTAGACAACAGATAGTGATCAGGGTCACCTCTATAGCGCAACAGGCACATAGATACTCTGCAAGCTCAAGTACAAATGTTGTAGGGACAACAAGTACAGTTGTAGAGCTAGTTGGCTTAGGCTCAGAGAGTGACAGTGCAGTTATAGGCACATGCATAGGTACAGGTACAGGTACCTCCTCCTACCCCAGACCTACAGGTAGCCCAGTTGATAGCAGAGAGGGATTATTTCAGATGGAGGGTAGTGGACGCAGAGGGTGTGGCATAGAGACTCATGGGCACCATTGAGAGTTCATCCTTGCGAGAGGCCATTGCGGAGGGATTTGAGATTACCAGAGAGGCCAAGTACTATCGGGTGAGGTATGAGAAGTTGTGTCCACCCAAACATAGAGATCTATACCCTTTGTCCCATAGTAGGACCCAGAGTAGATTATGGATGATGACAAACAATAGAGGGGTCACAAGGCCATGACAAGATCCTGATGTAGGGGGTAGTGGTCAGCCATCATCCTCGAGACTAGCTCCATCAGGGGGTCCACCGGCCAGCCTTGAGTTATTGATACAAGATTATTGATGCATACCATTTTGTAGGACTATGTATATTGTTTTTGATCATATCTCATGTATCTCTCTATACTGTTTAGTTTCATTAGACATTGGACATTTGTATGTATTTTTTCAATGAGTGATGATATGCAGCGATGATAGTTTTTGATGATGTGCGTGTTTGATGTGATGATGTGATATGGACATGCATTTGTTCGTATATACATTACGAGATGGATTTGGATATGCATGTTAATGATTTTATGACTAATCATGTGATGTAGGATGATTCCTATGATGATGATTTATGATGCGTACTAATGATGTCATGCAGGTGGATGACCCAGGATGGTGATTATGAAAATATGTAATGGGATATATGATATGTTTATGAAAAAATGATGTGGAAATGTAATGTATGTATGAAATTTTTGTTTTTAGATTTTGCAAATGCAATGAATAATGATGATGTGATGAAAAATGGATGTTTATGTTTATGAGATGCACATGAATTTGTAGTATGTATATGATTTAGGAAAAGAAATGATATGTGAAATAAGTCAAATTTTTATGGGAAAAATGTCATGATAGATAAAAGATATGAAATGATAAAGGATAAATGATGATGAAATGATAAATGATAAATGATAATGATATGAAATGATAAAATAATGATAATGATATGAAATGGTAAGTGAGAATGATAATGATAAATGTAATGAAATGATATGAAATGATAATGATAAGTGATGAAAGTGATATGGAATGATATGAAATGATAAGTGAAAATGAAATGCAATGATAAATGAAATGATATGAAATGATAAAATAATGATAATGAAAATGAATATGAAATAATGTTGAAATGATAAATGAAAATGAAAATGATAATGATATGATAAAATCATGATAAATGATGAAATGATAATGATAAATGTAATGAAATGATAAAATAATGATAATGAAAATGAATATGAAATAATGTTGAAATGATAAATGAAGATGCTAATGATATGATAAGTGAAAATGAAATGCAATGATAAATGAAATGATAAATGTAATGAAATGATGATGAAATGATAGATGATAAATGTCTGAATGTCCTCCACAAATATTCCAAAGAGACGTGACAACCATTGATGTTTTTGTTCAGCTTTTAAAAACTCTGATGCAAATCCAGTATGCAGATATGTACAATGATCTAAATGAAATGCAATGAAATGAAACCAACCATTTGTTGAGACTTTTGGTAGCTTTCTTGAATCATCATAGAGCATTTTAAAATGTTGGAATTATGTACAAGCATTAGAGGGAAAATTAGCATCGATGACGACCTAAGTACAACTTTCACAATTTTTGATATAGCAAGTGAACACAAGCATCAAGGTATAATTGAACCGAGATGACCTAAGCATTTCTTGCATAAATAGACAAAGATTTACCACTTTCTGATGTAAATTTGGAGCTTTCATTAATGATATGCTTTGAAAATCATGTCTCGTGACATATTTGAACCAAATTGATAGTCAATCTCAAGACAACAGACAAAGAAAAATCATTCTCTTTCCTCGCCACTTTAGTTGAATACATCATTGAGTGTGCTCTAGAGGAATGATAGCGAAAATCAAAAAACCATTGTTCAAAATATAATACTGCTATTTCAAACATTATTCAGATTCTAGATCATCCAGATATGAGTCATGATATGAAATTTTCTAAAAATTGTGATATGGATCAATGATTGGGTAGTTGTTCATGTGATTTGATTGTTTGTTCGCATGATCAAATGTTACGTCATTGTCTAGTTGTTTCAGTAAACTCTGGAAGTTGATTGTCCCCAATATTTTAACATTTTCTCCCAACATTGGCACAACTTGCTAAAATGAATATGTACAACGATCAAGCCATGGTAAGTCATTATCGTTCTAGGAAAATGATGGCTGTATGATGCTATTATGACCTTAGGATGATGGATGAAATGAAGGCTAATAAACTAAGTGTAAAACATGAGCTAATAGATGGAGAGCTACAAATAGCGTTTGTTTGCTAGATTTTCACTATTTATTTTTATTGCATTTTTCTGATTTTTATTTATTTTTTTGTATTTTTCTTGTCAATAGACTGCCTATTGCCAAGTTTTCACCCTATGGCGATGTTTTTTAAATTTAATTTTTTTTAGGACATTTTTTTTTATTTTTATAGATTTTTCAAGACTTTTTCGACTATTTTTGTTTTTTTTTCTATTGTTTTTGTGATTTTTTAAAAGATTTTTTCTGTTGTTTTTGTTATTTTTTTAGGACTTTTATGGATGAGGATAATTGCTTCAGACATAATACTTTTTTAGGTGCATCTTGTTGATTGTTTCATCAAATAGGTCCCCTTCTGGCATTGACAACTTGTATGGTCCTTAACCATATACTGCTATGGCCACGTAAGGACCTAGCCATTTTGGTTCAAACTTACCTTTCTTCTCTCTGTCTTGTTGGTTGCGTGGGTTCTCCTTCAAAACAAGATCACCAACCTGAAAGGTATGTGGCTTGAATCTATGATTATAGATGTGAGACATCATCTGTTGATATGCTTTCAAATGATTAGTTGCTTGTTGTCTCTTCTCATCAAGGAGTTCAAACTCTTGTATTCGGGAAACTCAGTAGTCATCATCTATTGTTAGACCCTTCAATGATACCTTGAGTGATGGAATCTCAACCTCTAGTGGAAAAATGGCTTCTGCTTCATAGACAAGAGCATATAGTGTTGCTCTCGTTGGCATTTTGATGCTATTTTTGTAGACCCATAATGAGAGATTGAGTTGAACATGCCAATCTTTCCCTGATCATTCACAATATTTTTCAAGATTTTTAGTATTGTTTTGTTCAAGGCCTTTGCTTGGCCATTCCCTTGTGGATAATAAGGTGTTGAATATTTGTGTTGGATATGGAATCCTTCACAAATTTCATCAACATCTTGATTCTTCAATGGTCATCCATTATCTGTGATAATGGAGTTAGGAATTCCATATCGACAAATGAGATAGTTGAGTATGAATGATAAGATTTGTTTGCTGGTAACCTTAGTGAGAGGTATTTCCTCAATCCACTTGGTAAAGTACTTTATCGCTGTGATGATGAATTTGTGTCTGTTCGATGATGAAGGATGAATCTTGCCAACTAGATCTAACCCCCATTGAGAGAATGGCCAAGTTGGTGTGAACGGTTGTAGTTCTATGCTGGTGTATGGATGAGATTTCCATGAATCTGACATTTAGAGCACGTTTTAATGAAAGTGAACGATTCCCTCTCCATAGTCAACCAGTAATAACCCATTCTAATCAATTTCTTGGATAATGTCAGTCCACTTGAATGAGTACCACAAATACCACTATGAACTTCTTATAAATCCTTTTCAGATTCATCATGTTCAAAACATTGAAGTAAAGTACCATCAAGACCGTGGTAGTAAAAGATGTCAGCGATAAGAGTATAGCGAGAGGATTGGTGAATAAAGTTGTGATTTTCGTTATGAGATAAGTTAGGTGGTAAGATGTCATCTTTTAGGTATGCATAGATATTTCCATACTAGGGTGAATTGGATCCTACTAAGTGGCAGATGATTTGGATTTCAAGTGTGTCATAGGTAGGCATAAATGATTGTTCCACCATAAATTCAGAGCGAGTTTGATTTTCTAGGAGCTGTAGCAATGATGCAATCATGGCCATGGTGTTAGCTACCTTTTTATCAAGTCTTGGAATTTGTATGAACTTGATATCCATGAAGTACTTCTTGAAATCGTCAACCATTTTCTTATATGGAAAAAATTTGTCATCTTTGGTTTGATAATCATTATTGATCCAATTAATGACTAATTGTGAGTCACCATAAACTTGTAGTTCTATGATCCTCAATTCCAATGCGATCTTGAGTCTAGTGATTAAAGCTTCATATTCAGCTATGTTGTTAGTGCATGGAAGCATCAGCCTATATGACCGATGAATGGTATCTCCTTGAGGGGTGACAAAGAGTATGCCCACCCCTGATCTGTGTTGAGTGAAAGAACCATCAAAGTTCAATGACCATGACTATTTGGATTCTACAGTGAAGACATCAACATCTAGAAATTTAATGTGCATGGGATGCTTTGTTTGTAGTGGTGCTTCATCCAATTGATCAGTGATAACTTGTCCTTTGATTGCTTTGCGATCAACATAATGGATGTCAAACTTGCTCAAGATCATAACCCATTTTGCTAGCCTTCCTGTCAATGTAGCCTTGATTAGCAAATACTTGCGTGGATCAATCTTTGCAACAAGATTGATTGTATGAGTTAACATGTAGTGTCAGAACTTCTATGAGGAAAAGACTATTGCTAGACAAGATTTCTCAATGAAAGTGTAGTTGAGTTCATGACCTATTAATGTTTGGTTGATGTAATAAATTGCATGTTCCTTTCCTGTAGAATCCTCTTGTGTTAATAATGCCCCCAAAGATGTCTTTGTTGTGGCAATATATAAGATTAGAGGTTTGTTTAGATTTGGTAGTACTAGAACTGGTGGGTTCATTAAGTACTTCTTGATTTGTTGAAATTCCATGTCACACTTGTCATCCCATTTGAAGGGAACATTTTTGTGTAATAGATGTGTGAAAGCTAGGCTTTTATTTGCCAGTTGTGCAATGGACCTTTGTATAGATTGAAGTCATCCATGTAATGACCTCAACTGATTGATATTCCTTGGTGGGGGAATTTCCATGATTACTTGCACCTTGGCAGGATCTACTTCAATTCATTTTGCTGATACTATGTATCCCAAGAGTTTTCTAGATGTGACCCCAAAAACACATTTCTTGGGGTTGAGGAGAAATTTGAACTTTTCTAACCTTGCAAAAATTTTGGATAACACTTCGAGATGTCCTTTTCTTGTGTAAAATTTGGCCAATATGTCATCTACATAATCTTCGATGAATGTATGCATCATGTCATGAAAAATTGTAGTCATAGCTCTTTGATAAGTAGCCCCAGTGTTCTTTAGACCGAAAGGCATGACATTCCAATAGTAAGTCCCCCATGGACATGTAAACGTTGTTTTGTCTTGGTCTTTAGGTGCTATCTTGATTTGGTTATATCAAGAAAAACCATCCATTAGTGAATACATGGCATGGATAGCTGTCAAATAAACTATAGTATCGATGTTTGGAAGCGGGAAGTCATCCTTAGGACATGCTTTATTAAGATCTTTGAAATCTATGCACACTCAACACTTTTATCGGGCTTGGACATCGAAAAAATATTAGAGATCCATTCTGCATAGTTGATCAATCTTATAAATCCCACATCAAGGAGTTTTATAAGCTCTTCTTTAACCAGTAGTGCAACATCAGGGTGCATCTTTCTAAGTTTTTTGTTTCATAGGCTTAACTCTTGGTTTCATGGAAAAGTGATGCATTATAAGATCAGGATCAAGACCTGGCATGTCTACATAAGACCAGGAAAAGTTGATGATGAGCCTAAAATGTGCTCATAGTTTCGATATTATGATAAACTTTTAATGCCTTTACTTTTGTTATTCTTGGTTGTTTAAAACTCTTTTGAAACCTTTTATAGGGATATCCTGTAGCTAAACATTTGCATATTCCTGCAGCTTATTATGTTGACTTGACTACATTTATTACCCTGTTGACTCCCTAAATGACTAGTATATTGCATACAGTTTTTGAATGATGAAATAGATTTAAATGTGTGATTAATGAACAGATATTATGTATGTGCCATACGCCTTTTCTTTCACATCTGTTACCTTTTGTTGAGCAGGTTGTTGAAGAATGATCGAGTCAAGCGCAGTCGATCTCAACCTTGCAGTAAATTCCATTTTTTGCACAACTTCGAGGAAGCTCCGGTGAAGACTCTTTGACCGAAACCGTTGGGAAAGATTTTTAATAACAGTCAATCTGGAAAGAGTGGAGCGCTAGATTCTCTCTGGATCGGGTTGAATGCATAAATTCATTTATGAAGTTTGTTCCTTGATTCTGGGATACACTCTACTTCCACGTCTTTCTTTGATAGGGTTAGTTAGTTAGTTGCTCTCCTAATTTTAAATAAAGTACTCCTCCTGCGCGAGTGAGAAGGGAGATGATAGTTAGAGTAAGATAGAAACAAATAGCAGATATTATGTAAGAGTCAGTATGATAATGAAAAGCAGAATCTGTTTGACAAGAGATAGAGTTTGTTGTTAGTTTCTATATCAACAAAGCAATGTATACCATTCTGTTTTCATGAATAAAGTTTGATGAAGTTCTAAGTTCAGCACCTGTGTAATCAGTAGATGCTTGTTAAGGGGGCCCACTTAGTAAGTATCTGTAGCTAGTTAGTTATTTGTTCTTTTCTGATGATCTTTAGTTAGCTTTCATCTTTGAAGTTTTCATACAAACTCAGTCTTGTATTGCTCCTGTAGCATAGGGAATCTATCCCTGTGCCTGTTCCTACAACATAAGGCCAGTTCATAGTTTGTGTTTCAGTCGTAGCTGTTATGGTTTCTATTTTAATCAAATCATAGTTGAGTTAAAGAACTTTACATTACCTTCATGTAGCATAGATAGAATTCCTTTCTAGCATTTATTTCTACTAAGATTTGATCGAAATCAGTTCTTAGTGCATATATTTTGCTGTGCCATTTAAAGTATACGTCTCCTGATTTGACAAGTAAATGAACATCTATAGAGAGATATTAGTCGCCTGTTGGAATGTCCAATTCCTAGGAAAGGTTTTACCGTGATTTTCATATCCTTTTATGGGCATGACCATTTTTGGCGTCGTTGCTGGGGATGGCATCTAGCTAGGAATTTGTCAGAAGTCATTTTTAGCATTAGTTTAGTTTGTCAGTCAAAAATTTTCAAAATATTTTAAACCACCATTCATCGTATTGCATGCATAAAAGAAGAAGAGATGCACTGGGAAGGTTCATCCTTGAAAACCTGTTTGTTGAACTACCATTTGAACCAGCTGACAACGAATCTGAGGAAAACCCATTCGCTGCGTTATTCCAGCAAGCTAATATGGCAAATAACCCACCTAATAATCCAACTCCTACTTTTGAGTTTCCCATTGTTCCCCACGAGATACTGACAATCTTAAGAATATACCTTCTTCACTACTTCCAAAATTCTATGGCCTAGTCATAGAGGACCCTGAAACTTTTTTGTTTGAGTTTGATGTCCTTTATCGCAGTTATGACTACAACACAGATGCTCATAAACTGAAGTTATTTCCTTCCACCTTGAAGGAGGGAGCTCTCAGATGGTTCATGAGTTTGGAAAGAGGCATCATTGATAGTTGGGTAGCCATGCAGACAAAATTCCTTGAAAAGTATAAAGAAGATTGTAAGAGTGCCAGCAAAGGTGATGATATATTCCGAATTTAGCAGAAGGAGGATGAAATTCTAGAAGATTATATTTTTAGATTTTTGTTTTTACTAAAAAGGAACTCAAACCATACTCTCAACAAGGACTCTCAGAAACTACTCTTTCTAAGGGGAATCAGTGATGCCTGTATAGATGCCCTGGACCTGATGGGAGGGGGTGATATAACCCAACTGCCTTGGGATGATATAAAAAAAATATGTCTTAACTACTCTCGAGCAATAGTTAAGAAAGGTTGAGGTCATCATGCTACAGTGGGGAAGTATTCTTCTGGTGGAGTTTCTTGGATGGAGATAACAAATTTGTTGTCTGACTTCAAGCAGGACATCATTAATAATATGGCTACACAACTGGACACTATGCAAGCTTGGAAGAAACATGAGGAAGTTGAGGCAGTTTTAGCCAAGTTCTGTCCATACTACAGACAGAAGAAGCATGAATGCAGATGCAAGATGGTGGCTAATTTGGAAGCTACGCAACTATCTACTGACTTCAAGCTAGTAGAAGGTGATGATGATCAAGTGTTCTTTGTTGCACAAAGGATACCATGGGCCCAAAGACAAGGTATGCCTCAAGATCCTTTAACTTTTGGTAATCCTTATTATGGCTATAATAACCAATGGAAACATGCATATGGACCACCACCACCCTGCAATCCACCTCAACCAAGTTGGCCTAATTATCAGACCCCATAATGGCAATCTCCTCAAGGAGGTTGGCAGCAACCACAAGGACAATGGACCCCACCTCTGGGTAATTGGCAGCAGAATCCTCAATGGAGAGGTCCTCAGCAATGGTAAAACTAGTCCCCTAGATTCCTGCAACTTCCATAGCCACAACAACTGCCACAAATCCTAGCCCTCCAAAGCAAATGCTTATGCCTACCTAGCTGTTGCCAAATCCCAATAATAAGCAACAGTAGCAACCACAACAGCTTGCGTATCTTGCCGAAGCCAACCAATCTCAAGCTTATGCCTTAAATGAAAATGATATCCATTTGAGGTCTGGAACCACTTTACCTGCTCCAAAACTGCCTCTAATTACTGAAATACTAGATTCTCCCCTTGAAAAATCTATTGCACCTGCTGATCCTACTGAGCATATGCCTATACCTGATATGGTTTCTAAGGAGCCTATTTTGCAAAGTCAAGACAAACCACCTTTTCCTCAGAGGTTGCAAAGTACTGTATTTAAATCTATGAAAGAACCCACTTTTGACATTCTAGATTAGCTCAAAAATGTACAAATTTAAATCCCCTTATTTCAGGCTATTAAAGATGTTCCCATCTTTGGAAAGCTATTAAAAAGGCTTGTTTAAAGAAGCCTGGATGAAAGAAAAAGGATCCTCAAACAATTCATGTCTTAGGGCAATTGGCTGATATAATGTTGGAAAATATAGTCATCCCAAAGTATATTGACCCTGGAAGTCCTGTAGTGCAGATACATATAAATGGCCAAATTGCAAAAAATGTTTTGATTGACTTAGGTGCTGCCATTAATGTCATGACAAAGCATACTATGGACTCCTTGAATATTTCAAACATTAGGTCTACACCCACAGTTCTACAGCTTGCAGATAGCTTCATAGTTAAACTTGATGGGATAGTGGAAGATGTAATTGTCACTCTTGAATCTTGGGAGTATCCAGCTGATTTCACAATATTATCAGTTAAGGAAACTTTAGGAGGGTATCCAGTTATCCTTGGTAGACCATGGTTAGCAACTGCTAATGCTTTTATAGGATGCCACTCTAGAGATATGACCATTTCTGATGGACAATCCACAAAAAAATTGGCTCTGTATTCACCTGCTAGACCTCAACCAGATTTGTCCCAACCTATTTGGTTAGATGTGGGGGAAGAAACTGAAGAAGCCAATTCGTTGGCTCAATTAACGATACTTCAAAATGATCCATTCTCACAACTTCAGAGTAAGGATCTTTGCTTTTTCAAATTCTACAGTTCAACTCTGATACAGGTAGTTCATTTGATCCAAATGGTAGCCATCTACAATGTTTCCTGCAACAACCAAATTCTAAGAGTTCGTTGCCTAAACTTCCTGCAATTTTTCATAACTTACTTCCACAAGAGGTACAAACATTGCCTGTAGATTCTATGAGTAATCTCACTAAGCAGATAGAATTATCTCCAGGTCACTGTTTGAATATAAATAGCAAGCTGTCACAATCTAAACAGGCTGACTTATTAAAAATGCTATAAGATCAGTATAAAGCTTTTGCATGGGAATATGGGGACATGCAAGGAATAGATCCTCAAGTTTGTACTCACAGGATATATATCAAAGAATATTGTTTACCAGTTAGATAGCCTCAAAGAAGAGTAAATCCAACACTTAGAGAAATAGTTAAAAGTGAGCTTCAAAAGTTGCTTGATGCCGGTTTTATTTATCCAATCTTTGACAGTCAATGGGTTTCTCCATTAGTCATTGTCCCCAAGAAAGGTGGAAAATGGAGAGTGTGTGTAGATTATAGAGAGTTGAACAATGCCACTAAAAAAGATCATTTTCCACTACCTTTTGTAGACCAAGTACTAGACTCATTGTCAGGCAAAAGATATTTTTCCTTTTTGGATGGTTACAGTGGGTACAATCAGATAAAAATTGCCCCTGAAGATCAAGATAAGACCACTTTTACCTGTCCATGGGGAACATTTGCTTATTCAGTCTTGCCTTTTGGTGTTATGCAATGCGCTAGCAACATTTCAGAGAGCAGTAATTAGTATCTTTGCTGATATATCTCATGACTGTATGGAGATTTATATGGATGATTTCACCACCTATGGAGTCACATTTGAAGAAGCACTAGTGAATTTAGAAAAGGTATTGAAAGGTGCAGAGAGCAAAATTTGTCTCTAAACAGTGAAAAGTGTTTTCTAATGATGGAAGAAGGTATTGTTCTAGGTCATCATTTTTCAAAGAATGGAATTCAGGTTGACCCTACTAAAATTGAAGTTATTCAAAATTTACAAACTCTTGTAAAATAGAAAGATGTCAGAAGTTTCCTTGGCCATGCAGGGTATTATAGAAGGTTTATAAAAGATTTCAGTAAAATTTCCAGTCCACTTTATGCCTTATTAACTAAAGATTCTCAATTTGAGTGGACAGAAGCCTTTGAAAAATCTTTCCTGCAACTAAAAGACTTGCTTACTGAAGCCCCTGTTCTTCAAGGTCCAAAATGGAATTTTCCTTTTTACATACATGCTGATGCCTCTGATTTTGGTATAGGAGCAGTTTTAAGTCAAAAAGAAAATTCAATTGAGCATGCTATCTACTTTATCAGCAAGAACCTTCAAGGTCTTGAGCTCAACTATACTGTTACAGAAAAGGAATTGCTTGCAGTAGTGTATGCTTTGAATAAATTTAGGCATTATGTTATAGGTTATCAGATATTTATCCATACTGACCATGCAACAATCAAGTATCTAATGAACAAACTTTCCATCTCTGGTAGATTGGCAAGATGGCTCCTGTTGTTACAAGAATTTGACATTACAATCATTGACAAACCAGGAAGAGCTAATGTTGTAGCTGACTTTTTATCAAGACTTCAATCAGTTGCACCTGTTGAACACGAGGTCATTGATGATAGGTTCCCATATGAACATTTATTTTTCATCGCTGTACATACACCATGGTATGCAGACATTGCCAATTATCTAGCAGCAAACATAATACCAGCTCATTTTTCTCCAAAAGAAAATAAACTGTTAATAGAGAAAATTTTTAACTTTTCCTAGATTGCAAATTGTTTGTTTTATACTGGACCTGATCAAGTAATGCGAAGATGTGTATGAGAAGATGAGACTTATGATATATTGCATGCTTGTCATGATGAACCATGTGGGGGACATTTTGCAGCAAAAAGAACATCAATGAAGGTTCTTACAACAAGGTACTACTGGCCAACATTACACAAGGATGTTGTGGCCTATACAAGGAAATGTGACAGATGTCAATGTATGGGAAGACCAACCAAGTCAGATGAAATGCCATTATATCCACAGGTAATAGTCACCCCTTTTGATAAATGGGGAATGGATTTTGTGGGACCAATTGATCCACCATCAAATGGCAAGTCATACATTCTAGTTTGCACGAACTATGTGACAAAGTGGGTTGAGGTAAAAGCTATGACTCATGCTCGAGATAACAAAGTTACTGAATTTCTGTATGAACAAATTTTCACTAGATTTGGAGTTCCTAGAAAGCTTGTAACTGATCAGGGAGCTCAGTTTACATCGAATCTGATCACTGCACTAATGAATGACTATAAAATCAAACATAGGAAGTCCAGCCCCTATCACCCTCAAGCCAATGGTCAGGCGGAGGTAACAAACAGGAAAATTGAGATGATCCTAACAAAGACAATGCAGATCCATAGAAAAGATTGGAGCAATAGACTTCTTGAAGCAGTTTGGGCCTATAGAACTACATGGAAGACAACAACTGGGTTTACACCTTTTGAGCTGCTTTATGGGAAAACAACCATGTTGCCCATAGAATTTGAGCACAAAACTTTGAAGATAGCTCTTGAACTCAATATGGAAATATCTGAAGCACAGAAGGACCGTCTCCTACAGCTAAATGCTTTGGACGAAATGAAAAAAGCTTCCCTGCAGCACATAGAAGCAATCCAACAACAAAGGAAGAAATGGCATGATCAACACATCAAAACTAGGAAATTTTCTGCTCGTGATTGGGCTCTGTTATATGATTCTAGATATCAAGAAAACTAGGGTAAGCTCACAACACGCTGACTTGGTCCCTATGAAGTTGAGAATGTGTTTGACAACGAAGCTATACAGCTAGTGACAATTGATCCAGTCCATTTCAAATTGCTAGTTAATGGCCACCGACTCCGGTTGTACCAAAAATCAACATCAAAAGAAGAATTCATGCAGCAGTTCATTCATGTTCCTTCCGCTACTCTTCTTGCAGCCGAAGGCTTTAACTTTTTGCCTGCAACTTCACCGTAATTTTAAAAAAAATATGCTCATAATAAAAGTTTTCTTTTTAAAAGGAAACCCCTTTTTCTCCATTTTCATTTATCGCCCCATCTCACTTCTTTATCTTCCATCTATCCATCCCATCCATCCATTCCATCCATTCATCTCATCCGCCCACATCACCCATCCACTTCATCCATCCGCATCACCCTTAATTATGATATCATTCCCAACTGTCAACTCATGCAGACGCCGTCATCTTTCTTCACACGTACGTGCAAAGGTACGCCATATCTTTTTTTATCGCATATTTGATTTATTTTATTCTATTCATTTACTACTATGCATGCACCAGTCATTATTACCTGATCTCCGCCTATTCTTTAGTACATGTGAGGACACATGTCATACTCTAAGTAGGGGGCGGGGTAATTCATCTTTTAAAACCTATCTTTTCACTGCTGCCATAACTGCGCATATAACCTTTCTTTATTATTTTTCTGGTACTTTCCAAATATGATAGCATGTCCTTCTTTATTGCATTTTTTTCTTGTAAACTACGATTAAAACTGCTTGTTCAAAAAGTTTATTTTTGGAAAAGAAAGAAATGTGACGACACGATAGAAGAAAAAAACTAGAGCAGAAAGGGAAACAAAGAATTTGAATTTTTAGCAAGGAATTGAGTTTAGCTAGGAGAAAACTGTGAACATGGGTGGTCAGTTGGTGTGACATGAGCCTGTAGCTCATGAGTTATTATTGCAAAATCCACAAACAATCCACACATTCAGCCTCTGTGGATGGTTAAACTACTTCTTGAGCTTAAATACTTTTGATGAGGAGGCTGCTAGAGAATTTTTGAGAACCCTTTCTGAAGGGGAAGCTACTGTATGGGGTTTAACAGTTGTTGCAACTAAAGACAAAATTGCTGAAGTAACCAGGCTTCCAGCCGTTGGAGAAAAATTTTCTTCAAATGCTGCTACTGCAAGGGCTGAGTTTTCAATGCCCACTGATGGACCTTTGAAAGTCTCCAAGCAGGGATGCAAGCATGTATCGTTGCCTCCTCCTTATTCAGAGTATGCTACTTACATAATCAGGTATTTAACCTGTGAAGGCCATTTCTCCTACCTGCATTCTTATCATTTCAAATTATTAAGTCATATGAGGCATGGGTTAGTTGTAAATGTTTTGAATTTCCTGTTAAAATTTCTAGAACAAAGTGCCCATGGCACCCAACAGGGGAAAGATAATTCTGTTGCTCACCATGGCCTTATCAAATTACTGATTGAACGCTCTTTGAGAGATGTTTCACCTCTTTCCTGGCAACAATTCATTGCCCAAAAGAGCTTGCAAATTCCACAACCCCCTAGGGTACTTACCCCACGGCCTCAGAAAAAGAAGAAAGAAATTGCATCTACCAGTAGAACAGGGCAAGGGTCATCTACTTCTGTAGCACCTGGTCCTGCAGCTCTCACACCTGAATCCTCTGCTAGGGTACAAACTAGGTCTACCACTAGGAGAGAGAAGGGAAAAACAAAGGCAGAAGGGTCCCCAGAATCTGACCCTCATTCTCAGAAAAGACAATGCCCTTCTCCTGCAGCATCTTCCACTGCAGTTGTCTCTCCTACAGCAACACCTGTTGCTATCACCAGTTCACTGTCATCCTCTGGTAGGGCAGAGCCCTCTGAGAAGACAATAAAGAGAAAGGCTACCAGAACACCTCCTGTAGCCGCATCAGTGCCAAGAAGAGTTTCGACAAGGAAACAATGTAAGACCTCCCCTGCTTCACCTCAACTAGAGGTTATTGTAATCTCAGAAGGGTCTGTAGGGTCTGAATTTGATGTTTCTCAGAATGTATCCGAAAATGCTGCACAGAGTTCATTCGTTCCTGAAGAGGAACAAGTTAAGATAAAAAAAATAGGGCATAATGAGTAAGGGTTTTCAAATCTTGATGACTTGGCTACCGCTGCTATGCAGTTTTGGAGGAAGCACAGTCTTCTCCACTGTAGCAACCAGAATTCATCTTTCAGCAAGAGCAAGAACATACTGAACAATTGAATGTGCCTAGTGAAGCTATATTTCCCTCTGCAACTTATAAAGCCATTGTTGTTTATAAGAAGACATATTTAATTGAGTTTCTGGAATATGTTAAAACTAATTAGGAAACAATTACATTACAAACCTTGACTTTTCGGCACATAGCCTAGACTGACATGCAACAAAGTTTATGGGAGGTAGAAAGGAAGAAACTAAAAAAGGAAATTGAGAGTCAGAAATAGGAAATTGTTGAGTTGAAAGCAAAAATGGATGAAATATTAAAAGTAACTGGTCAGATTATGGAATGTAGACCACCACCCAGAGTTTATGCTTTGTGCCTTAAGGAACAGTTCTTATGGTTCCAATTGATGAGAATTTCCAGAAATCAAGATCCTATACTTCACACTGCTAAAGAATTTTATGAGGCATACCAGGCAACCCCTAATTGGTTAAGAAATTCTCTGTGTGAATTCTATTTACATGGCTTTTTAATTCCATTTGAAATAGAATGGAATCCTCTTCTGTATATTGGTGATATCCATTTGAGATCATTTATGTCATGGGAAACAAATGAAGCGAATTATGGCAGGCAATGGAAAATATATGAGGAAGCTGAGAAAAATGAGCCTGTTTCATTACGCTCTCAAAGTTCAAACCCCCATGCAATGTTGAAAGACTGGTTTTCTCTAACATATGGCATTAATAATATTACAACCAGAGAGAAGATATTTGATCTCAGGAAACAAGTTTATGATGAATTTCAGGCACAACCATATTCATTCTGGAGATTGGCATACACCAAAAGTGAGAAAAAGTGGGAAATATTAACTATTGGGCTAAGAAGATCAGAATCACACAGTCCCCTAAATTTCACAGCAGCTCTCAAATGATCAAGTAGATATATACAATTGGGACTTCAAAAGAGATTTGAAATGTGGTTGCCATTGACATTCAGACCTCCTGTGCTAATGTGGCCCCTCTATCCTCACCAGGCAAAAAATATTAATGATGATTTAGAAGATCGAAGATATGAAAGGTGCCAGAATTTCAGAGGATTTTATTACAGGTTTAGAAATCCATTTTAGAGTCATTCTGCAACCATTGATTTCAGAGAAACCACCAGAAAAGTTAATGCTGGAGGACCAACATTGGGCTAAGTAGGGGGCAGTGATGATCCTAAAATGTGCTCATAGTTTGGATATTATGATAAACTTTTAATGCCTTTACTTTTGTTATTTGTGGTTGTTTAAAACTCTTTTGAAACCTTTTATGGGGATATCTTGTAGCTAAACATTTGCATATTCCTGCAGCTTATTATGTTGACTTGACTACATTTATTACCCTGTTGACTCTCTAAATGACTGGTAGATTGCATACAGTTTTTGAATGATGAAATAGATTTAAATGTGTGATTAATGAACAGATATTGTGTATGTGCCATATGCCTTTTCTTTCACATCTGTTACCTTTTGTTTCGCAGGTTGTTGAAGAATGATCGAGTCAAGCGTAGCCAATCTTGGCCTTGTAGTAAAGTCCATTTCCTACACGACTTTGAGGAAGCTCTGGAAAAGACTCTTTGACCGAAACCATTGGGAAATATTTTTAATAATAGTCAATCTGGAAAGAGTGGAGCACTAGATTCTCTCTGGATCGGGTTGAACGCATAAATTCATTTATGAAGTTTGTTCCTTGATTCTGGGATACACTTTACTTCCACATCTTTCTTTGATAGGGTTAGTTAGTTAGTTGCTCTCCTGATTTTAAATAAAGTACTTCTCCTGCGCGAGTGAGAAGGGAGATGATAGTTAGAGTAAGATAGAAACAGATAGTAGATATTATGTAAGATTCAGTATGATAATGAAAAGCAGAATCTGTTTGACAAGAGACAGAGTTTGTTATTAGTTTCTATATCAACAAACCAATGTATACCATTCTATTTTCATGAATAAAGTTTGATGAAGTTCTGAGTTCAACACCTGTGTAATCAGTAGATGCTTGCTAAGAGGGCCCACTTAGTAAGTATCTGTAGCTAGTTAGTTAGTTGTTCTTTTTTATTGATCTTCAGTTAGCTTTCATCTTTGAAGTTTTCATACAAACTCAGTCTTGTATTGCTCCTGCATCATAGGGCATCCATCCCTGTGCCTGTTCCTACAACATAAGGCCAGTTCATAGTTTGTGTTTCAGTCGTAGTTGTTATGGTTTCTATTTTAATCAAATCATAGTTGAGTTAAAGAGCTTTGCATTACCTTCCTGTAGCGTAGATAGAATTCCTTTCCAACATTTATTTCTGCTAAGATTTGACTGAAACTAGTTCTTAGTGCATATATTTTTCTGCGCCATTTAAAATATACGTCCCCTAGTTTGACAAGTAAATGAACATCCATAGAGAGATATTAGTTGCTTGTTGGAATGTCCAATTCCCAGGAAAAGTTTTACCATGATTTTCATATCCTTTTATAGGCGCGACCAGTTGACTTGATTTTTTTGAGAAATTCCATGAACTCAAGTACTTTTTTTATCTATCATTGATGCAACTAAATGTAGAATCCTTAGTTTTTCTATAGTTTCAAGATTTACCTCTTTTGTAGGCTCAATCAAGATAGGCGATCACTCATGATAGTTCTTGGGGAGAGTGTCAAGTATCCCATGATCTATTGCCTTAAAAAAATTTCACCATCTGATACACTCTTTGTTCTATCTTTTGTTTGATCTAACACTACCAGATTCTAGATTTCACCATTAGATATTTCTTTTTGAATTTTATTTTTGCATCTAGGAGACTTGACACTCTCTTGATTAAAGACTCTATGCTGAAAATCAGCAGTGGAACAATCATTTGTGTTGTCTGCAGAAAGGAAGTTCATGATAGATTCATTGCTTGAAAACATAGGTATATCAATAGGTTCAGATAGATCCCAATTAATGACACTGGGATGGATCAAAGGTAACAGATCATCGGGTTGTGAGAAATCAGCTATGGTTATGGTCATAATAGAGTTGTCTGTAGGATTTGAGGTATGAGGAAAATAAATGATGGTACTATTATCATGATAGTCTTGTTCGATTAAATCTGACTCGGTATCACTAGACTCATAGTCACCTTGTAGTTTAGATTCTTGTGGTTGGGACCCTGACCCTCCACCTTCGATTAGAGTTGGGGTGTACTTATGTACCACATCAACCTTTTTTTCCCTCTAGAACTCATCATTGTAGATGGTGTCCCATTCGTATTCACCAGAATCTGTGTCAGATTTATTATCCATGAAATTCTGAATTGCTGTCAAATAGGCTTCTCTTGTATCAAACCCTTCTTGCAATGTGAGGAAAGTATCATGCAACTGCTTGGATGCTCTCTCTTTTGAGTTAGTATCATAGCCCAGTCCTATTTTATCTTTTATAGCAAGTCCTGGAAGGTGAATAGGGTTAACTACTCCTTTTCTTTTTCCGATAGGACCATTACCATCATAGCCCATCTTTTGCATGATTGAATATCCTTTACCATATTGATTAGTAGGGAGTTTGACATTAAGAACTATTTCATCTTCATCTTTATAGAGCCAACTTAGAACTTCTCTATCCTCTGAATCTTCCATGGGGAATTTTTCTTTGATAAATCATCCATTAAACTTAGTATTTGGCTCTATTGGTGGTTGTGTTGATGTTGATGCTATGAATATTTTTTGTTGTGCGATAGAAGGTTGTCCAGGTAATCGAGGTGATATAGGTAGATTAGCAAGACAGAGAGAGTACTCTCCTACTCCATTGTCCTTGAACTATAATTGCTTTTCAAATATTTTGGTTAACTGACTAATTTGTGTATCAACTTTGAGAGAAGTACTAATAGGAGCTTCTCGATTGTTGGGAACCAAAGTATCTTGACTAGCTTTGATGTTGGCACAAGTTTGACTATTTGAATTATTAGCTGGTATTGTGATCTCTTGCCCATCATAAGGAAACTTAAGACATTGATGATATGTGGATGGGACAACTTGCATTTTTTGGATCCAAGGATGACCCAACAAGATGTTGTATGCAAGATCACGGTCTAATACTCGACAGAAAATATTCTTGATAACAATTCCCACTCTGATTGGTAGCATGATTAAACCTTTGGAAAATATTTCCTCATCATCGTAGGATTTAATAGTAATCTTTCTTTTGGGATCAATGGAGTCCTCAAAAAATCCTAAAGCCTGAACTAACTTCATGGTACATATGTTCAAACCAACACCTCCATCTATTAGGACATGTTTGACATGAAACTTGTGGATCATGACTTCTAAGTATAGTGATGAATTATGTGGATGTGTCATGGAAATTCCATCTTTTTCAGAGAATCAGAGGCATGTGGGTGAGGACAAGTGTCCTGCCATGGCTTGAAATCAGTCCACATCCAAATCAGTGGATCCAGTTGTTTCAATGAGGGACTTTTCTAGAATTTCCTTGTGTGTTGGGGAAATATTCAAGAGTTCTAAGAAATCTGAGTGGGAGTTTTTGAAGTTGATTGAATAAGTCATATTGATGTTGAGGTAGAGGCACAGTGGATTTTGAAGAAGCACCCTTTAAGACAACTTTAGCTTGTGCCCTTGTTGTTGAGTTAACTTCTCTATATTCCATCTTTTCCTTAACTTTTATAACATTGACCCGCTCGTCATCAGTGTAAAATATGATTGATTATATGATCATTGATATGATTCACACTTTTTCCAGAAGACTCACCCTTTTGATAGTTGGGAAAAGGGTTGTGAAATGTTTGGTGGTCTTCATTTGATTGTTAGTGTCCTATTGTGATGGTGCCATTTTTTATTAAGTCTTGGACTTTATTTTTTAGGGCTTGAAAATTATTCATGTGATGGCCCTTGCACCAATTATAATCACAATAGTATGCATCATTCCATGATGGGGGCCTCACACTGGGTTCAAAGTTGCATTGAGGCAGCAAAGTAAGAACATTTTTAGCCATCAATTCTTTGAATGTAGATTCTAAAGATCGACCCAATGGAGTAAAAGTTCTTCTGCTAGAGAAGAATGAAGATCATTGCAGATTTGTGCTTGAGGAATTACCTAAGGCATTGTTGTTGTTATCATTTCCATAGTAACCTTGATTGGGAGTAAAATTTTGATTCACATTATTCCTCAGGGGAGGAGGATTGTTTCCTTGATTTGTGACCGAGTTGACATTGTTATAATTATTGTTGTGAGGAGTACTTGAAGCACCAAGAAAAAATGGCTTGGTTGAGACATGATTTGCATCTACAACACCATCATTCACCTCGGTTTTGTTTGGAGCCCAAATCTTAGATTTTTCATTGTGGTGATTTGATGAGCTAGGATTGTCCTTATCAAGTTTTATTATCCCTCTCTAGACTAAGGCACTTTCAATGGTGAAGGAATTTCAATCAATTACTACAAAGAGGGTGGACAATGAAGATTAAGATGATAGCTCATCTCTTGATCCAGACTGTTTATGAAAGTGGTGATCTTTTCCTTTTCAGGAACATGATGTAGATATCTAGCAAATAATCTTCCCCATTTGTAAAGAAATGTAATAAATGGTTCACCAGGTTTTTGTTTAGCCTTGCAGAGATCAATCATGGTTATTTGATGTTGTATATTGTAGGAATATTATGATATGAACTTGTTAATCAATTCCTCAAATGTCTTGACAATTGGTGTGATTTTTGATAGCCATTCCATAGATTGGCCTTCAAGACTCCTAGGAAAAGAGTGCATCAAGTATGTATCCTCATGGGAAAACTCTAAAGTCATATTTTAGAAGTCCTTGATATGATCAATTGGATCTAATTTCCCATTGTAATGATCAAACTTTGGTATTTCACAATGTTTGGGAAATGGAATCATGTTGAGACATCGGTCAAAAGGATAAGGGAAGATTTCATCAAGAGCATATGTCTTTGTTGTGGCTACCCTTTGTAGATATTTAATTTGCCCTTGTAGTACTTTAATTTTTTGAGACAATGCACTAATATCAGACAAGTGTATCATCAAGAATTTTCTTTAAGTTCTTAGTATCAAAATATGAGGCAACTTGGCTCCTTTTTTAGGAAAATACAAGAAATATTTTTCTTTATTGCACTCTAAGATCTTTTCTAAGGATTTGTGAAATTTTGGATCTTGCTCAACCTCTCTAAGGTGATGTTCTTCATCGCGTTCATCATCACTATCTATAGGAGTTTTGCTCATGTCTCTATTGGAAAGGAACATATTCTTTTCTCTTTCATCTATGTTGTCATTAAAGAGGGGATTTTGACTCACACTATAAAGGGGGTTGCTACTCTCACCTTCCTCTTGAGTTGTTTGGGTATGTTCTTCTTGTTGAATATCCTCTCTCAGCTTATTGTATTGAGATCTTGTAAAAATAGGCATATGATTTTGAAATTTTCTTCTAGACTTAGATCACAATTTGATAAGTGCAAAAAGGATGATGTTTTGATCCAATAAGATGAAAAGATTATGATCAAAAGACATTCCTAATTCTTGATTGTGGCTTCCAATGACAAAGGATGTCAGAATCATGTGGGGGAAGTTGAATCAATAATCATAAATTTGTTTGAAAGGTGCACTTTTAAGATTTGATCCTTGTTTTTGAAGTATATCAAATAGCCTAATTAAACTCACTGAAGGATTTGACTAGGATGTGTTGGATATTCAATAGAAGTTTTTGGTAGATAATCAAAGTTGAGAGGTTGATTGTGATTGTGTCGTTGTGATAGAGCTCTTCTTTAAAAATAGGCTCATGAATATAAAGGTTCTATAGTGTATTCATCGGTAAATCCCTTAGAAAAATCTTAGTATCTATGGATGAACTCACGGTAATGGAGCAAGACGTTTTGAATTTTATATAAAAACTTTCTTTGTTGCAAGGTTTTCTTGTAACCTAGATGTTTCTTTGGTTTCTTGATCCTATTGACAATCGATTTTGTGACAAATTTGGTTGATTTACACTCTCTAAGCATGAGACAAATTTCAAAAGGCTACTGGATAAAAGATGTTACAAACTCAGAAGATGTCAAAAGTAATAATCCTAAAAAGTGACAGATGCACTACTTTGTACTCTGTATGCACTGCAAAAACAAACATATGCGCTAGAGAAACAGTCAAATGTGCTACAATAGACCTCAGATGCACTACTTTGTGTCTTATATGCACTACAGAAAAATTATTTGACAGTGACAAAAATTGTTCACAGAATATTCAAACTATGTGCTGAAACACTCAATGTGTGACAACAGGCTCTAAATGTGCTGAAATAACCAGGGAATGCACTAGAACATACCCTATATGTGTTAAGATGTCCCCTAATGCACTAAAATAATTTTCCAAAGTAGTTTTTCAAACAGTCTCTGAACAATTTCTACTTAATTTTTGTATGTTCATCTTGGAAGATCTTTTATCTAAGTTAATGTGATTGAAAACACAACAAACACTCTAAAAACAGTTGTTTTTAAGCCCTATACTAAACATCAAGTGTATGTTCAATTTTTTTTTCAAAAAGTGTTTTCACAGGTTTCACACATAACAGACAATTCAAGCAAACTCACTCTTAGTACTCAAGTAGGTCATCATAATAACCACAACCCACATCTTAGAATTGCGTCGACTCACACAACTATGTCACCCATGAAGGGGTGCCTGTATTTTTTTCTTTTCCAGATGTGTACTCAGAGTGATGAAAGTGGATACCAGATCCCCTAAGCAAACAGTCCTTGGTAGTTATATGGTGAGTGTCTTGGGGGAAGATTATTCCCCCCCCTTGCACTGTGATTATTAAGATGTTTATAAATTGACATGGTTGGCCGCTATACTAGGTTTATAGTAAGGGTTTCCATTCGATGCGGAAATAATAAACTCTCTTAGGAGACCTCCCAAACTTTAGAATAAGGATTTGGGGATGGTTATCTTGCACACTACCGGAAAAAGTGGGTTTCCCTAGATTTGCTTAAAATTTTATAGTAGGGTGGAATAGCCTGGCTTTGGCTTGAACCCACTTGAGTCATTCCTCTTAGGTGAGTAATTTTTTCCACAAGAGTAGGCCCTCTAAAGGATGTAAATAAAGCATTAAAATTGCAGAAATTGAAAAGGAAAGTCTGGTATTCTGATCACCCAGTTAAGGGGAGAGCATAGACTTATTGCCCTAGAAAAGGAAAGTTTGGTATTCTGATCACCTAGTTAAGGGGAGAGCATATACTTATTGCCATAGACAAAGCAGACACTGTTCTTTTTAATTCCTAAAAGACAATGATTTAATCTATGTTAAGATGTTGCTTCACAACAAGCATGAGATTCATTTTAATTGCAAAAATCAATGTGTGGTGACTATCCTAGATTGCTTCATTTTAATCCATGTCTACCCTAGGGTTGCTTCCTTTTAAAACTAGATGTGACTATCCTAGATTGGTTCTTTTTATGCCAGAAAAAGCTCTATCTGTAGAAGGCATCAAAATCAAAGCTAAACAGTCAATGTGCTAAAACAAACAGTAAATGCACTGCATAAAACCTTAAATGTGCCAAAAGATATCCTAAATGCGCTAAAAGAAATGCATTTTTTCTTACAAAATTTAATGAAGTGAGCTGAGTGTATGCATCATTTTGTTCCTTAGAAGCATCATTTTGTTCACTATATGTGCTGAAACAATTCCTGGATGCACTGAAAAAAGTGTAAAAGTTATGTTAGAAATCCTAGATGCACTAAAAAAAGCCACGTATGTGTTAAAATGTAGAATTTTTTGAAAATCTGAATTCTAGAACACAAAATCATGTCATAAAACCTACAAGTAAATGTCAAACATGGGGCAAGGTCCCCACAGTGGGTGCCAAAAATGTGTGATCGATTTTAATTATGTATGAAATAAATGTAGATTTAAAAAACAAATCAAACAAACCAATGAAACTTTAAATCAAAGCATAAAAGAAAGGAAAGAAATGGAAACTCTATTTATGCTTCAAAGACGTTCCATTGTCCTCTATCACTAGTGTTTTTATCGATTCCAGCTTGCTCTCAGATCTTGTGTGCTTGGCCCAACAAACAGTCTTCCTTGAGAACGAGATTAAAGATGCATGGACGCTATTCTAAGATATGATTAATGTGCTATGATTGCTTGTTAAAAGAAACTAGAATTAAGAAATGCTCTGAATGCTAAAGTTGATGATAACAATGCTAAAATGCTAATCACCTGAATGCTTGTATCTAATGTGTATGCATTGTAACCAATGCTTGGGTTTGCAGGGGTATTTATAGAGTTTTCAAAATCTTCTGATTGGCTGATGTGATCAACGATTGTGAAAATTCTTGGCAAATTGAACAGTTGAAGATGGATAAGATTGAAGAGAAAAATAGAAGAAAACCAGGAAGCAAGATTTGTTTCCTTTTTCAGGGAAGAGATAAGATGAGATGATAAAGATGAATTGTAAAAATCATCTTTTTGTGAGATAGAGGAAATATTTTGAAGATAAATAATGAATTTATCAAATTCATTATTCATTTATTGGTGACATGGAAGATTTTCTTAATTTAGCTTATTGAGATACTAATGAATTCCATTCTTCCAAGAAATAGGGGCTTGATAAACATGGTTTGATATGCCTATAAATGTGTTAAGGAAACTTTCTAACTTTGAATTTAGTGATGATGTTGAATTGAGCCATTATGATATGATGGTGGGAGAAACTCTTAGTATTTATGGATGACCTATCTACCATAAATATGAGCCTCAATATGTGTTGAGATTATGCCTACCTTTACCAAAAATAGGCAATTAATGGTAAGTATTATCAAATATGGAATGGTGTTTTATCTTTATATTTATTTAGTGGATAATTGTATGCCAAGCTTTATGATTAGTAATGTACATAAATTTTATGTCTTCACAATTAGAATATTATCTTATATTACTATACTTGGCTTGATTTCAATTTAAATTTGTTTAAAAACCTTTGAGATCACTTTATGAGTTGCTATTGGTTTATGTTTATTGGTGTGAATAGGGTATCTTACCTAACTAGTTCACCTAGTAGGTCTTATTCATTGTATGTTAAGTTTACTTAGGTCCTAAGAATCTTTCTAGAAGTATTAGTTGGCATTATATCTTATCTTGTGTCATTTCATGCTTGTGTCCTAGGTCATTTAATATTAGTTTTCTCAAGGCATAGGATTAATACACTTGCCATGATCTTGTCTAATCCTATGTCTCACCTTGGCTATTTAATAAAGGGTCTCTCTCACATTGTATATTCATTCTATTTTGCATTCATTGATAGCAATGCAATTTATTTTTGTCATATTGATCTTATCTTTTCATTGTGTTTTCCTTTGGCCTATAGATCTTGGATGTTATCTCCATAGTTAACTCTTACATGGTATAAGAGCAAGTTGGGTGCCTTATTTTAGTATTTTTGAGAGATCTTGGTAGATATTGTTCAAAGTTTAGCATGCTCTTCTCTTGCATCAAATGATGATTTGGAGAATCAAAAACTTGCTAGAAATACTAGATTATGGGGGGTTCCTCTTTGTGGATTTGTATTGTAGGTTCATTTTGGAGCTTGTTGGTAAAAATCTAAGCTTACCATTGAGTTCAGGGTGTTCAAGAAAGTTATTTTACCTTTTGTTTCATCCAAATTGGACATTTCAGGCCAAATCTATAAGGGTTTGAAGCTGATTTAACTTGTTGCCATATTTGGGAGGTATCTATATTTTAGAGCATTTGGGGTCAAATTCAACCCTATCATCATGTCCAGAAGGCCTAAAAACCCTAAGATCAATTGCCAAATCATTAAAATTAGATAACTTTGCTCAATTCCATTAGAGAAAATTCCCCCTCTTCTCGGTTGTCCATACAATTATACAATCATTTACAATTGTTAGTCGAATATGGTCGTGAGAATTTTTAATAGTTAATTTTTTTATTTTTTTTCTATTATTTTAATATATATATATATTCATAGAAAATTAAATTATATATATATATATATAAAATTTAGTTTGTGGATAACATGTTTGTAGACTTGTACTATAGTACTTGTGGTACTGAGCCATCTTGTAGAAATTGCCACATGGCCTTGTTAATCGTGCCCCCTTCTCATAAAAAACTAATAGAAGGACAACAACTCCATTTTCTAATAGAAGAATAACCCAACAAATATTCTGCAATTCTTACCATGAAACCACTCTCGCTGCAAAACTATAGTTTCTTCCATATGGATAGGTGGTTTTGCAAGAAACACGGTAGTTTCAAATGGAAAGCTCGATGATAGTTTCTGATTTTGGAAGAATATTTTGGTGGAAACAATATTTTAGCATTTTTAGAGAATATTCCATACTAAAATTAGCATACCCTTTTTAAATTCCCCCCCTCCCTATTTTCATTTTGGTAAATTGGAAGGTGATTTTCAAATGCTCATAATGCAGACTCAAGGCCTCCTTTTTTTGAAATTTTTTTATTTGGGGACAAAATTTGATGTAGTCAAGGTAGGAGGGTCTAGTGAGGGACTTTCCAACCTTGCATCCTTAAACAATTAATAGCATAACCACATGAATGCAACAAAAACTTATAGAAATTTACTAGAAAGATAATCGGTACTCAAGAACGCATGACACAAGATATATCTTGGGAAAACCCTCAAGGGGAAAAACCCATCCTTCAAAGCACATTCATCATTATATTAGAATCTCAGAAACTCATTACACAGGCCTCTAGTGCTTTAAAAATGCTAGGTCACAACCCAATGTTTACAAATGGGTATGTGCAAGATCATCATGGAAAAAATAGGCCCTTAAGTGGCAAAAAATTCAGAAAAATCAGAATTAGGCAACTTGACGTAAAAATTTGAATAAGTTATCTCTATTATTTCAAAAATATGTAAGAATAGAATTTGTAGAAAATTGAATGTAGTTTCTAAAATACTAGGTTTATTTTTTTTAAAACAAAATCTATTTGGTGAAAATTTGAAATTTCAATGTAGTAGTACTTAAATTTTAGGGAAAAAATAAGAAGTAGGTGTCTGTCTGACCACCCTAACCAAAATAAAATGATAATATTTTTTTATAGGATTTTAGAAATAAGTAGAGGACTCATGTCCCAATGTGATGCATATTTTTTTGTAATTTTTTTCCAAGTAAATAATTAATCATGATTTTTTTATTACAATTTTTAAAAAATATAAAACTCGTACGTCTAACCACCTTAACTCGGTCAAAAATTCATGAAATTTTTTTTTTATTTTTTTAATCCTATAGTATACAAAGCATATAATGTGACACATATTTCATATTCAAAAAATGTGATACCATTTGAAAGCTATAGATGTTTTTCAATCAGCCTATCAATTAGGCTTTTAGTCGTAATTCAAATAGAAAATGAATAATAATTATTTATTAAATTCAAAGTAAAGCATAATTTATATTGGTAGAAAGCTGAGAATCTCCTTTAAAAACCCTTTTTGTTTCATTAATTTTGGGTTAAAAAAAAGTGGGTAGCCACATACCTTACAAATACCCATCATATTGCCACTTTTTGGCCCATCATGATCCTCCACATACCCAAATATTTCATACAATAACATTCTTCCATCAATTATTTCTTTTAATTCTAATTTATTTGATCAGTAACCTCTCAAGATAAAAAAAATTCATCACCATGCTTCACAACTTTGTGATATTGATCTGGTGCCTCTTGTTGCTTAGAAGCAATCCTTCTTCTCTCCTTTATATCCTCCACAATTCTTCATAACATTATCAAGTCAACCTTATTGTAATGACTAGTAAAGTAACGTGCAAAATCAAATAAGTCAGCCCCAAACATAAGGAATTGCTCTGCAAATACATATAACTTCATGTGATTCTCTCTCAAGGTTATCCAAGTCCTTACTTCCTTGAACAATACTCCTTTTCGCTCCACAAGTCATGGAATTGCTTCAAAAACCAATTAGAATTCACTATACTATTGGCTCTTCTCTATGAACATAGGTAATATTCTAATAATGATATATCTTTGAAAACAAACCAAAATGATTTACATTTCTGATATGTCATAGTTCATGGTGTCTAGTAACTAATTCTAGCTTCGCAACCTCTAACACTCAAATGCAGTAATCTCCAATGTGCTTCCTTGACACTTTGTAACTCACAGTCAGTTGTCTTAGTTTGTTTGAATACTTTTGGATGCTCCTACATCAGACTCTCAGAGATATTTGAAAAGTAAGCCTCTTCACTATGGTCTGAATTATGCCAAAATTAAGGTGGTCCTTCAAGTTTGGTGGTCTACTTTTAGGTACTTGCAATTGCCTCAAGGTCGACAGTTTGTTCAAGTCCTCCCTACAAAACTACCTCAAGTTTTTCTGGGTTAGGCAATCTTCTTGCAATCTTTTCACTGCCTCAATGGTCAACAGTCTGAGTAGGTCTTCTTTGCAAGCTACCTCAAATTAATGTCTACTTCAGTTTGTTAAGACTATTCCCTGGAACAATCATACATTCACAGTCAATGCAATACTGAATCCTCTATACACTTTCTAATCTCTAATTCCAAAGATAGCTTCCTCTACACACAATGAAACACACTACTCTCTATTCCACACAAATTTCTCTTGCACAATTCTCCTTAAGATCAATGCTTCACCTTCTTCCAGTTTCGATGACTCAATAAGTTTCTCTTCCTCCTTTGCATAAATTTCCTCTACACGGTTTTCTTCCAGTTCCTCTATCAATATTAGTGATTCAGTAGGTTCTTCTCCCTTTATATCATTTACTACTTCCTCATCCTTAGCCTTTCTAGTAATAGGTTCTAGGTGATACTTATTGCTTGATTCAACTTGAAAATAGGTTCTTCTCTCATTCCTCTGGTATCCTACATTGTGATAAGAATTATGACTCCTATCATCTCTCCCTCTGTAGTTTGAATGTTTGTCCTTGTTCTGCTCCACATAAGGTCTTCTTTCTCTATATCTTGATCCTTCCTTTCCTCCAACACATGAATATTTTAATTTGTAAAAATTTATGAACTTATTAGTAACATACTTCCATTTTGATCCATCAATCCATCCATAATCCATCTATATAGGTTTTCTCCTTCTCATCTCATTCCAACACATCTTTTTCAAGTGATTCATTAATCCACCAAACTTACAAGGGCTTAGATTCCAACATAATTCCTTTTCATGTCCACGTCTCTTACAAAAAGAACAATACATACCTTCTCTTCTTAGATTTGATTTGTTTGAACTTGTAACCACATCTTTACCTCTGTTATATCCAACGCCTTCACTTCTTGGTCTCATTACTAGTTCAATAGGTTTTGTAATTCCTTGTTGTTGCTTTCCCAATCCTTTTCCTCCATGTCCCATTCTTTGTGTAGTGTTAAAAAATGTTGTTGTGTACATTTTCACACTTATTTTGGGAAAATTAATGATAAATTGGACTTAGTATCGCCTTGATCTAGTGTTGTGACATTTTTTACACATCCACATCAAGTCTAAGGCCCATTTAAGCTAGATAAACCTAACTAGATGCCTTAATTTAATGTTGTAAAGTGTATTTATTCACACCTTCACATTAAATTTAGGAGGCTTGTAAACCAAATAGACCTAATCTAGTGTTGTAATGTGTTGTACACATTCACAGGGGATTTTGGGCCCTTTTTTAGCTAAATGCATCTAATATTTCCTTAATTTAATGTTGTAAATTGTATTTATTTATACTTTCACATTGGATTTTAGGCCCCTAAGACCCTATATTGTGCATCCTAAGGCATATTTTAATTAAAAAAATGACAAGATCAACAAGTAAGCTTAATTTACACACTCCCTGACACTTTAGCAATCAAAATAGTCCCTGTGGGGCCCATACACCACCTTGGGATATGGGTCCCATGTAGGTGGGACCCATACGCCACAAGTGGCATATGAGTCCCATTTGGCCTATTTTTAAGGATTTAAGTGAGAAAATAAGGTTTTAAATTCAAATTTCTTCTATTTCAACCTTTGGGATCTAATAAACAATCATTTGGATGAATTTCTTGTATAAACGAGGTCTCAAATTACTAATTCATCAAGCATTCATGATATAAAGTCAAGCACTCAAGAGTTAAGCATATGCCAAGACTTCACAAGATCATCAAGAGAGCACTCAAGATCATTTCTAAGGCATTCAAGAGCAGAATTATTCATCAATTGTTGTAGCAAGTCAAGATCCATCATCATGTCAAAGATATCAAGCATCAAGTGTGTTTTTGAGCTAGTGTTGTGATGTAGCATTGAAGATCCAAGATCAAGCATTGTTCTGCACCTATTGTCAAGATCTACATCCTTCATGGCCATTTCATATTGAGTTGTAGGTTTACACAACATCATTTACAAGGCATCATTCAAGGTATCATTGCCCATGATTCATGTTCTTTGTTTCATGTTTCATGCCTTCATTTCATTATCTCATCATTTGGTTTAATTACCTATAAGGGGTTTGACCAAGGAAAACTCCTATTCCCTAACAATCCACACCTTTTCTATCTCTCTCTATCTCTCTCTCTCTCTCTCTCTTTGTGTGATTATAGATCTAGGGGCTTTGAAGACTTGAAGATCCTTTGAAGATTAGGTTGCAAGGTTGGAGAAGGTCATCAAGTTCTCACAAGGTTGTAATATTCACTAAAAAGTCACCTACAACCCTGAAATTAGGGTTTTGGATCTAGAAATAAAGTGGAATAGAAAGAGAAGACATTGAAGAACAAATTCAAACTTTAAAGCTCCAAAAAATCCTAATTGGAATCACATGCCAGTCCTGACGTATGAGTCCCAGTTTAGATTTTTTTTCATATTTTGTCATTTTTTAGATACCCCTTTTCCAAAAACCTGTTCCTGTGTCGAAACCTTGATTTGGGAATAATTCACCCAAATTGGTGAATGAGTCCCAATAGGTCAAAATTTCAAGCTATTCAACATTCCAGGCTTCTATTCAAGATCTCTCAGGTTTCTAGATGATCATTTGTACTTTTCTATTTTGCTATTCTGATTTATTTGCATTTATAGGTCATTTAGTGAAGTTTCTTGCATCATTGAGTTCAATCATTATATCTTGAATTTCATACATCTTTCCAAGCCCTAGCTTGGTGGTGAACCCATTATTAATCTCTAAACACACCCTAGGACAGTCCCCTAGTAGATCTCTATCTCCCATTCCCATCATTTGATTGAGATCTCTAGGGAATCCTTGAATGTTAAGTATAGAAAGCTTTTTGCCCTAGGTCCTAAACCATTGGTGTGAAAATTTTCTATCTTACACTTTGCATGATTTTGAAACCAATACTATCTCTAAAAACTACAAGTTCTTCAATCTCACTTCCTAAAGAAACTTCTATAACATCATACAAATCATTAGTATCATAAGAAACATCACAAAGTTTAGGTTTAGATCTCAAACTTTCACTATCCTTCTTGCATTCTAAAAGTGACTACTCCAACTAATTACTATGATACTTTAGGTTAGATATTTCATTCCTTTGTAGGTTGTTTTCCTTTTTCAATTCTTCTACAATTTCTTCTAGATATCTGTTCCTCCTTTCCACCTTCCCAAACAACTTGAATCCTTCTTCCAATTCTGCAAAATACCTTTTAATATGGTCAAACAACTTCAAATCTACTTCCAATTCTTCATTCCTTCTTTTCACTTTTTCCAATTCTTCTTCAAGGGAATCATATTTGTCTTCTCCTAGCTCTTTTATCTTCTCCATCAACTTTGAATTACACCTTTTAATTTCACACAACTCTTCTTCCAAAATATCCTTTTTGCATATTAGGGTTTGATTTTCCTTCTTCATTCTCTTTCCAATCTTCCCCATCGAAACAAATTAGCTAAACCACTTAATTTGAAAATCTTACCCAAATATTTCTTCTATAGTGACACTTGTTACTTCTAGGGTTTTACACTCTCCTCTAAACCTTCTACCTTCATAGCATATCCTCAATCTTTCCAACAAATTCATAACCATCCTAAAACACAACCAACCAACATATTTACAACCAACTCTGATACCATTTGATGCAGCCAAGGTAGGAGGGTATGGTGAGGGACTGTCCAACCTTGTAACCTTAAATAATTAACAACAAAAGGTCACATGAATGTAATGGAAACTTATAGCAATTTAGCAGAAAGATAACTAGTACTCAAGAACACATGACACTAGATATATCCTGGGAAAACCCAGCTTGCAAAGTGCATTCATCATTATATTTAAATCTCATAAAATCATTACATAGGCCTCTAGGGCTTTACAAATGCTAGGACATAGCCCAATTTTTACAAATAATTCATACAATAATATTCTTCCATCGACTCTTTCTTTTACTTCTCCATTTCACTAATCTTTAACCTCTTCGGTTCAAAACAATTCATCATCATGCTTAATAACTTCATGCTATTGATCTCATTCCTCTTACTACTTAGAAACAATCCTTCTTCTCTCATTCATATCCTCCACAAGTCTTCATAAAACTATCAAGTCAGCCTTATTGCAACGGCTAGTAAGGTAACACTACAGACTCAAATAAGTTGGCACCAAACATAAGGCATTGATCTACAAATACATAGAACTTCATGTAATTATCTCTAAAGGTCGGCCAAGTCCTTACTTCCTTGAACAATACTCCTTTTGGATCCACAAGTCACAAAATTGCTTCGTAAACCAATTAGACTTCACCAAACACTATCAGCTCTTCTCTGTGAACACAAGTAATCTTCTGATAATGATATATCTTCAGGAACAAACCCAAATGATTTGAGTTTCTGATATGTCATAACTCATGGTTTCTAGTAACTAATTCTAGCTTCACAACCTCTAACACTCAAATGAGGTAATCTCCAATGTGCTTCCCTGGCACTATGTAACTTATTGTCAATTGTCTCAGTTTGTTTGAATACTTCCAGATGCTCCTACATCAAACTTCATGCTCTTTGTAGTAGTGCATACAATATTTGATTCTGGTGTCTGGATTTTCCAAAATTATATATTCTCATAGGTATCACTTAGCCATTCTCATTTTGGGAACTTCTGGGCCTCTGTTCTCACTCCTACAATAACATCTTTTGGCAGACTTTTTAAAAAATGCATAATTTCATGTACTTTTTAGTGACGTGATCAAATTGATCTCATTTTTCAAAAAAATGTACTTTGATTATGTGGCAGAATTTTACATTTGCATGTACCAAGATCAAGACCACTTTGTTGCTTTGGCAAGTGACATATGTAATCACACTAATTATAATTTTCCAAGCTCATATATTTCTAGGAGTTCTTTGATTGAGTGAATTTGGCGGGGGATCTTCTTGTGGTTGTGGTTGCATTCCTTTTGATTTATGTTCTTTCCTTTTTGTTTCATCATGGAGGAATCTTAAATTCCATTTCTAACACCTTTCAACTATCCAAATTGAAAATATGAAATGATCAAATTTCTAAGAGTTAAGAGGTTGAATAGGATAATTCATTGGCTTGATGGTGAACCAAAAGATGATGAAGGTAAAAGAATAAGTGGTTGAATAGCTGTGAAGAATCCATTGGATATTTGTGCTTGTATGTATCTCCTAAGTTTTTACACATTGAGAACTTGGATATATCCATGGCTATGTGAAGTGGATTATCAAAATTATTTGGGAAAATAGATGAAATTCAAAGACATTTATTGGAGAATGAATTAATAAGTCTCAATCCATGTATTTTTGAAAACATAAAGGACTTGATCACCAAATTAAAGTCACTAAGAACACAATTGGAGTGTAAAATTGAAAAATTAGATACATAATTGGTGCTATGTGTTATTTCAAAGCTAGGACCTAAATATTCAATGTTTGTATCTACTTTCTATACTACAAAAAATGATTTTTGAAGTGAATTTAAGATTCCTTCCTTGAGTATTTTTCTATGCAACTCACTTGGTAGAAAGATAAGATTATTCAAATGGGTGCTTTGAAGTATTCAAAAATTGAAAAATTAGATACATAATTGGTGTTATGTGTTATTTCAAAGCTAGGACCTAAATATTCAATGTTTGTATCTACTTTCTATGCTACAAATAATTATTTTTAAAGTGAATTTAAGATGCCTTCCTTGAGTATTTTTCTATGCAGCTCACTCAGGAGAAAGACAAGCTTATTGAAATGGGTGCTTTGAAGTATTCAAAATACCAAGCCTTGATTGCAAAGGATGAGAAGTCTTCAATGCACACAATGGACATCTAATTCCATAGAACAACAAAAAAATTCCTATTCTAAGGGGGAATAATCTAGGCAGGAGAAGAAAAGTTATGCATATTGCAAGAAGGATGGACGTGAAGAAAATTATTGCTGTAAGGACCTTTTTTAATCAAAACATCTTCTTGTGAAAAGTAAAATTAATTTACCCTATAGAATATCTATTTCATCTTCTTCCAAACACAAAAAAATGATAAGGAAAAGAGTCATACGACCATAAAATACATGCTCAAAGATAAATTTCTCCAATCAAATTGCCTTTTTGATTAGAAAGGTACATGTAATTAAAATCTTGACATTCCCAATTATTCTAATCTTGGCATCTTAGTTGAGATTAGAGGGAAGGTGCCAAAATTTGAAGGAAAATTTTTTATTGCTGGTGAAGACCACATAAGGCATTTCATTGATGTCACTGATGAATATGAGATCTAATATGATGATGTCATGGTGAAACTATTTGTACAACCACTGGAAGAAAGTACAAAGGAATGGTATATTCTAGTCTTCTAGATAGTAGCATAGACTCATGGGATTAGTTTATGAGAGTATTCTGATTGCAATGTGGAGAAAGAGTGGACCCAAAATTTGTAATTCATGAGTTGGCTAACATAAGAAAAAGGGTGAATGAATTGGTTACTGATTTCAAAAGTATGTTCATTATGAAAATGATGAAAGTGCCTCCCTATGTAAGGCCAAATGATCCTATGTGCCTTGTTATGTATTGTGGAGAATTTGATTCAAAGTTAGGCTATTGTTTGAGAGATAAGAACCCTAAGACCTTGAGGGAAACATATGAAATGAAATTCAACATAGAGAGCAATCTAAAATCATTCAAGAAAGACAACAAAATATTTGATATAAAATTCTTGAAACCAAATATATAGTTCAACTTTTAGCAAGCTTCTGATTGCTAAAGAAAAATAAATAAGTTGATGAGAGCTGTGATCTTTCAAACAAGGTTGCAAAGAATGAAAAAAGTACATGAATTCTAATGTTGCTCCTACACATTTTGATTAGGGTTAGAGGTTTCATAATAAAATATATAATTATGATTGGTCCAAGAGATTTGGAGGAAATGATAGACAAGTAGCACTAAGGAGCTCAAACCAAGGTACCAAGAGAAGCACACCCCCGATCCCTTAACATGAATCTTTAGAAATATTAATTTTGGTGTGAAATATGTTATTTTCCCCATGATCAATCAAAGTGTGTTGTTGTAGTTACCCTTGATGAAGAGAAAGAATTTCGAGAGAATAAAAGTACACTTGAGTATTATGATGACACCAACTTATAATATCAATTAGATGCTTATGAGGGTGAGGAACTTTCTCAAAATGATTATGAAATCCATCATGTTCCTTATGAGATTCCAAGAAAATATTTTGATTCCCTCAAGGAACAAATGAGGCAAAGGTAAAATAGAGAAAATCCCTCCAATGAAGACATTAGAGCTCACACTAAATTTTTTATTCATGTGCAAAGTGATTAATCATTAAGGAACATGAAAGTAGGTTCCAAAGATAAAATGAAGGTGTAGTTTCTCTAGATGTGCCATCTACACAATTAAATAAAGGAAAGAAAAAATCATACAATAGAGAAAGAACAACAAATAGATCTATAGGGATGTCTCACCTAAGAAAAGATGCATTTACCAAATGCACCCTTTCATCAAGTGTATGTACCAAAATAAAAAGGTACAAATATCTCAAATAGCAATATAGGTGTAGTGATGGAAAATGTATCCCTTTAAATTTTCTCACTTGTTTCGGCCCTCCTAGTTAATTTAGACTTAATTGTGCCTTAATTTAGTGTTGTAAAATGTATTTATCTACACTTTAACAATTATTTAGGGATCTTTTAATTAATTGATCTTAATTTTCCTTAATTGGCCCCTTAATTCATTTACCAAGCATATTTTATTACATTTTATGAAGAGAAAACCCAACTTTCATTAATGCCTTAACATAACACTTCTCATTGAGCAATGTGTTTCCTAGGTTTAGGGACCTAGGACCTAAATTTAAATTATGTTTTTGGCATTATTTTAACATTTTCAAATCTATATTTCAATGTTGGCTTGTGATATTTTAATTTTGAGAAATTAAGGATGCATATCTATAAATATAAAGTTATTTCACTAAGTTTCATCTAAGATTTTCTAGTGAGAAAAAATATAGTAAAGTTAATGATAAGGAGCATTCAAGAGAAGATTTCTTCATCATTTGTTGTAGATATCAAGATCCATTCATCATATCAATGCTATGTGGAATCATGCATGTTTTTAGAGCTAAACATTATGATGTAGGTTTCAAGATTTAATCCAACCATTCAAGTAAAATATTCAAAGCAAGATTAAAGGTTCAAGATTCACATCCATTGAGGCCATTTCATGCAAGATCAACATCAATATTTCAGTCTTTCGAAGGTTTAATCAAGGGTTTGGTGAGTTGTGACATTGAGTTGTTCATTCATAATTCCTTTCATGCTATTTCATTTCATTTCAAGGTTTAATTACCAAAATGGGGTTTGACCAAGGTAACCCCCATTCACCCAAAAATAAATATTTTTCCCTCTCTTTGTGTGTTTTAGATTTGTAGGTTGAAAAGTTGAAGATCTCAAAAGTGCAAAATTACAAAGTTGCATTTGTTGTCACCTTTTTTGTCATCTCATAGAAACTTAGATCTCAAATTTATTTCCAATTGTCCGACTATGAAACCTAGGAATATAAAAGTGTAGACATAGGAGCAAAGGACCCAGAAACCAATTTTAAAAATCCTTACAAAGGGTCCATTCACTATAGGGTGAATGAATCTTCAGACAACTTCTAAAAACATCATTTTGTGATAGGTGCACAACATTTATCCCTTCTAGATTTTCTAGAAGCTTTTTTGTTTCCTTCAATTTTATGCTTAATCTACTAAATCCAAGTTATAGATTGCATTTTGGAGTTTATTTGCTATTTTTAGTCTTTCTCCCCAAAGTGTTGTTTGACGTAGACCCCTGTCCTGACACAAAAAGGAAATATGAATATTCCTACATAGAATTGATTATCCTAAGGATATTTAGTCAATTATTTGTGGGTGTTTCATTTCCTAATGAAATTAGAGAAGTAGGACACCTTTTCCCTCTTTGGATCCACTTTTCCATTTTTGGAAACCTTAGGAGCACCCTATTTTTGTATGTTTCAATGGGAAATCCAAAGGTTGTTGGAGACAATGCCAAACAAAATCAAGGTAATGAAATAACAAATGATAAAAAAAGGCAATAGAACAGGTTAAAAAAATGGTCAATACAAATAATGTTTTTGTTAATGATTAGGCAATGACTTTCATACCTGATACTAATGTTGTGATAATCCCCCTTCAAATTTTCTACCTACATATCCATATATATATGCACCATAGAATTATTAGGATTCTTGGGAAAACTTTAGAAATCTATATGGTTAGATTGAGAATGTGATACAAATAGATTAATATAAATCTGTAAATATGGATTAAGGGGAACAACTGAGTGTCAAACCCCGTCAGTAATCACATTAACATGTATACCATTATTATCTATAAAATATTAGATTTAATTATTTAAATCCATATAAATTTGTGTATGATGCCATTAAATTTATGATAATTATTATTTTTTTTCAAATTATAGCTCATAGGTAACCCTCTAGATGGCTCCAAAGGACTAATGGATGGAGTAGTGATCAAGTTAGCATTTAATAAATGTTTTAGCACATTATTTTAGCTTTATTTATATTTTTAATATTTTTAGGAGATTAAGGATTAAAATAAAGTATTATTAGAAGCCATATGAGGAGTATTAGCTTTTCTTTCATATTATTACTCTTTAAAAGGTAATTGTATTTTAAATCTTTGAAGGGTACAAAGTTGAGTAGGCATATGAGAGGACCCATGCTTCATACCATTGGAATCAAGTAATTTAAACTCAACATTCTTATCATGTATGCAATGGTCCATGAAACAAATATATCTATTCAAAAAAACATTATTTTGGAGGAGAGGTAATGTTAACGAAAGTAATTTGTAATTAATCACTAAGTTGTCAATATTTTAGCACAAAGTGATTGAAATCATGTAACAAATTTGTTGATGTTTTTATTAAATATTGGGGAACACTTAAATAGATTAAAAATGAAAGTTTAAAGGGCCATGTTCACACAAAAAATTCTTAGAAAAGTCATGGATAATTGATCAAAATAATTGATGAAACTTGTAAATAATAATGAATAATTGAATCAAAATTTAAAAAGGAAAAGGAAAAATATAAGATATACACTTTTCACAATTACAATAATAAATATATGTAAATAAATATATATTGTTTCTTTAGACCAATGAAAATCATTCTAAACCTCCATCTTCAACAATACCATTGATATGTGATGATTGGAACTAAAATAATCAATAAAAGAGAATAAAAAACATAGGGAGGTGATCATAGAGAAACTAATCATAATGATTCCTAGCTAGTGATAATAGACAAGCTTGTGGAATTTTTTAGAATTAATTAATTATCTTAAGATAAAAACAAGAAAATAAAAAATAAAAAAGGGTGTTAGATTTGTTTAGTTTAAAAAAATAAAAGAAATTTCATCTATGATATACCATACTTGCAAGAAATAATTATCACACAAGGATCTCCAAACATACAAAATTGAGGAACTTATGCAAGTCCCTAAGTTTTACTTTTCCTTGAATTGATTTTTAATTCTAAGGTTCTTATCCTAAACAATAGAAATTATTCCTATCAACAAAATCTTTATTTTATTTGTTAAAAAATGTATAAACTCCCCAACACATTTTTCATGTTTCATGAAAGAGACATGTATCTCTCCATGAATGTTATCTATTTAAATATATTTGGATCCATCTATTTGACAATAGAACAAATCTATTCAAGTTCTCCAATTTCAAGTATTAGTAGTGGAGCTAGGTTGCAACATTGATTGTAGAGATCATTGCTAAATCTTAAAGAAAAAATTATAACATTGGCCACAAAGATCATTACAAATTTTAAAAGGTTATTTTGAGCACAAATAATTTAGCATTATAGAACCTATTATGATACATCATCCTTGACTAGTATTAATAGATTTTAATTAGTCAAATTATATCGTGAATATGACTAAAGAAGTACATCCACAATCCTTTAGATTTTAATTTGATATATCACCAAGAAATCTAATACCATATATATAATAATAATTTTATCTCTAAGCTTAAGCTAATGATATTAAAAGTTATAATTGACTATACACCTATTAAGTGGGTAATTTCTTCTTTCACGTCCTTGTCTTTTAAATTTTCCATCAAGGAGCATCTAATACTCATGGTAGTAATTCAAATAATATTAAATTTGAACCTCTTATTTTTCAAGGAGCATCTAATTCACTTGTGAGAAATATTTTATTGCTTAATTGGATAATAGTACAAATGGTGATCATTTGGTACAACATAAGTAAAAGCATAGGGAAAGATGAGTAGTAAATCAACAATTGTTACTATCTTCTAATCTTAAATTACCTCTTAAGATATTTCTTTTTTAACTAAGGTACATAGGAAGTACAACATCATTGAATAGATTTCTATTAAATTCTTTGTTCGATAATTCTTATAGGTCATTATCCATAGACATACATCTCAAATTAGATCCACAAGACACAAGTTCTAACCCAAGGAATTCAAGAATGAAATTTCTAGAATTTTAAAATTTTATGATCTTATACTTTGTCACATATACCAAACCATGAACATTAAATTTTTGTATTATAGTAGAAATACATTTTATATATAACATAGATTTACTCTTGAAACTAATTCCCTTACCTATTGCACTTAATTCTTAAAGCCAAACAATATTTTTATCTAAAGTATTATAATTACTGATTACATTATTTAATTAACCCAATTAATCCTTATAATAAAAAGGTAACCTTAATCTTAGATATGATTGAGAAAGGTTTAAACATATAAATAAAATGAATTATTATTATTATTATTTTAATTATTAAATAAATTTATAGATATATTTTTAAAAGAGATGTTGAGAAAAAATGGATAAAGAATAAAGTGAAAATATTGGTCTATTGGGTGTGAATACTTATTATAATTGAAAAATTCACATGATTTCTTATTTTTCTTAATTTTTTTAAAAAAATTTCTATTGGATTTTATCTACTATAAATACTTAGGTGAATTGATGAGGTACAACTCAATTGGTTCAGTCCAGTTGATGAGGGTGATGATACTTTCCTTGATTATGCTATCTATCAAGGTTGAAACCTCCCATGATATGATACAAGAGATGATATTATACCTCACATTGATTAGTCTAATTTAAAAAATTATAAAAAGAAAATACAAAATTTGAAATATTTTTAGGTTACATGATAAATGTAATCAATAAATATATTTTGACCTAGTTAATTTTTAGTTCCCGCGAGCGAGGGAACTATAGGCACCACCAAATCTTAACTAGTTATTAATATTTCTCTTTTTAACCAATCAGAGCTGAAGCATTTTTTCTATTTGATTTGTTTTTATCTATTATCAATGTATACATGCCAATTATATAACAAAACATATTTCAAAATTCAATTCTCTTCAATCTAATTGGTAGAAAAATTTCACCCGATATAAGCGATTAATGCGCTTCCATTACTTCCATTACTTCCATTTCAGAATCTTAACTAATTTTTAGGAGTTTTTTTAAACTTAGGTTGTTTATTTCCAATAATTCAATGAGGTAAACCATACTAACTATTTTGAAAATTAAATTACACTATAACGATAAATTACTTTTTATTAAATTACACTATAAAAATAAATTACTTTTCATTAAATTACTTACTAATTACCCCTCACATTGGGTACATAACATTTATTTACTATTTTCCTTTGCATTATTAAAATAATAATAATAAATTACTTTTCATTAAATTACTTACTAATTACCCCTCACATTGATTACATAACATTTATTTACTATTTTCCTTTGCATTATTAAAATAATAATAATAATTAATAAAATTTAAACTTTGAATAACAAATGCTAACTAATCAATCAATATAACATCAAAATTCAACTATTTTTAATTACCTTTAATACTAAATTGATTTGTAGCATAAATTTAATTGAACTAATTCTTTCAAAATATTAATACCAATTACTCAAAAAATTTACTTTTTAATATAAATTAATTAATTATTATTTAAAAATAAATGAATACTTTGTAAATTATTTTTATATTATAATTTAAATAAATTAATACTAATCACCTCTCTTTGTCATAAATTAATTCTAAAACAACACTTATTAAACATATATTTAAACTAACAAATTTTCAATTGCTTTGAAATTTGAACTAACTCTAATTACTAAGATACGTTTTGCAAAATAAATGAATTAAGACTACAATAATTATTTAGAATAAATACTAATTACTTTTATAAAATATTTATTATTTTTAAAAATCAACTTTAAAATTAATAGTAATTACTTTTAAATCAAATTTAAATTAATATTAATAAATTAATCATTTAAATCAATCACAAATTCTATCATATTTGTTTTAGAAATAATTCACCTTCTATTTACAACTTATATTAATTACTATATGTTAGTTTGTGAAATAAAAAATGTTAACTAATTAATAATTAATAAGGAAATAAATAACTTTATTATATTAATTAAATAAATAGTCTAAATTTAAAGATTTTTTTCTTCTCATTTAAATTAAAAAAAATGTTTAGTTTTAGCCAAGTTTAAATTTTCATATCCAATTTAAATGTTCATATTAAATATTTTAATATATATATAAATATATAATAAATTTAAATATTTGTAAAGACAAATATATATATTTTATATTATATTATAATTTTTTTAAAAATAAATATTAATTAATAATAAAATTAAAATTTTATTAATTTTTTTAAAGTAACAAGGCCATTGGCCTCACCATGGATTTATGCACGCTGTAAAAATATATTTTAAATATTTATATTGAATTAAAATATATATATATATATATATATATTATATTTATATATGTATTAGTTAGTAATATATATATTTATAACTATATAAATTAAAATTGACATGATTCCCTTTTTTATATTAATATTTGAATAAAAATATTATCATAAAATATTAAACTTTAATTTATTGAAGTAATGAAACGTATATGATTTTAAAAATTGTAAATAAATTGATTGAGTAAAATAATTTAGAGGAAATAATATAAAGAAAAATTATTTTAATTATTAGATTTTTTTTTTATAAGAAAAACATAATTTCCTTCAAGATCTTTTCATAAGAATATGGGTTTGAGCCACATAAAATTATTTTAGAAAAAAAACTATCTTCAAAACAAATTTTAATTTTCAAAGAACATAAAAATTAAATATATGCATTTTAATATTTGAGTCAAATATAGATTTTTAAGAAATATTTTTTTTAATTGATTCCTCTACTTGTTAAGTAGGAAAGCATAACTAGCTATGCATATTCATCTCAATTCCTTTCAACCTTATAAGTTAATATTCAAGTAGATACCTACTTATCAATTAGGAAAACCTGACAAACTGTGCAGATTGTTTGTAACTATGTTTACCTGAACAAACTCTTTCTATTCCTCTCAATTCCTTTCATCCACACGTGTTCATTCTAAACTATAAAAAATAAACTACCTCATCCTCAAAAAAATTTGGCTACACAACAAGTACAATTATGCTTCTTAATCTATAACATCATGTAATATTATAATCTTATCAAAATATTATCTTTTGACAACTCAAGCATGATCATCCTTAAATTGTTTCAAAAATTTATATCTATTGGATAACATAGTGAATTTGAGCAACTTAGTTTTCCCTAGATTTTGAAAGCAATTATAGTAGCATTGAGCTTAGAGACCACAATGTTGTATTATGACTAAAACAATTTTTTTCCTTTAGATGGACTTGACAGCATATGTAGAGAAGCATGAATTTGTTTTCGATGTAGTCCTAGATGAGCATGTCACAAATGATGATGTGAACTAATGTACCCATGCCATTGTTCTCATTTGGAGTAAAATCATTATATCATGCTTATAAGTATCCTTGATTATGTCTATCAATAGATTGCCTAATCTCCATTGAGAATGTCATAATCTAAAAATATTGTTAGGTGAATGGCATAATCTATAAAAGGGGTTAGATATTACTATTATTAACACCTAGAGTTTTCACATGGTACACCACTATTGTAGTCGATGTAATACAAATTTGGTCGGAACATTTATCTCTCTTAATGGTGTCAGAAGTTCTATCTTAATGTTGATGACTAAAAGCAAACTGGATGTTGAAAGAGTGTTGGTTAAACTTGAATTTTTATGGTATGTCATACTTCTATGGTTTGAATTAGTGTTATGATTAGGGTCAAGTTCAAGTTATAGTTAGGGTTTATTTAGGCTTATTTTGGTTAATCTTACAATTGGGGTTTAACTAGAATGCTAATTGAACCCTAATTTAACCCCAACAACAAGGTTCAATTAGAGTCGGGTTCGAGTTCAATTAGGGTTAGGGTTGGCATTCAATTAGTGTTATGATTAGAATCAAATTCAAGAGTTATAGTTAGGGTTCAATTAGGCTTATTTTAGTTAGGTTTACAATTAAGGTTTAATTAGAGTTAGGTTTATGGTTCAATTAGGGTTAAGGTTAGGGTTCATTTAGATTAAGGTTCAAGTAGGGTTCAATTAGGATTTAATTAGGGTTATGATTATTGTTTAAATAGGGTTAGGGTTAATGTTAAGTTAGGATTAAAATTATTAATCTAGAATAAAACTTGAAGCTAAGGTTAGAGCTATGGTAAGTGGTAGAGTTAGGCTTAAATTAGGGTTTAATAAAGGGTAGGGTACAATAATATTGGTTAATTTTTAAGTCATGACCATGCTAGATGCCAATTTGGTTTAAAAGACCCCTTGTTGAAGCCCACAAGACATTTATTTCTATATACCTTAGATATTGTTCATATTTATTATCATTGTGTTTGACCTCATGAGAATGCTTCAGAGTAAAGTACACCTTGCAAATCCACCTACACCGAGGAGAACCATTCAATCTCTCAAAATTTTACTGTTATTCTGGAATGATTATCAAATTGGATATGTCCAAAGCCTTTAATAAGTTGACTTGGCAACTTCTATACTGCATATACCTCTTGTCAACTTCAACTAGGGGAGTACTAATTGCATAATGAATTGTCTTCTTTTTCAATTCGATTAATCATCCCCCATAGGGTCTTCTTCATAAATTAGGGGATTAAGTTAAAGAGACCCATTATCATGTTTTTTTTCCATCAAAATGGTAGAGGCCCTTAGTGTAGAACTTATACTAGCCAGTATGTTACAAAAATTTACATGACTTCCAATTCTAGCAGCACAAGCCAGTACATAGTGTTTGCAGATGTTACCTAACTTACAAGATAGATGAGTTTCTAGAGGAGATGCAAATAAAGACAACTTTTCAATTTGTTTCAGTGTCCAGTGTGGAGTATCTAAAATTTATTGTTAATTATGAATCTGACATTGACATATATCATTGAACTAAGATTGATACTATTGTTCTGATTCATTGGCGATAATTATTGGATCAGTGTGAAAAATCTAGAGATTTGTGTTTGACTGCAAAGAGTTATCTCTTGTGATTTATCAACAAATTATTATTTCTATTCATGGGCTTCTTACACAAGACAATATATTTATGCATTTCTTGTAGAGTCTATTCTAATTGACCATAATAAAAAAACTTCTAATTTTGAAAATAATATAACATAGAACCAAATAGCAGTGAAAATCCCAAACAAAGATTGTCAAGAGTGTATCTCATTTAGTTTTTATTTAATCTTTCTCTTTATGTCTACAATTTCTTGAAGTTTTTCTGATCATCCAAATAATTTAACATTGATGGATATGTAACACATTTAGTTCATTCATGCCCTAGTTCATCATATTTGGCAGAGAGCATGCCCATCTAGAGATGACCTTAGAATTTGGTTATGACTTATCCAGAGATAGTGATGTCGACAAAAATTTAAATGAGACAAGAAGATTTGGAAGCTAAGGGTATACACATCAATGTCTAAGTTAAACAATTAATACCCTAGATAAACATCAGTTCACACAGTGATGAGTCTATAGTACGTAGTTGTGATTCTAGATAGTAGGTGAGCCAAATTTGGTTCATGGTGATTGGTTTAAACCTGGTGCAATACTAATTGATCTTGGCTTAAATGTAGTAGAGGTATGACACCTTCTAACTGCCTTTTTCAAAAAAAGTTTGTAAGTAAAAGATGGTTAATATATAGCAAATTAAGCCGGTATTGGCATGGTGTGTTGGTTTATAGGTGGCATTGTTGTTCTTTCCACAAAGGTTCAAACCCCATTGGGGTGGTATTGTTGAATGGTTGTATCCGGTTCATAGCTCCGGTCAAAAGCATTTACCCCTTGAAAAAAAAAATATATATAGCAAATTAAAACTATTGATTCTACTTTTGTATGATCCTAGTGCTAAAAGAGAATACCAATTAGTTGGTCATGTTTCCTATGAAGAGGATTCAAGAATAACTTCATCAATTAATCCTCTACCTTGTGGTCTTGGTCTAATGAATATTGCAATGCTTTTGTCCACTACTCTACAATCAACAAAACGAGCATATGGGTTCAAATGAGATTTCTGATGTTTGATCCAGGCCTTTTGCAATACACAACAAATACAAACAAAACTATTCTAAAACTTTATGGCAGGAACTTCGCAGCTCTGCAGCTCTTGTTCTTTGTGGAAGAGTATGATGTAAGGGATGATATCATGCCATGCATTGATTAATCAAATTAAAAAAAATATATATAAAAAAATATAATTCTTTATGGAGGAGTATGATATGAGGATGATATCATACCTTGCATTGATTAATTTAATTCAAAAATTATAAAAGACAAAGATAAATATTTAACCCTAGTTATTTTTTCTTTATGAAGGAGTATGACATAAGGGATGATATCGTACTTTGCATTGATCAATCCATTTAAAAATTATTAAAGAAAAGTGTAATTCTTTACAAAGGAGTATGATATAAGGGATGATATCATATGGTCAATTGATTGATTTAATTTATATTATAAATTAGAAAATATTTTTTTAATATAGATTTTTTTTCTTTATAGAGGAGTGTGACATAAGCGATGATATCATACTTTGCATTGATTAATCTAATTTAAAAATTTTAAAAGAAAAATACAATTCTTTATAAAGAATATGATATAAGAAATGGTATCATATTTTGTATTGATTAATTTAATTTAAAAAATTATAAAAAAAATATGTTTATAATATATTTTTCTTTATTAAAGAATATGACATAAAAGATGATATCATACTTTCAATTAAATAATCTAATTTAAAAAATTATAATGAAAAATACAAATTTTAAATATATATTTGACAATTTTTTCCTTTATGAAAGATTTTATATCAAAACATAATTCTATATTAATATTTATTCCACATAACCTTGACAAAATTAAATTAATCTAATATAATAATGTAGCATTATTGGGCTATATTTGTCCAAACACAGAATTCACAAATCTTTAAAAATAATTGATGAGGCATCTTTATGAAGACCAAAACAGACAATATAAAAAATTAAAATCTTAACATTATATTAAGCGGCAGGTATCTGTAATTGTTGCAATGGACAAACACTAAAATTGAGATGGTGACCACGATGATTGATTCTCCTGGCTGCAACTTGCACGGCACTCTTCTATGTTACCCTCTCCTCTTACAAATAGGTACTTAGCCCTTCACCTCCTCAACAAACCACCCCTCTTTCATTCCAGTTTATCTTTCTGTCAAAGCTTAAATCCAATTCCATGGCATCTACTTCTACTTTCAGTTGTAATACTGAGCGTGAACCAGAGAATGAACATACAAATGCATCGGAAGAAATTGTTGAATCTCCATCTACTTCTGCTGCACCCTCAGTGGGAACCCTGTTTTCATCCTGTTTTAATTGGTGTTCTTTCTTTCTTTCTCTCTGTTCAACTCCACGCGATTCTAATGCCTTTCAAGGGATCGCACCATCTCCGTCTGATACACATGCTTTTGGGCAAGTTGTACCATCTACATCTACTTCTGGAAGACCCACTCTAATGCCAGACAGAAAGCTGCCCTACGATGTGTTTATTAATCATCGTGGCCCCGATGTCAAACACACTCTCGCGGCCACTCTGTATAAGACCCTCACTGGGATGGGATTGAGGGTTTTTCTTGATAAAGAAGAGCTTGAATATGGGGATTTCTTGCCTACAGAAATAGAAGAGGCAATGCGCACCGCTTTGCTTCATATAGCTATATTTTCCAAGAATTATGCACAATCTCCATGGTGTTTGGCAGAGCTTTCATTCATGCTCAGAACAGGCACCCAAATTGTTCCTATTTTCTATCATGTTCAGCCTAATGATGTCAGATACGCAAAAGGAGTTTATGCTGAGGCCTTTTCCTGGCATACAAAAAAGGGTAGATACTCCTTGGAAAAGCTTCAGGAGTGGAAGCATGCGCTCAACAGTGTTTCATATAATTTCGGTGACACCGTTCATAATGATGAGTGAGTACCAAATACTCTGTCTCCAGCACTTACCCTTTTCTTATCAATTATCTCTGCATTTGTTGCATGTTTTTTATTTCTTATTTTTCGTTACACGTCATATCAAGTGATGTTTTTTCTATTTCGTTTTGCTGTTGTATATGGTTAGTGATGAGGGGGCCCTGATGAAGAAAATTGTTGGCTCTGTTTTGAAAGTAATAAAGAATGTGCCATTTGTGGTTGCCAATCATCCAATTGGTCTAGATGAAATTCTAAAAGATTTTGAAAGGACAGCACTTCAAACTGTAGAGAACCATGAGAATGTACAAATTGTAGGAATATGGGGCATGGGTGGCTCTGGCAAGACCACCCTTGCCAAGCAGTTATATAATGATAAAAATAAAATTATGGAGAAGTCTAGTTTTTTATTAGATGTTAGGGATGCTGATTCTAAAAATAAATTACATAAGAAACAAAAAAAGCTTTTAGAGGATCTCGGTCTCCAAGGAGTATCAATTGATAATGTAGAAGAAGGGAAGGGGATTCTTGCTAGTCGTTTGCAATCTATTCGGGTGCTTATCATTTTGGATGATGTGGATAATGTAGAGCAATTGAATGCTCTAGTGCCCAAGAAGGACAGTCTTGGATTTGGTAGTTTGATTGTAGTCACTTCAAGAGAATTTGAAGTCCTTCGATGTTGGGGTATCTCATCCATTTATAAAATGAAAGTATTGGATCGATCTCATGCCAAACAATTGTTTTGTTGGCATGCTTTCTTGCAGCCCTCTCCACGCCAAGCTTTTGAAGATTTGGTTGAAAAATTCCTAAATGTTTGTGATGGATTACCGTTGTCTTTAAAAGTTTTTGGAGCACAGCTATATGGTATCTCTGACCAAGATTATTGGGAAATTCAATTGCACAAGATAACTAGAATTTTACCCAAAGATATCAAGGAGAGATTAAAAGTCAGCTATGATGCCTTAGATGATGAGGAGAAGCAGATATTCTTAGATATTGCTTGTTTCTTTATTGGAGAGAAAAAAACTTCGGCCATTGCAGCTTGGGATGGATCAGGATGGAATGGTCAGCATAGTTGGGAACAACTTTTAAATAAATGTCTTGTTGAGGTCAATGATCGTGACATTGATGATGACCACATGGAAATTCCTTACTACATAAGAAGGCATGGCTCCGTAAGATTCCATGAACGCATAAGAATGCATGACCACTTACGAGATTTGGGAAGAGAAATTGCGAATCATCAGTCACCCTACTGTCTCTGGTCTCCCCAACAGATTATTAATGTTGGTAATGAAGTACATGTAAGATTAATACTTTTCTTTGTCTATTTGTATTTGTTTGATTCTTGTTTCCATGAGTTTCCATGAAGTTTAATGTTTCCATAAATATTTGATTCCATTTCTGTTTGCATTAAAAAGAGAATTGCAATTCGAGGAATAATGGCCACAGCAGCTGAATCCACAAGCCAGACTGAGGAATTTCCTCGATGTTCCCAGGATGGAAAGCTTATAGTTAAGGCAAGTGAAGTGAATTATAGCTTGGAACCCTCTTTGCTGGGATTAAAATTGTTTCATGTTAGAGGAAATTATTGTAGTCAAGTAATTGGTGATCTATCAAGAGAGCTGGTTTGGCTTCGCTGGGATGGCATGGAGCAGAGAAATCTTCAGGCATTAAGTTCATTGAAAAATTTAAGGGTCTTAGAACTCTACGAAAAAGTGAAAGGGGAACATCACTTAGAAGAACTATGGGAGACTGACAACAATGTAAGTATCTTCCTTTAATAAGCTACATTTTAAAGCTTTACTTTTATATTTTTATTATTGTTCAGATTCATCAATCTCATTGAGAATTTGTTGCAGGCTCCTGTGCAGTTAAGAGAGTTGGTTATTCATGATTGCAAAGAATTCCAAGGATTTCCAAAGTCAATAGGATGTCTCAAGCATTTAAAAAAGGTAGTTGTGAGGAATGGGACCAAGGTGAGGAGTCTGCCAGAAGAATTTTGTCTTCTTCAATTGTTGGAGTACCTGGAGTTAGATTGTCCAGAGCTATCGTCATTACCGCTAAACATTGGTCAACTGAGCAAGTTGCGATGGATAAAGATCAAAAGTGAATTCTTGACAAGTCTACCGACATCTATTGGAGATTGGTCTTCCTTGACTTCTCTTTATATTATTAATTGTCACAAGTTGGAATGTTTGCCCGACTCTCTGGGACACCTTAATCTGTTAAGAATTTTATTGATATATGATTCAGGAGTGAAATCCCTACCAAAATCAGTTGCTCAACTAGTTAATCTTCAAATGTTGAAGGTAGAGAAGTGCCCAATCAACGAATTGGTGCTCGAGGTAGGGTTGTTTACTTGTTTGAAGGAGATATTTTTATGGTCAACTGAAGTGTCCAAGATCTCCATCTCTGAAGATTGTTATCTTGAGGGTCTCAACCTTCATGATAATGACAATTTAAAGAAGATAGAAGTCCTACCAAATAGATTGAAGAGGATCGTTTTGACTCAGAGCCCAAAGTTAAATGTGCTTCCTAGTTTTGCACAATCAGCTTCTCTCCGAACATTTTTGCTCAAAGGCTGCCATGGTGTTAAGAAAATACAAGGTTTGGAACATTGTAGAGAATTAGAGAGGCTGAGCGTAGATACGAGGTGGGAGGAGGCGGGTATAGAAACTCTGGAGCACATGGAAAGGTTGATTACAGTGAAACTCAAAGCAACCAGCAAATCAGGTGTTGAAGGTTGCATTCAAAGCATGCAGGTAATAATAGTTTATAGGAATTTAGAATTCTAATTATTTTCAATTCATTGTGCATTGGCTAATGTATTGATGTGCAAAGGATTTGCAGAAATGTCCAAAAGAAGAAATCTTAGTATGCACACGGGCGGTCACTGATGCGGCGACACTTGTAAACTCCTTTGTAAAGTCCTTTCCCAATCTCTCTATCATTGACTCCTTCGCTAACCAGAAAATAGGTTTCCTGGGCCATGCCTAAAATGGCCCTCCTGCTCGCTGCGTTCTTCTATGTTTTGTTGTGAATTGTGAATCTCAAAATTTAGTGTACTTGACATTTAGAACATCGAATGGAAAGCAATTTGGATCTCATTTGAGTTGGGGAGAGGGTAAATGGGTATGGATAGCTTTTTAACACAACATTCATATTTCCACACATAACGAATGGAGGCTACACGCAATCACGAGTATACATGCGCTCATCAGAGGGAGGCGAAGGAGGAATTTGAGGAGAGTGCTTATGATGGGAGAAGAGGAGAGAGTTTGGGAGGCTTTCACCCGCTTATGGGTGTTACTATCAAATTAATATTCAAATTATTATTATTGTTAAGATATTATAGGCTTATGAATTAAATAGATTCGTGGTAATGGAAAAACATTCTCATGTGACATATATATTAATTATATTTAAATAATTTCATATAATATTTTTTATAATAAATATTATTGTGTTTAAATATAATTTATAGAGATAAAAAATAAGCTTCTAAATTTTTTATTAAAAAATAAAAATATTATAAATAAAAAGTAGTATAATTTTTTTACAATTTTAAAAATAATATTTTAAAACTATTTTATGTTAAAAGAGAGATGAGTTAGTATTTGTATGATGATTAACTTATTGATGCAATTTGTCAATAATATTTGAGAAATAATAAGGCATGTAATTTTTGGATTTAATTGTGTAAGATTATTTTTCATCTTACAAAGTTGAATACATGAATTACCTATATTATTTATTATGGGTTGTGGAAATCAAATGCCTTTAATTTTAGAAATAATATCATTTTATTTTGTGGTTGCAACCACTTTTTATATCATTTCTAAAGGTCTTACCCAAAGTGTACACAAGATCAGAAAATGCAACATTGAATTCAACTATGAAGACATATATATGTAAATCACAAGAACAATAAAATGGAACATACACTCAAATTTACACAATATTGAACTTTCTTTATTCATAATGATTACATCACTTAAGCCACCCTTAATAATGATGGGAAAGGAGTTGGTTGAACCCCTCAATCTACTTCCACTTGTTTGATATCCTTGAACACTTCTAAACCCTATAAGATGAATACTTGCATATTTACATAGATGCAGGACTCTCAATCATTTTTTTTCTATGCTCTTAAATCTAATATTTTAAAATTATCTTTGAAGTGCAAGAAAATTTATGCATACATTTTTTCATGAAATTTGTCTATGTTATGTTGTTTTATGTGTGAGAAACCTTATGTGTATGCATATCCTAACTTCAATTTTTTTCTTTGATAAATACTTATTAGTTTAGCCTTTTAATGATAGATGTTTCTTTGGAATGGCTATTTATTCCAACAACATTCTCACAACCTAATTACATAGCCCTTTTAAATAGTTGAAGAAGAAACCATTATGCTAAACTTTGTAATATTTGTCAACACATTTAAATAAGTCCTCATGAGGCAAGATCTATGCTCTATTCTAGTGTATACAAACCAATGCAAAGTTGAGTAGTATTGTTGTATCTCAAAGAGACAATAACTAATAACCACACTAAGAACCCTTTTTGTGTATCCTTTTATGTGTCCAATGTCTCATAAACTTATGTTGTAGTGTCTCTTCAATATTTTTTTTTGTAACCTATCCACACCCTACACCATAGTCATTTTTTACTCAATCTTTTATCTAGAAAAAATATTAACACTCATGAATGTTCACTCACATGAACACTTTGTTGTAAACAAACAAAAATATTGCATTTATTTTTATGGTTCCTTTATACAATTGATAACATTGACTATATCATACAAATAATATTTTTACACGAGTTTCAAAATTTTCCCATTTTTGTCACTCCCATTATGCATGACTTTAAATCCCTTTGACACATCTTTGTGCACACCCACCATGTAGACATATATGCATATATAATTTGTATGTGCTATAATTAATTTACAAAAATGGTTTATGCATACATATTCTACATGTAAATACTTGGTATAATTTTCTTGAATGTGCATATTAATTTGCACCATAATAAAGTGTTGTGAAGGCTATGCAAAGCTAGGAAACTAATATACAAAATGAAAGTTAAAGTGAGAGGTATTTGAGTACTAATGTTAATATAAGAAACTAGGAAATGTTGAAGATGGCTCAAAGTGATGAAAAGAAAGGAATGAAAATAGAGAGATGTAAATAAAGTTTCAAAGATAAAACTTATGAATCTTGAATCATTAATTTTTAATCATGTTTTAAAAAATAAATAGAGAGATATATAGTGTTCTCCACCTTGAACAATAATGATGGGCATGATTAGACTCAATTTAAATCTAATTTTTTCATAAAAAAACATAAAAAAAAATTAAAATCTAAACATTCAACAAAAAAACAAATAACAAATAAGATGACAATTTACCTAATGTAAGCGTAAAATATAGTAAAACCAAAACTAAAAGAGTAGATTCACAAAAATAAAGTCAGATCTAAGGTCCAACCAAAGGATACAATCATTCTTGAGCATAGATTTGTTGGAAACAAACTAACACTAAGAGGGGTGAATCAATGTTACGCAAA
>VDFB02058242.1:606833700-606963000 GCA_007258455.2 Sequoia sempervirens
TAACATTTTCCATTATTCCATAGTCTGACCAATTTTGTTTGCGGCTAGGCCTTCCTTGGCTTCACTCAATGAAAGCGGTCCCATTAGTTGTTCATAAGTGCTTAAAGTTTCCAAATGGAAATGAGGTATTCACCATACACCATAGTGTCTTTAATACTTTATCTTCCAAAGGTAACTTTTCATTAGAAGCCTTTTGGCCTAAACCTATGGAACCTATCACTCCTTGTAAGGACTTCTTTTACATTTCTTATCAAAAGTTTAAAGCCAAAAAGATCGTTGAATTATCTCTTCATAACACATCTCCACCCACCTCCACTAATCCTATCCTTGATGAAACCATGATTACACCTGAATTTGATATTGAACAAACCATCAAACCTTCTAAACAATCTCCTCCTGACACTTCCCAGCCATCATTTAAATGACCAAGAGAAAATGAAACAACTCCTATCGTACTGCCTCGTATCAAATAAGTATATAAAGCAAAAGAGAAAGTGGTTGATCCATCCTCTTCAGTTTCTCTTGCTCTTCCCCCTTCGGAAGTAGAAGAAACTATGACAGCTCAATCCGCTCTTACACCTCAATAACTCCAATATAGAATTAAATGAAACCGCAGTGCTCAGGAATGTCAGTGTCGTCGTCATCTCCTTTCCTATCAATCTTGTATGGAAGACGATCAAGACAATCAACCTCCACCCTTGACAGAAGAAATAGATGACCACCTTTTATCTCCTGACCTACCACATCATAGTTCAACCCAACAATTGCAACAAAATGAACCCATTCAACAACCAACAATCTTGATACATCCATCCTTAGAAATCAACCTTTGTCCTCCCATCGTTATTAATCTTGATGATTATGCTAATGATGCGACGGTTGCTAAAATAAATGAAGAAGTACACAATAATTTGAACTTTTTATTTTTATCTACAATGAGCTTAAATGATACATCCTTTCCACCAAGTGAAGAACCTGGTACAACTCCTAGTTTGGCACTTGTGATTCCTCCTTTGGATAGTCAATTGCCTTCACATTACACTGACCATGATTGGGAGGTGGATGACTTGCATTTGCCTAGCTAGCCTCTTATCTTTTCCTTGTTCTTTTTTCTTTTTCTTTTCATTTGTGTATCGTGTTCCCCCGTATCATGCATTTTATTTTTTCTCTACTTGTACACTTCTTCTATTCGTACCTTTATTCTTCTATTCTTTGTGCTTTGTTTTGTGTTTTCCTTTTGGGGATGACGCAAAGCATAGAGACGCCTTGTCTCTTCCATGTTGACCCAAACGGTCCTTATCTTTTTCTCTTTTTGTTTTGTGTTTTCCTTTTGGGGATGACGCAAATCATAGAGATGCCCTATGTCTCTTCCATGTTGACCCAAATGGTCCTTGTCTTTTTCTCTTTTTGTTTTGTGTTTTCCTTTTGGGGATGATGCAAAGCGAAGAGACACCCTATATCTCTTCCATGTTGACCCAAATGGTCCTTTTTCCTTTTTATTTTGTCTTTTCTTATGTTTTCCTTTTGGGGATGACGCAAGGCATTGAGACTGCAATGTCTCCTTCATGTTGACCCAAAAGCTTTTTCATTTTCATTTTATTTCTTTTCACTTGTGTTTTCCTTTTGGGGATGATGCAAAGAGTTGAGACCGCAATGTCTCTTCCATGTTGACTCAAAATGGATTTTCTTTTTCCTTTTTTTTCGCTCTCTTTGTGTCATTCTTCTAGTTCTATGTGTATTTGGGGAATGATAACAATTTCATGCTCTTTCATAAAAACATTGCAGCAACGAGCATACTGACCCCAAATCCATAGATCCCTTATGTGTTTGGTGTATTTTCTTTTTTGGGGGGAAACTCCCTCCCTTTCTTTGTTTTTCATTTTTCCTTGACATGATGTAGCCTACCTTCAAAACATATGACTTGGCATAGGGCTTTCTAGGTTGGCTCTCCTATCTTGTTTTCCTTTTTCCTTGTTCTTTTCTTCTCTACTTTCAAGCAATTTCTCACAGAACAATGTGTAGCAATTTATTTAAAGTGGGGGGCATATATTACCATTATTTCATTGTGCATTCATGCTTCTTAATGTAGCCTTGTCATTTAAGTGATGTGTTTGTCACTTGTGGATGACATTAGGTGTAATGTCCTTCATAAGTGTGATCTATCTCAGCATATTACATTCCTCTTTGTGGTTTGATGCGATGCACTACATCCCCTAAGTTGTGAATATCCTATTCTTTGATTGGTCCTCTCTTGGAGACATTAGACACAATGTTTCCTAAGTGTCTGACCTTGCATAAACTGAACAAGACTCCTTCGAACATTTTACACTTTTACATTTTACATTTTTGCATTTTACATTTTTACATTTCTTGGCCACCTTGCATAACACAACTTACATGCCTATAGTGTCGTATTGTTTTAATCTTAACATTTACATTTTCTTTGGCTTTGTGGCACCTTGTTAAAGTTATCAAGCAGTATAGATTTAGCATGGTTGAGTGGGAAGCCCAACTAGCGGCATGACTTTTCCCCATAGCCACTTTTGTGTTTTGTGAGTGCATACCAACTAGCATATTTATCTTACTTTTTGGGCTTTCTCACCCCACAAACAACTAGTTCCATGGCCCCAGAGTGAGTATATAGTTGGGACTTCTCACCCCTCAGACAACTAGTTTTGTGGCCCCAGAGTGAGTACACATTCTCTTTTTCAAACAATCAACCTAGATCTCTTTTCACAACTAGTTGGATTGATGATCGAAGCTTCATTCAATTCATTTCAAAACTTGTGTGTTCCTTTGTCCTTATACATAGTTTACCATGGGATCTTCATCTTGGGGGCTTGATCATCCCTCTTGATTGAATTGTGTTCCATCTTGCTAGTGTAAGTGCATTTGAACCCTCCCCTCGATGTTCATGGCTACTTTAGTGTGAGTTTGAAGGTGGTTCATCCTCTCACTAAAGTGGGGGCTAAATGTGTTGTAGAAAAATGGCCCTTTGTCATTTTCATGGCATTTGAGATCTTTTTTCATGGTGTTGAGACTATGTTGCTTTGATTTTATGTTGTATCATGGCTTGAACATGCTTATTTAGGTACTAAAACTCAAAGAACAATGTCTTGTGAAGGTGTTGTGAAGGTGTTGTGAGACATTTCCACATTCTTCTAGACTCTATTTAATACAATTTACCTTAAAAACACCTTTTTACACATTAACAAGTCCTATATTGAAGTGTTGTAAAGTCTTGTAACAAGTCTTCACACTTTTCTAGGCATAATCTCCTTATTTACACCTTTCTCATTGTTTTGTCTCTTTATGCCCTTATATTCTTAATTAAGTGTATTTTTACATATTATCTCGATAAATAAATTAAATACAACAATATTTCTGACACCTTTTTTTAGGTCCTAGGTGGGACCCATTCGCCATGGGTGGCGAATGAGTCCCCCTTAGCCCCAAATTCAAAATATGTCAAATTTCCTTTTGGAATTTTATTAAAAATCACTTGATGTCAGCCTGTGATGAGGTATGAACGGATAGTAAGGCACAAGAATTGTATAAATAAGTGATTTTCACCTCATTTTACAACTCCTACAATCTACTCACTCAAATATTCAATCTCCTAATACATTCAAGCATTCTACATCATCAATTGAAGCAACTATTGAAGCACTTTGAAGCAACCATTGACATTACTTCAAACTTACAAGATCAAGGATTTGGTGAGTTAATAGCATTTGTGTGTTGTTAGTTTACATTTCCTTTGCATTTCATTTATTTCTATTGGGTTTGATTACCAAAGTGGGGTTTGACCAAGGCAAACCCCTATTTGCTAACCCTCCAACATTTTTCCCCTTTGCATGTGTCTTTGTAGCCTTGGTTTTATAGATTTGATAGGTTTAAAGGTGTTGAAAAGTGGAAATAAAGTCAACTAGGTTCTTCAAGTCAACATATCATTATTTCAAGCTTGTTAAGTGTTTACTGTCTGTTTCCTGTAAAACTGACTTCAACAACTTGACATTCATACATTCCCAAATCTGGTGTTGCATAGTTGCTGCCTGATTTTCCAAAAATCTAGGAGTGGACTGATTCACCACCCTTAGTGAATGAGTCCCACTTGAGGTCTGAAAATATTTATTTTGTCAGATCCCAGATCCCGGTTGTCAGAAATTAATTCCCGACACTTTTTCATCAGTAGGAGGACTGATTCACCACCCTAGGTGAATGAGTCCCACTGTGAAAAACCAGTAAAATTCATCAGCATTCTAGACATTCTAGATAACTCACATTTCATCCAGGTGCACTCAGATTCATCCATGTACTTTTTTTTGATAATCTCTTCATTTACACAGTTATTTGCATATCATAATGTGTTTTCAAACATAGCTTAAATTGCACTTTTGCATTCATTTTAGTTCAATTCAATCAGTCAATTTCATTTAGTTAAGTTTATTTACATTACATCATATTGCATACATCCTAATTTGAGTGTTACATAAGCATTTTGGGACCTAGATCTCTCTCCTTTTAGGTGAAAAACCCTAGAAGTGTATGAGCAAGCATCCTTCAGGTCCCAAAATCTATGTCACAAGTAGAGAAGTCAAGGCTAGAAAGTTGTCATTGGAAGGTTGTGTATCTTGAGTCAATCAATTGGATCAAGTGTATTACAGGCATGAGGATCTAATCTTATTTTATTTGTCTTATATTACAAAAGAATGAGTTTGATTGGATTTTCTTGAGAATACTTGCATTAGTATATCATAGCATTTACTTATGGAAAGGAAAAGAAGATCTTTTTTATGCTTTTCCATGAAAGTGTTTGTATATACTCCATAATAAGAGAAAATTCAAGTTTATCATTGGTATTATATACCAGGAATGATGAAATATGATTAGCTTTAAGGAAGTGTCTCAATACTCCTATATACCCTATACACGAATTAGATATTGATGTTCTATACATAAATAGTTTAGACTACGTGTATAATGTGAAATATGTCAATTTCATGAAGTGACTTGACACTGTTATCTTATTATGCTAGAAAACCTTGGGGAATGATAAGGTTTAGCTATATAGCCATAGTGATTGTATGAAATATATGATAAGATGTGATGTTATGCAACTACGTCATTTATCTATACTTAAATGATCACTTGATCATACATCACTCTCGAATGAAACCCTAGGTTTAGAATAACCTATTAGGTCAAGAATTTTATTTGATTTAAGAATGAAACCTTAGGTTAAGACTTACCTATAAGCTTGGGATATGTACTTGACTACTCATTGAAACCTATAGGTTGTCAATGAAATTTTGCATGAGGATAACATAGATGTAGCTATATGTGAAGAAGAAAATGAAAAGATAAATGTTAGTGCGGCTAAACATGTTATTTATGATGAGTTTGTACTTGAGGAGTATGATTGTATGAAACATATGGATGCCTATGAAAACTTGTTTATAGGGGGTGCAACTCATAGCATTCCTCATGAGTATTGGACTTCAAATTTGTCATGGTATCTAGTACTATTGCTAAGGTGAGTTCCATATATGTGTGTCATGATTTCAATTTTTGTGACACACATGCCTTAGCAGATTACAAAGAGGGTGGAGAAGAGAGATAATTTGAAGAGTATAACACTTCACATGAAATGTCTCATGATTTGAATGGATTTTTTGATGAGGTCTGAATCTTGACATTGGTTACTCCAAGCATGTTGCTTGTAGTACTAATGAGCAGTTCAATAAAGTAATAATTTTCTGGCTACTCATGTTCCTTGCATGCTTGATTTTCAACATTTTTCAGTTTGATATGCTAGAGGATGAGTTTCCCTTTGCATGTCAGCATAATGAAGTGGCATATTTTTCTATTCCATGTGAGTTGGAGTATTTTTCTCTTGGCCTTGATTCATGTGAAGTGGTTAGGAAATGTGAGGAAACTGTAGTTTCATATGGTGTTGATCAATGTTCTTAGTTTTTTTCACTTGCTACAAAATCAAAAAATGTAATGGGTGTAAGTGAGGTGGCCTATATGATGTGGTTACCATGTAATAGCAAAGCCAAACATGGATCAAGTTCTCATTTGTTCAAAGGTAACCTAATATATTTTTGCAAGAAAGGGGCTACTTGTGCTGCTATGGTGTGACATAAATAATTATTCGTTGAAGGAGATCAACTCCTTTCACAAATTGGTGTTTGACAGGGGTAAGTGTTGAATTCCCTTTTTCATTTGGTGGCATGGGGCTATCAAGTGAGATTTTTAGTTGGGTTGAATTTGTTTCCCAATGGTTGGCATGGTCTGCTTCTCTAGAGATCTGAATTCTCACTTTGTTCTTACTAAACATATGTCCCCAACTAGAGCCACTGGTGGAGCTTGTAAAATTCATGATTATTTTGAAGTGTTGAGGTCTTTGAGGTTTTAAAATTCCTCAGTTGTATCTGATTAGGGTTCAAAATTGCTTGTAGGGCTTAAACCCTCCTAAAACCCTAATTGTTCCATGCCTTGCACTTTTGTTCTATTTGCTTATTGACCTCTTGCTCCTGATTCTCAATTGGCCAAGTTATAATTTATGTCTAGGGAAATCATTCTTTAATTGAACCCTTTACTTTTGAGCATGTGTTGAATTTTCAACGCTAAAATCTTTGCATCGCTCATCGCTAAAGTTATGCTTCTTATCCTCCCATTTGTGTGTTGAGTGATGAACTCCTTTTTCTTGCATTGCATATCGCTACAAGTTTCTTGCCTTTCATTTCATCTTTGCAATGCACGATGGCCTTGCATACACCTTTACATCACATAGAATCTTTGCATTGCTAAAGACCTTCTATTTCCTAAAACATTATAATGTCGATGAGTGATGACCGATGGGAGAAGATTCTTGTGAATATTCTCTCCATCAGAGGAATTCTTCACATCACGATTTCACATTTGGTTGGTAGGTTCCCTAATGCGATGAATGATGAATGACTGAGATTAAGCAGATAACATCTAATGGCCTTGTAGTTACATCATGCCCTTGCTTCACATCGTTGTTGTGAAGCAAGGTGGTGGAGTGGTTTGCATGATGCGCGATGGGCAAAGATGGAGGTGGGGTATGATGACGTATGATGGATAACTATCAGAAATTTGCTAGCCCATGGTGTTGTGGTGGGCCCTTTGTTTTGCTCGGTGGGGAAGAGGGGAGGGGACATGTGGTGTGGTGGGACACAATGTGGGTCTAGACCAGTATATTTTTTCTCTGCATTGAGGGGAATCAAATGTTGCTCCCCCTGATATGTTGAGGTCCTTTCGATCGTTCCATCAAAGGGAATCTAAAAGATCTCACTCTAATATAACAGATGACTATAATACACATTATATTTTGTATCAAATCTAAATGTCAATCTATCTTGTTCTCCAAATATTGTACACATTATCTTTTGAATCAAATTAACCAAGGGTTATTTTGATGCTTCAAGCACATTTACTATTTGAATTATATATGTGCTTGCCTATCATTCAAGGAGTGGTGTAATTTCTTGCATAGAGATAGTGGAGGTATTTTTGCTATAATGTGGATTAATAAGTAATGTGATGGTGTTGTTCTTTTATTGGTTTCTTGTTGCAAGGTAGTAGGGTTATGAGAAGCCATGGTTGGTCTATTGTAGGAGTTTATTTCATTCTAGACTCTATATGGATTAGGAACTGGTCAAGGAGATTCACAAAGTTTGAAGCTAGGGAAGAATCAAAATCTTGAAATAAAAAATATTTCCTTGCTTTCTTAGTTTAGATTTGCTTTCATGTTTCTTGTTTGTCATTTCCACACTACTAGAATTTATTGATAATACAGAAAGTTGCATAGATGATTTAGCCCATCAAAGGCCTTCCATCATTGTAGTGTGATGATTTTCTTTAACATTTAGGGATACCCACCTTGGTCTTGTAGAGCCTAAAGTGCAAAGGAGGAGCTTGCCAATCATCTCATGTTTGTTGGCCATTGACCTAGGGTCTCTAAGTATAAGGATTAGCTACCCTTTAGGAGAAACTATACCATCATCTGGAAACACCAACACACTAGACATGTAATTTGATTATATACCGTAAAACTTAGTGAAATTTAAAAAGAAAAGAAAAATAATGATAATGTTGTAGTTGCAGCCAAAGTTGTGTCATGGTAGCCAAAGTTGTGTCATAGAAACCAAAGTTGTAAATGTGGAGTTAGACCCTAGAAAATTCTGTGGCAAATGTTGGCATAAGTACTTAAATATTATGGATTAAAAAAGAAAAACAGGAAAAAAAGGGCTAGCATGGTCTTGCTAAATGGACATTAAAAGTTGAAAAAAAAAACAAAAATCATTATATTGGTTTTTTTATGAATAATCTTAATTTTATTTGACACCAGCATAATTTTTTTATAAAATTTCTTAGTTAACATTGTGGTTTTCTAAATAGTTTATTGTAAATTGAGAATACAAGAGTGAAATCATAAATACTGAAATTTACATGGAAAGCAATAGAGTAGTAAACATGTGGAGTAACTATCATACCATGATTTCTTCTTCAATGTCATATAAATTGCTATTTGTTCTTCTGTAATCCTTGTCTCTAACAAAATTTGTTCAATGTATTATTATTCATAAATGTAGTAGATTGTTGGTATTTTTGTTGTTATAGTTTGCAGTCTATTTGTAGAAAATTTGAGGTGGTGAAAAAGGTAAAACAATGATAGTTGTAGGTGGCGAAAAATTCCATAAATGCAATTGACAGGTGAATGAAATGACTACCAACATTTATGATGCATTTATTCGATAAAAATATCTCATTCAAATTGATATTTATATTTTTCTCCCAATCAACACCACTTGTAGAAATTGGCTATGAAAATGGGAGTGTCTCACCTCCTATACATAGTGTAGTGTAAATGCATTTTTACTCATTACTCAGAAATTAGGGTTGATGTGATAGTCAAGTAATCTATCAAATAGAAATATTAAATGCGAGTAAAAATTTCATTTTTAGGCGTGAAGTGAGGAATGTATCAAGTAGACAAGATTTTTTTCTTGCACTGGCATTTGCAAGATGTATATATAGCCAACAATGATTTTTTTTGTATACCTATAAATCGGTGGAAATATTTTGCCAAGTATGATGTGGTGCTTTGTAGAAGGCAATGTGTAGTGTTGGCTTCTACCATTTAATGTTTGTGTATGTTATACTCAAGTTCCAGTGTTGGATAGCAACTTGTAAATGTCTGTGTACATTGGCTGCAAAGCGAGATGATCAATGGTGGAAATATTTTCAATCATCTCGCACTTTGTGTTGAAAGAGGTGAACCATCGATTTATAAAGTTAGGTTGATTTCTTTCAAATTAGATACGCCTTTGGCGTAAATTAAATTAAAAACTAACTTATATTTTAAGTAAATGATGTAATAACTCACCACCAAGTACCATATTTATAGACAAGGATCCAACAAGAATTTTTTTTTGCATAGAAACCTATTAAAAAAGCTTATCATTTTATTTTCAATTATGGGTGGACATCAATGTGTTTCCTCATTTTTACATCTGATTGATTGATCCTTATAATATATGATATGTATTTACAAATAAGAGTGTGTTTTAAGTACATAAAACTCATTATTCCAATGTGTATCATAACTTCAATATTCATGAAACATGTTATTATTTTCCCATCTGTTAAATTATTTGACCTCACTTCATTTTTCCATGTGATTCATGATGATGACACCTCTTCAATATGTGATTGTGGTTTTCCCTAAGTGCAGTACCTTTTCACGATGACACAACTAATGTCAAAATGACATATAATTACTTAAGTAATGATCCATCTCTTATGACTTCTCACAATATTTTTATTCCTTATAACGATGATATCATACATTCTTGACTCATGACAATCTTTCCCATATAGCTAAAGGTACTCGCCCATATGATTTTAATTACTAATTAATTAATGAAAATTAGTTTATAGTCCTTATGATGAACATATTACTAGTGCACCAATAATTGTTGCAATAAATTAATATGCAAATGTATGCAAGTCTATGATAAAGATTAGATCCATTCATATAATAAGCACATGTATATAATAATTTATTAATGAGCGCATTTATAAAAAGCCTAGTTGCTGAGGGATTGCAATTTTTTGATGATTTTATTTTTCACTATATTTCATTCCATTCTTTATCATTTAAGATTGATTATTTATTTACCAATCATTATTGAGTAAACAGTAGTGATGGTTTCAATATTCCAACTTCTAGTCACCACGCTTTCAATCTTGTTATAGAATCTATTATGATATCTAATGATACATCATTATTCGTTATTCCTATTACTTTTAATTAGTCATTATTACACCAATATGACTCAAGTGGTGAAGCAAAAGATACAAAATCCTTTAGATTTCACTTTAATAGATCTCAATAAGAAATCTAAAGCCATAGGCATAATGATAATTATATCTCCAAGATTGAGCCACTCATACTAAAAGCTATAAATGACTATAGACCTCCCAACAAGATATTTTATTCTTCCACATCCTTGTCCTCTAGATCACTGCTTCACCAAGGAGCATCTAATACTCATGGTACTAGTTGAAATAATCCTAAACCTTGACCTCTTAATTTTAAAGGAATGCCTAGTTCACTTGTGAGAAATCTTTTAGTTCTCTAAGAGGCTAATAGTACAAATGGTCAGCATTTGGTACAATATGAGCAAAGGAAAATGTTAAGTGGAAAAATGAGTGACCAATCAACAAGAGTTTCCACCTCTTGATCATAATTCACCACTTAGAATAAAATTTATAAGGTACATAGGAAGTACACCACAATTGAATAAATTTCTATTAAAATTTTTTTAGTAAATCTTTACTATAGCTCATAGTTCATATCCATGTCTCAAATTAAATCCATCAAGCGCAATCTCTAACTCAAGGAACTCAAGATTGAATTGTCTAAAATTTCAAAATTATGCATACTTTGTAAAATTCACCAAACCATGAACATTCAATTTTTGTACCATAATACAAATGATTTTTTTTGTAAGATCAACATATATTCATCATCAATCTTGAAACTAATTACCTTAACTATTACACTTAATTCCTAAAACCAAACAATTTTTTATTCTAAATGAATTTATATTTATTGGTCACATTTATTTAATTAGTTTAATTAATCTTTATAATGAAAAAACCAACATTACTTTTACAAAATTAATTTTAATGACATTATATTTATGTAATGCAATAATACACTTTATAATTAAAAAAAAAAAAATACAATTAAAATAAAGTTAGTGAGATTATTTTTATTTTAATTTTTTAAAATTTTAATTTTTTATAAAATAAATTTAGAGAGATTTTTAAGGGATGTTAAGAAAAAGTGGTTAATGAATAAAGTAAAAGTATTAGTAGGTAGGTATGAATAATTATTGTAATTGATTAAGGTTTTGGTTGATGATTTCTTATGATTTCTTAGTTTCTTTTACAAAATTTTACGTGTTCTAACATTTTTTTTTTTTTGGAGTTTCTTTACTGTAAATAATTAAGTTAATTGAAGAGTTGTAGTTCAATAGATTGAACACAATTGTTGAGAGGGATGGTATATTTCTTGATTATGCCATCTATCAAGATTCATATTTTCCATTAATTAATCTAATTTAAAAAATGATAAAGAAAAAAATGAAAAAATTTAAATATTTTTAGATTAATAATAAATATATATTTAACCTATTTATATCGTCCATATGAAACACAAATCTATGCTCATATCTATTACATGAATGACTGTGAACAGTTAAAATCTTAACAATTATATTGAGCCGTATCTTGCAAGTAACAAACACTGCAATTAAAGTCGTGTCCACCATCATTGATTCTTGTGATTGCTTTATAAATAAATTAGTCTTTATGAACTGTCACTACCTAGAAAAATATACTGTTTTAAAAAATGTTCCAGAAAGAAAAACTAAAACTTAATCTTTATAAATTAATGTTTTTTATGAATAAAATTGGCCTGCTGTATTTGCTCGCCTCAATGCACAGAGGCCGCATTTTCCCTGGCGCGCTTTCAATTATCAACGTTAAACTTCCACGCGTTACTGAAACTTTGACATACTTTTTTCTCGCCTGGTCCCCCCACGACAGACTTTTTATGCCATATGACATTATAATTGCTCAAAACTGATAAAAGTTAAAATCTGACAAACACTACAATTGAGGTGGTGCCCACCATGATTGATTCTCGTGGTACGGTACTCTTCTGCGTTTCTTCCACGCGATTTCCTATGCTAACACCGGCCCTCCTTATCTTTATCACGACTCCCTCTCCTCTTACAAATACTTACCTAGCCCTTCTCCTCTACCCCTCTTTCATTACAGTTTATCTTTCTGTCAAAGCTTAAATCCAGACCCATGGCATCTACTTCTACTTTTAGTTGTAACACTGAGAGTGAACCAGGGAATGCTTCCGAAGAAATTGTGGTATCTCCATCCACTTCTACTAAACCCTCGGTGGAAACCCTGTTTTCATCCTGTTTTAATTGGTGTTCTTTCTTTCTTTCCCTCTGTTCAACTGGACAGCAGTGTAATGCTTTTGAACAAGTTGTCCCATCTGCATCTGCTTCTGATACACATGGTGCTTTTGAACAAGTTGTACCATCTGCATCTACTTCTGGTAGATCCACTCTAATGCCAGGTGGAAAGCTGCCCTACGATGTGTTTATTAATCATCGTGGCCCCGATGTCAAACACACACTCGCAGCCACTCTCTATAAGACCCTCACTGGGATGGGATTGAGGGTTTTTCTCGATAAAGAAGAGCTTGAATATGGGGATTTCTTGCCTAGAGAAATAGAAGGGGCAATGCGCGGTGCTTTGCTTCATATAGCTATATTTTCCAAGAATTATGCACAATCCTCATGGTGTTTGGCAGAGCTTTCATTTATGCTCAAAACAGGCACCCAAATTGTTCCTGTTTTCTATCATGTTCAGCCTGATGATGTCAGATATGCAAAAGGAGTTTATGCTGGGGCCTTTGCCCGGCATACAAAAAAGGGTAGATACACCATGGAAAAGCTTCAGGAGTGGAAAAATGCGCTCAATAATGTATCATATAATGTCGTGCCATCGTTCATAAGGAAGAGTGAGTACCAAATACTTTGTCTACAGCACTTATCCTTTTCATATCAATTATCACCTGCATTTGTTGTAAACTTTTATGTATTTCATTTCTTATTTTCTGTTACACATGTCCAGTGATGTTTGCTTTTTTTCGTTTTGCTGTTGTTGTATATGCTTAGTGATGAGGGGCTTCTGATGAAGAAAATTGTTGACTCTGTTTTGAAAGTAATAAAAAATGTGCCATTTGTGGTTGCCAACCATCCAATTGGTCTAGATGAAACTCTAGTAGACTTTGAAAGGACAACACTTCAATCAAGAGAGAGCCATAACAATGTGCAAATTGTAGGAATATGGGGCATGGGTGGTTTGGCAAGACCACTCTTGCCAAACAGTTATATAATAATAAATTGAATTATGCTAACCAATTTTTTTTTTGAATTTACACAACATAACCAGCAATAGTTAACTGGATTAGCGTTAGCATCAAACTGAAATCTGAACTTGAAATGAAAACTACTCAACGTCAAGAATGTGCACTCAAGATCCCACTGAGGGCGAGGTGCTAATATATGACGGAGTGTTGAATTTTGAAATTAAAAACTGATAGGCGGATAACCAGCCATAAAGAACATTTCCACACTACCACCAAACAGTGGGGGAAAAAACTACATTTAAAACAATTCATCCGCTGCGGCGGGCATCCACAGAGCTGTGGGGATTCTCCACTATGAAAGTGGGTATAGAAGTGTTACAAAACAGATTATCCACACTGGCGGTAAACCATCCAGGGGTAATTTAATAATAAAACAATAAGTAATTGCAGAACTGAAAAATGGTTGGATTAGTAATGCTTAATCTCAACCTTTACAAATTAAACTCAGCAGATTACAAATTACAATGATAGGAAATGAACCTTAGACATGAAGTATGAACTTTTACAATCATATAACACTCAAATACTGAAGTATAGGCCAAAAACTGGTAACTGTAACAATCTGATATAAAAATCAGAATTCTGGAAATTCAACCAGCAAACTGTGAATTCATGAAAATGCTCATAAGTTGATCAAATTACCTCCAAATGACGAGATATCAGTTGCAAATGCTTCCTAGAGGTTTGGCGCCCAAGATGTAATCCAAAAACAGTCACCAAAGACTCCAGATTATTTGGCACGAATTCCAATGCTTATCCAAATGGTACGGCCTCCTTGGAAAATCGATTTTGCAAGATAAAATCAGAAGTTTGGAATTAAATTCCAATTTTTTGTGGAAGGTGGCGCCTTGAGTCAACAAATGATTTGCCAAAGTACCCAGAACAAAATAAAAATCACTCCAAAAGATATGAACAAAAATCAGCTTCAGCTGTAGATGAAGCAGAAAACCAAAACTGTGAAATTACTCCAAAAATTCTTCAATCTTGATGCTCAATCTGCTAGTCTGATGTTGAGAAGTAGAAATATTCCAACTAGGTGTTGTATTTCAAACACGAAATTGGGAAAGGGCTAGGAGGTAGCATCCTCGAAGCAACAGCAAAATGTCCATTGTCATTTTTACAGCATAATAGTAAGATAAACAGTAGATACCAAATGCTGGAGCAATGCCTTCATTTTATAAAAACTGAGAAACTCATCACCTTCCAAGAAGGTACACCAAGAGTCACCTTTTAGAATTCTTCTTTTTTCAAATTTCATAAAAATACAACTCCTCACAAAAGGTGGCGTCCACTTTTCCTCAAGGCATAAAGTTCAAAAATAAAATATTAATATCTCTTATGACATGGGCGTACCCTTCATGACCCCTTTTTAAAACAACTTTCAAGTTATATCCTTAGGCCAAGGGGGGGTCAACTGAAAATTATAACACTTATGCCTTTAATCAAATAATTTCACCAAATAAAGCTTGAGAAGTCAATATTGAAACATCAAACAACATGCTCTAATGAAGAGATGACTGAAGACAACCAACTGCATACTGTCATAAAAGTATTTACTAAAAATAGTAAATAACATGAAATGCCACAAAACTCCAAGCCAAGAAACCCTAATTTCTCCTCATTCCAGCCTACGGGTTCTGGAATAGGCTGATGAACTGCAAGGCTAATCACTAATGAGAAGGGGACATTACATAAATATAAATATATGGACAAGTCTAGTTTTCTATTAGACGTGAGAGATGCTGCTTCAAAGAGTAAATTGCATAAGAAACAAAAAAAACTTCTAGAGGATCTTGGTCTCCAAGGAGTATCAATTGACAATGTAGAAGGGAAGGGGCTTCTTGCTAACCGTTTGCGAGCTATTCGGGTGCTTATTGTTCTAGATGATGTGGATAATGTAGAGCAATTGAATGCTCTAGTGCCCAAGAAGGACAGTCTTGGATGGGGTAGTTTGATTATAATCACTTAAAGAGAATTTGAAGTTCTTCGATGTTGGGGCATCTCATCCATTTATAAAATGAAAGCATTGGAGAAACCTCATGCCAAGCAGCTCTTTTGCTGGCATGCTTTCTTGCAGCCCTCTCCACACCAAGCGTTTGAAGATTTGGTTGAAAAGTTTCTAAATGTTTGTCATGGATTACCGTTGTCTCTAAAAGTTTTTGGAGCACAGCTATATGGTATCTCCAACAAAGATTATTGGGAAATTCAATTGCACAAGATCTCTAGAATTTTACCCAAAGATATCAAGGAAAGATTAAAAATCAGCTACGATGCCCTAGATGATGAGGAGAAACAGATATTCTTAGACATTGTTTGCTTCTTTATTGGAGAGAAAAAAACTTCAGCCATTGCGGCATGGGATGGATCAGGATGGAATGGTCAACATAGTTGGGAACGACTTTTAAATAAGTGTCTCGTAGAGCTCAACGATGCATCCGATGATGAGAGCCACTTACCCTATGATGAGCGCATAAGAATGCATGACCACTTACGCGATTTGGGAAGAGAAATCGCGAATCACCAAGCACCCTACCGTCTGTGGTCTCCCCAACAGATTATTAATGCTGGTAATGAAGTACAGGTAAGATTAGTACTTCTCTTTGCCTACATGTATTTGTTTGATTCTTGATTCCATGAAGTTTGCATAAATATTTGATTTCATTTTTGTTTGTATTTTAAAGAGAGTTGCCATTCGAGGAATAATGGCCACAACAGTCGAGAATGAGGAATTTCCTCGATGTTCCCAGGATGGAAAGCTTATAGTTAAGGCAAGTGGAGTAAATTATAGCTTGGAACCCTCTTCGCTTGGATTACAAATTTTTTATGCTAGAGGAAATTATTATAATCAAGTAATTGGTGATCTATCAAGAGAGCTGGTATGGCTTCGCTGGGATGGCATTAAGCAGATGAATCTTCAGTCATTGAGTTTGTTGAAAAATTTGAGGGTTCTAGAACTCTATGGACATCAGCTACAAGAACTATGGGAGACTGACAACAATGTAAGTATCTCCTTTAATAAGCTACATTTCAAAGCTTTACTTCCATGTTTTTATTATTTTTCAGTTTCAGTTGATCTCATGAAGAATTTATTTGCAGGCTCCTGTGCAGTTAAGAGAGTTGGTTATTAATGAGTTTGAAGGATTTCCAAAGTCAATAGGATGTCTGAGGAATTTGAAAAAGATTGTCGTGACGAGTTGGAGCACAGTGTGGAGTCTGCCAGAAGAACTTTGTCTTCTTCAATCACTGGAGTACCTGGAGTTATCTACTTCAGGTTCAGCGCGACATGGTACATGTTTAGCGCTATCATCACTACCCAGTAGTTTCGGTGATTTGAGAAACCTGAGGCATCTTTCTTTGACCCATTGCTGGAGATTGAGGAGCTTGCCAGTCTCATTTAAGGAGCTCAGACTCCTACAATACCTCTCCTTAGATGGATGTTATAGCCTCACCTTAGAGTCAGACATTCTGGAAAACATGACAAAGCTAGAGTATTTGAATATCCAGGGTTGCTGGGAATTGGAAGAGTTGCCTCGTCACATCACAAATCAGGCTTCCTTGACAAAGCTCCATTTATCTATGGAGAGTTTAAGGGAGGTACCGATGAACATCGGTCAACTGAGCAAGCTGCGAATGATGGAGATCGAAAACAGTAAATTGTTGACAAGCTTACCGACGTCTATTGGGCAACTAATTAATCTTCAAAAGCTGTGTATAAGGAGGTGCCCAATCAGTGAATTGGATCTTGGGGCAGGGTGGTTTACTTGTTTAAAGTTGATAGAGCTAGAAAGTACTGAAGTGTCCAAGATCTCCATCTCTGTAGACTGTTATCTCGAGAGTCTTTCACTTCTAGATAATAGCAATTTAAAGAAGATAGAAGTCTTACCGAATACACTCGAGAGCATAGTTTTGAAAGGGTGCCCCAAGTTGGATGTGCTCCCCTGTTTTGCACAATCAGCTTTTCTCAGAGTATTTGAACTTAGAGGCTGCTACAGAGTTAAGAAAATACAAGGTTTGGAACATTGCAGAGCATTGGAGAAGCTGAAAGCATATACGAGCTGGGAGGAGGCAGGCATAGAAAGTTTGGAATGCATGGAAAGATTGAGAAAAATGGAACTCAAAGCAATCAGCAGATCAGGTGTTGAAGGTTGCATTCAAAGCATGCAGGTAATTATAGTTTATTGCCATAGAGAATTCTGTGTATTTTCAATTGATTGTGCATTGGCTAATGTGTTGATGTGCAAAGGATTTGCAGAAATGGCCAAAAGAAGAAATAATAGTATGCACACAGGCGGTCCCTGATGCGGCCACACTTGTAAACTCCTTTGTAAACTCCTTCCCCAATCTCTCTGTCATTGACTCCTTCGCTAACCAGAAAATGAACTCCGAGCCATCCCTCAAATGGCCCTCCACTGCTCGCTGCGTTCTTCTATGTTTTATTGTGAATTGTGAATCTCCAAAAACTGAATTGCAGTTGGCATGCCGTTGGAGGAATGTAAACGGATTATTAGCACATCGTAATATGAACATTCCAATGGAGGTGGAGGAGGGTAAATGGGTATGGACAGCTTTCCTAACACAACATTCCACATTCCACCAGGAACTTTCAATTCAACAACAATCATGGGTACACATATGTGGAGTTTGTGCAACTATATGGAGAAATGCAGAAATGGAAAAAGGGCTGCTTGTGATGGGCGAAGAGGAGAGAGTCTGGGAGGCTTTCACCCGCTGATGTGTGTTTCTATCAAATTAATATTATTGTCATCAATATTGATAGAAATATGAATTAAATAGAATCGTGGTAATGAAAATGATGGAATAATTTCAATATTATATATATCTGTTGTATTTTTTCAGTTTCATTATTGTTTTTATATTCCATCATTTGTATCAGAGCACAGGGATTATTTTGTGGATGGTGATGCCCCAGTTCTTCATTGCTCTGCTATTCTACCTGCATTTAGTATTTCTTGTGACTAGTTGATTTCTACAGGAAAAACATAAAGAGCAAAAGATGACGTGTTTTTTTGCAGTGGATTTGTACAGCAGAAAGCATATGGGAGGAATTTCAGTTATTCATATTTTGTGCGGTTAAAAAAAATGGCGGGCCACCCGTTTTGGGTTAAATAAAAATGAAAGTGTGTATTACTAAAACCCGAGTGTGGAAGGCTGTATGTTCCAAATCTTCCACAGCAGTTTTTGGAAGACTGACAGAACACAGCCTAAGAAGATAATGGCGGTGGTAAGCTCCATGTCTCACTCGTTCTAATCTATGAACAGTTCTGCATTGTCAGGTGGCAAATTGCATAGGCTGTATATGTACGATTCTACATACATTAGAGGTTGTCGCTATTTTTTATCATTTCCAACTTGCAGATCAATTAAAAATCATGATCTGTGGTGGCATAAAATATGTGATTTACTCTGCATCTTTGGTTGTTTCCATTTAGCAAAGGGCAATATATTTAATAAAATAAAATAGTGAACAAAGAGAAAGCAGCCGCAGCTCAACGCCTTTGTTTTTTATTTATTTATTAAAATTAATGTCCGTAAAACCGTAGTTCAATACTATTTCATTTAAATCTTATTAAAAGTAATGGCAGAGGAAAGGAGCGAAACAAGGCGCGCGGTGCCTCCTGGTTCGGAGTTTGCAGGCAGGAAAAGTTGGGCGGATGAAGTTTTCGGCGAGGAACCGGAGATAGCAAAGGTCGATGACCACATCCCCCAGTGGGTGTTCGTTAATGGCGAATGGACCGATCAAAGCAATTCGGCACGCCGCAGAATGGCTGGTGAAGTGCAGGCGGGGCAAGGCTCAGCCCGAAGGAGGCACGATACCCCATCAGACGATACAGGAAACCCTTACAGGGGTTAAGCAGGGAAAACGGCAAGGCGGCCCGGGGTCAACAATAACAAACAGAAACAACGCAATAAAACTGTGTGGAGGAAAAAAGTGAGAAAGGGTAAATACGAAGACGGCAAGGCTGCGCAGCCCCCCGAGCGACAGAAGGGTCTCTCCCCTCCCCCTTCTGAACTCCCTGAAACCCCGCTGATAGATGTCTCTCAGGAGGTTAGAGATGACGGGGAAATCCTGAAAGAATATGCAATAATATGTCGCTTCATAGGTGGAAACCCTAGCAGGGCCGAAATCAGAGACTGGGCAAAGCAAGAATGGAGGACAGAGGCGCTTATTAGGTTTCTGCCAAAGAATTTCTTTGTGGTAGTTTTCGCAAATGAAGAAGCTATGAATGCGGTCACCAAAGCGGGGATCTGGCGGATGGGTAAGCTCACGCTATACATGCAACCTTGGGAGAATAACTTCGACCCAACTAGGCTCAAGCCCTACGAGCACCTTGTCTGGATCTGTCTATACAATCTCCCATTCGAGTATTGGAATGGTGGCTGCCTGGAAAAGATCGGAAGGTCGTTAGGCACCCTGGTGGACATAGACATGGAAATCATTGATAGCGACCTATACAAATACGCAAGGCTACAAATAGCGGCGATAAAAACCATTCCCCGTTCTCTAAAGCTGCTGGTAGACGGCGAAACCTGGACCTAGGAGGTGGAAATAGAAGAGGACAGAAGGTTTTGCCTAATTTGTAGCTCAAGAGGCCACAAAGCAGAGTCTTGCAATTGGGCGCGAGATGACAGTACCTCCAATCGGACGGACCGGGCAAATAACTGTCGACAACTCGTCCCGTTTGTGGCTGAGGTGCCGTCCCCACGACACGCGGAATCTGAGGGCAAGAAAAACAAAGATCACGTTAAGAAACCCGATGGCTCCTCTGGACTCTTGTCGTCCCAATCGGAGTTGGCCAAATCAAACAAAGATGGGTTGGAAAAGTACTTCTCTCCCTCCGAATCTGAAGCAAACTCGGGACCGGTTGATGAGCTAGACATAATTGATGAGAGGTGCATCTCTCAATCGGCAATCTCGCACCTAGGTATGGGTAAAATCGGCAAACAAAGGAAAGCTCGAGGCAGAAAATCGTCCAAGCAAATCAGGAGGAGGAGGCCACTGCCAAAAACTACCCCAGTATTAAAAATTTCCTAAGTACCAAGGGAGGATTGACCTCCCTTGGGAACCAATGAAGATCTCTTCCTGGAATGTCAGGGGCCTAAAGGCCCCTAACAAAAGACGCCTGATCAGGCGTCAACTTCAAAATAGCCTTAGCGACATAATACTTCTGCAAGAAACAAAATTATCCCAAACGGAAGCGTCAGCCTTCTTAAGGTACATCAGACCGTGGAACGGCTTCTTCCAGGACTCGACAGGAGCGTCTAGTGGTCTCAGGGTCCTCTGGAAAGAGTCTGCGATATCGGCTAAAATGCTCTGCTCTACCTCAAACTGGCTTGCTGTCGACATCTTTAGCCTGAGGCTCAACCGGCCTTTCACCATCATCAACATCTACGGCCCCACGGGCTCAAAGGAGAAAGCGAGGGTCTGGTCGGAGGTTTTGTGTTTCATCAGCGGGCTTGCTGGAGCAAATTTGGTAGTGGGAGGAGACTTCAACGCAGTTCTTGATCTGTCTGAAAAACGCGGTGGGTTAAGGACTGTAACTCCGGCAATGGTCGATTTCAGGGATTTTGTCGCCAACTCTAGGTTGGAAGACTGCCATACCTCAAACGGAGTCTATACCTGGACCAACAGGAGAAAGGATTTCACGGAGATCGCAGAGCGTTTGGATAGGTTTCTGATTTCGGGTGAATGGCGTAATCTGTGCCCCTCCATTGAGGCCCGCATCTTGCCAATCTCAGTTTCAGATCACTTCCCGATCGAACTAAGTCTTGAACATGGCTCGGACCTCCCTAGATCTCCTTTCAGATTCTTGAGCATGTGGTGGCGAGATGATAAACTACATAACCTGTTGAAAGAGTGGTGGAAAGAGCACCGAGTGGGTGGATCTGACAGCTTCAAGCTCGTCAAAAAGCTGCAATACTTAAAGTCCAAGCTCAAAATCTGGAACAAGGAAACATTTCAGAACATTTTCGTAGAAAAGGCAAGAGTTGAACTCGAACTGCAAGCTCTAAACGAATTCGTCATCAGGAACGGCATGAGTAATGCGGAATACAGAAAAGAGATGGCGCTGAAAGCAGAATTATCCGAATTATTAAAAAGGGAAGAAACGTACTGGCACGACAAATCTAGAGAAGTTTGGCTCAACGAAGGCGACTCCAATACCAAATTCTTTCACGCCTCAGTGCTGGCAAGACGGGCGGCTAACAAAATCAAGACAGTATACTCAAGCGATGGTTCCTTGAAGAGCGGCACCCAAGAGGTGGGAAGGGAGGCCGAGGTTTTTTTCAGGAAATTGCTCGGAGAGGATCCTGGTCCAACCGGGGAGGGGGATGTGCTGGAGGCCATTGACAAAAGGGTGGACGAAGCTGATAATCAGATGTTAACAGAGCCAATTTCGAAAGAGGAAGTCAAGGTAGCACTATTCCAGTTGCATCCCGACAAGGCTCCGGGGCCAGACGGTTTCCTTGCCAGTTTCTTTCAGAGGTGCTGGGACTTTCTAGGGTCTGACTTGTGGAGAATGTTGGAAGATTTCAGGAAAGCGGGGAGGTTTGTAAAAGATATCAACAACTCGGTTATAGTGCTAATTCCCAAGAAATCAGAATGTAGGTCATTCAGCGATTATAGGCCAATTTCGCTGTGCAATACCATCTACAAGTTAATAGCGAAAGTTCTGGCAAACAGACTCAAGAAGATCGTAGGCAAGGTCACCGGTCCCGAACAGAATGGGTTCATCCCCGGAAGGGAAATATCTGATAGCATCCTTTTAATTAGTGAGGCAGTGCACTCGTTAAAATCGGGCAAAGCACCGGGAATGGTCATAAAACTTGACGTCTGCAAAGCGTATGACAAGGTGCCTGGGATTTCTTGATAAAGGTAATGCAACGCATGGGGTTCAATGGTCACTGGTGCTCCCTCATCAAACATTGCATCTCATCGGTGAGGTTTTCGGTTTTGGTGAACGGGGAGCTCAATGGTTTCTTTGGGGCTACAAATGGGCTAAGGCAAGGGGACCCCATCTCCCCTTTTCTTTTTGTGATAATGGCCGAGGCTCTAAGCTGTGCCATCAAAAAGAGGCGGCAGATGCAATTATGGAGGGGGGTTGCAGCCGCCCCGAATGTGGATCGCATCACTCACACCCAATTCGCCGATGACACAACCCTTTTTGGTGAAGCAAATCTGAGGGAGGCCAAAACTATCAAAGAAACGCTGGTGACATATGAATCTCAGTCTGGGCAAAAAATGAATAAAGAAAAGTCAAGGATCCTTTTCTTCAACACAAAGGCGCATGTCCAGAAGGAAATAGCTGCGTGTCTCGGCTTTAGTATCGACAAATTACCGGCCAAATTTCTCGGGGTACAAATATTTGATGGGGATTGCAAATCAAAACATTGGACCGAAGTTTTAAACAAATGCAAATCAAAGGCTCTATCGTGGAAGAACAACTGGTTATCCCTGGCAGGCAGGCTGACCATGATAAAATCAGTGCTTTCCGCAATCCCAATCTATACGTTCGCCTGTTATGCTGCACCAAAGAAAACCGTAGCAGGAATAGAGTCAGCCTTGAAGCGTTTCCTCTGGGAAGGGTCGAAAGATGAAAAGAGGATAGCGCTCATCGGATGGGACACTGCGTGCAAATCTAAAATCGATGGAGGGGCGGGGCTGAGAAATGTAGAAAGGCAAAACCTTGCTATGGGCGCAAAACTGATCTGGAAAATGTACAGACACCCAGAGAAGCTTTGGTGCCGTGTACTACAGAATAAATACTTGGATAACAACTCCCCGTCAAGAATTCTAACAGCCGCGGCTCTTGGGGGGGGCTCCGCCATCTGGAAGTTCATTAACAAATGCCGATCAATTATCACGGACCACATCACTAGGCGAATAGGAAATGGCAAGAGCGCAAGGTTTTGGACGGACTCCTGGAACGGCTACAGGAGCCTGGCCGAGCAATTCGATCTTGAAGGGGAGGTGGCAAGTCTGGAGAACTGGGGGGGTATCGAACTTGCCAAGTACCTCTCTCCTTCTACCCCTTCCGATGGCGGGAAAGTGGTTTGGATCAACATGCTAAATCCCCATCTCGACCATCTAAAAGCACAGGGAATTACAGAAGAATTAAACAGCAGAGTGGTTTTGCTCTCCAACGATGAGGACTCCATAGTGTGGTGTGGGGCAAAATCGGGTGAATACTCTGCTAAATTGGGATATCAAATCCAAGAAGCGATAAGTGCAAGGAAAGGTTGGTGGGCACGGCTATGCTGGGACCAAACCGTGCTTCCCAAAGCTGGGGCGTTCTTGTGGGTCGTCTTGCACAAGCGGTGCTTGACTTTGGAACGATTGAAAAGTCTGGGTTATGCCGGGCCTTCCCGTTGCGCACTATGTGAACACAACGTAGAGGACGTAGATCATCTATTTCTCACATGTCCAATTGCCACATCCTGCTGGGATTGGCTCCAATGCTCGTTCTCCTCTCCTGGCCCGAGACAGAAGACTCTGCACGAATTCCTCAACTCATGGAAGACGGGCAATAGAAAAGGTTATTGGCAAAGTCTGTGGGTCTTGGCCCCCTCATTGGTCGTGTGGCATATCTGGAAAGAACGTAACCGAAGAATTTTTAGGGGGGTAGCGCTTCGTCTCCCAAGGCTGATTGACAAATTGCAGGAGGCAATCATCGAAGTTGCCAACAACAGGACAAGGGTGAATTCAAGGTCAAAATTCACAAAATGGGACGAGGAAATACATAAAGTGTGGACCAATCTGAAACGGCCTAGGGAAGGCCAACCAACATCGGACAAAGTAGACAGGAAGGCGGTACGGTGGGAGAGGCCAGAGGATCTCCCCTGGAAACTGAACTTCGATGGGGCTGCGAAAGGGAATCTTGGGGTGGCTGGGGCTGGGTGCATAATCAGAAATCATCTGGGCGAATGCGTATGGGCCGCCTCCAAGAACTTGGGGATAAGGACCAACAATGAGGCTGAATTCGAAGCTCTCCTGATGGGTGTACAACTTTGCATTTGCAAAGGAATAAAGTCGATCGAATTCGAGGGGGACTCAATGAATTGTATAAAAGCCATCTCGCGAGGATTCTCGCCAAGCTGGATCCTTGACGCCTGGGTCAAACAAATAAAGGCACTTTTAGGGAGGTTGGAAAATTTCAAATTCGGGCATGCGTACAGGGAGGCAAACAAGGCAGCGGATTGCCTGGCCAATGCGGGGACCGTCCAACAGGAAGAGTTAATTATTGACTTTAGGGCGGATCGTTGGGAAGGCTTACAGGAGGTGGTAGCGTTGGATATGAAGCGGCACCATAGCCCTGAAGCATAAGATCATGGGTTGGCGTGGGAGATGCGTTGGAGTGGGCAAAGGAGGCGGGAGGACGTCTAGGACCATGGGCCGAGTCCTCCTTCTCCCTCGTCGGGGGACCATGTGGCCATTCCGAACCAATGTCTGGGTGACTTGGGGTTTGGCAAGGAAGTTTGCTTCCTTTGTCTGCCACTGTTTTGCTCAGATTTACAGGGGTGGAGGGGAAATTTTTGGTTGGTTTCTAGGGTGCTTTCCATGTAAGTGGCTGTCAAGCGGCCAGATAATGTCTTAGAAGGCGGACAGCCTGGTGCCTGTGATGTCTAGGGAAATATGTATTCGGGAGTTACCCCCATTTCTAAGGTAACACTTATCTAAAAAAAAACTATTTCATTTAATTTAAAAGAGTTCTGTTCTAACTTATCCTTTTTCTTTAAATATATCTGCCTCTGTTGCTTTTTCTGTTTTAATTCAAGGGGTACACTGAACGGGAATACAACTACTCAACAATACCACCCTGTGGGGTTTGAACTTTAGTGGCGAGAACAACAATGTGACCTTTAACCCATCACACCATGTCAATATCGGCGATCTGCCTTATTGCTACTGCTTTAGTGGCTTAGTGGTTTTTTCTGTTGTTTCTCTGACTTCTGGGTGGGTTTGATTCTTAAGGTGTGATCTTGTATCTACCCACTTTTTTTTTGAATGTGTATATTATTTTCTAATTAATGAAATTGAAGCACTTATTCATAAAAAAATATTAAAAAATATTATTATATTTTATAATAAATATTATTTTATTTAAGCATAATTTGTAGAGTTATAAAAAAAAGGTTTTTAATTATCCATATAAAATATAGGTTTTTAGCTATCCGTTAAAAATTTATTAAAAATATAAATAAAAATTTATTAAAAAATAATAACTTTTTACAACTTAAAATATTATTTAAGAAAAACTTATATTAGAAAAAAAGATAAGTTATGAGCTAATATTTCTAATCTTATGATTTTTTACTTATTGGTACAATTTGTTAATAATGTTTGAGGAAAAATATCATTTTATTTGGTTGCTATGGTTTTTTTGATATCACTTCTGAAGGAGGTCTTATCTGAAGTGTACAAAAGATTAGAAAGATGCAATATTGAATTCAACTATGATGATATATACATGTAAATCAACAACTTAAAGATTTTGTGGAACCACAATAACAATCAAATAGAACACAATCAAATTTACACAACATTAAAGTTTCTTTTTTCACATAACAATAAAGATTACATCACTTAAGCCACCCTTATTCATGATAGACAAGGAGATGGTTGAAAACCTTAATCTACTACCACTTGTTCGATGTCCTTAAACACTCCTAAACCCTATAAGATAAATACTTACATATGTCTATAATAAATAGGAAACATGTTAATGTATTTCCCAACTCTAGAATGTGTTCTTTGATTAATAATTATTATTCTAAAGTTTTATAATAATATATGTTTCTTTGAAATGGGTGTTTCTTATAGCAACATTCCCTCAACCTGAGTACGTATTCCTCCTTTCTAATACTCCTCCTTTCTAATACTTAAGAATAAACAATTATGCTAAACTTTATAATTTTTATTAACACTGGTGCGAATGGACGATCAACACCTTCCAAAAATATTGTTGATTTACTTATCTTCCGATTTTTGATTTGTTTTGTTTGGGTATCTGGCAGTTTTGTGAATACTTTCCACAATCAAAATTGCAGGAATTAAATCTTCGCCTCATGACTAATTCTGATATATGTTGGCAATATTCTTAAATACAAATAATGTAACCTTGCATATAAATTGAAATGATGCAAACTCCATCTTGCATTGTTCCGCTTATTACACGATCAATGGAAAGGTGTCTTTGGCATCAATGGTTTTATGAGAACAAGAAAAATAAAATGGATGTGAGAAGTTCAAAATACAAATGCAATGTATGGATAAATTAATAAATGCAGAAGAAAAAACCAAGCGCGCAAGAGCATTAGAAATCAGAAAAAGAGAAGCTAATAATGAAATAAAAAGAAAGACAATGGAAGGCGTTACAGGAAGAGGTGCACATTTTCAGAAATTAAATTAAGCAGAACTCATAATGAAATGGGTCAAATCTGCAATGTTTTAAATTCAATATAATTAAAAAAGGAGAGAGAGACATTGAAGGGGCGGCTGCTTCAGGGGAGAGGAATCGCCATGTCAAGAGAGGAGTAGGCGTCAGGTGAAGGAGGAGACCAAGCCGACAGGAGCAGAGGCTTTGGGAATAAAAAAAGAACTTATCAGGAGAACCCGTGTAGAGAGAAAGAGGACGTGGGCAGAGAGATTTGGTGCGCTATAGTGCAGTGCTGTGTGTTGAATGTCATCAATCTGAAACTTGGAGGGGACGGCTGTGAGAAGGGAAGTCTCGGTTCAGAGGAAGGCGCCAAGTCTTAAGGCGACAAATAAATACAAGATTGGGTGGTAGGATTTAGTGGATAGCATGCCAAATTCAAATGGCATTTGAGAATTAAGCAAACGTTGGCAGTTTGAAAAAGAATAGTGTGCAGACCGAGTGAGAGAGGTGAAGCCAGAGAGAGCAGCAGGGGAAATATTGAGAATTTACAAGGGAAAGGCAGAGTTATGTGATAAAGCTTGGTGAGAGAAACACCAATAAATGTTGAATGTTTTGTAACTTTGAAATGCAGATTTGAATTCTGATTTGATGTTAAGCAAAAGCATGACTGTTTGAAAACCGGTTTCATTAAATGGAGTTTATTATTTTATCAACTACGGTCTGTGTTTGTAAGTGAGTTCTCTGTTTTGTGAATGAATTGGGAACGAAGGACGAAGTCTTGCATCAAACACATTTAACTAAACCCTCATGAGGCAAGATCTATGCTCTATTCTAGTCATTATAAACCAATACAAAGTTGAGTAGCATTATGGTATCTCATCGAGACAATAACCAATAGCCACACTAAGAACCTTGTCTATGTATCCTTCAACATGTGTAATGTCTCACAAACTTATGTTGCAGTGTCTCTTCAATATTTTTTTATGTAACCTATCCACACCTTATACCATATTCATCTATGTACCCAATCTATTATTTGGAAAAAAATAGTAACACACTCATGAACATTCACTCACATGAACACTTTGTTGGATACAAACAAAAATGTTGCATTTATCTCCATTGTTCCTTTACTCAATTGGTAAAATTGATTATGGCACACAAAATATTTTGTAACAACCTTCAATATTTTGCACAATATTTTGCACATGGTTGTCACTTCCATCATGTATGCTTTTAATCCCTTGGCACGTCTTTGTGCACATCTAACATAGATCTATGTGTATATAGTTTTTAGGTGCTATAATTCCTTTATAATGTGGTTTATGAATTCATCATTGTACATGGAAATACTTGGTATAACTATTAAATGTGTACAATACTTTGCTTCATATTAATATATTGTGAAGGCTATATAAAGATAGGGAACTAATATATGAAATCAAAGTTAAGTTGAGATATTTTGGCTCCAGTATTAATGTAAGTAGTTCGGGGAAAACACTGGAGAAGATTGATAGTGATAAAAGAAAGGAGTGATAATAGAGAGATATATAGGGGCTTCCACCCACAATAAAGATTAGAATGAAATTACATTCAATTTAAATCCAAAGGTTTCAAAAATAATATAATATGAATATTAAAACCTCAACACCCAACAAAGAAACAAATAGCACATAAGACATGAACTAGTTACCTAAACTAATTTTATAAGATAGTAAAACCAAAGCTGTAAGAATAGATACACCAAACTAAAGCCGAATCCAAGGTCCAACCAAAAGATAAAATTATTGATGGGTGTTTTGAAACACTCCTAACTTAGATAAGGTGAGAATCTTACCTCTCCTTGAGGAAATCAAATCCCAAAGAATGAAAAATAACTAGTTGTAGTCTAGTTGGTTAGTTCACTTGGCTCTTGTCAATTTGTTGTGCCTTGCACACATGCCCTATTTTGTTTTTGGAAAAATGAGGACTCCCTCTTTTTACTTTTATTTAGGTTAGGTTATTTTTCCTCTATTTTTTCTTCCCTCACCCCTCTCCCCCTCCCCACCTTTGATCTTTTAAGGAAGGTGTTTACTTTTTTTTTAAATGATAAAATTTCATGTGTTCCAAATTGAGTTTGTATAAAAATTATTCTTTAGGAAAATTTTAATTTTCTAATCTTTTGTAGGATTGAAGACTCATAATGGACTACCAAACTTCTAGACTTAATGTCCCAATCACTAAATATCATAATATTTTTTGCAAATCTTCTCTTGAGTAGTTAAAGTATTTAATTTTCTTGGAAATAGGTTTTACAGGTCCTCTTCATGCATTATAAAAAAATTGATTTATTTCCCAACCTTCCAATGTCCCATCCTTCTACAAAGTCTCACTAGGTTATTTAAACATTTGAAATCCTTGTTTGGGTTTACTTGCAAAATCTCAATGTGCATTCGAGCATTTGTTATCATGTTAATATCTTTTGGTATCCAATTTATTCCCATAACGTATTTTGGGTCTATAGTATAAAGTGGTTTTGTGTCTTTATGTACAAGATTGTGGAGATTGTGGACTAGTTCCATTTGTCCAAATCTAATGATTTCCTTTACTTATCATAGTCCTCATAAAGTTATTCATGTATGATCTTTCCTTGTTACAAACTTTTATTTGCATTAATTGCTATACTAACCAAACTTAGGAAGTGTATAAGATCAACCATTCAAGTAATCCCTTGCAACCTCCAACAACCTCTAAGTGCAAAATTTATGAACCAAGTCATCATTTACATGTGTAAATCTGACCATAAAGTTTGGATTGAAAACTAGGGAAAGTAGTTAGGTTGATTGAATGAAAAATTCAAGTGATGCCCTAACTGAAAATCAAATAAGTATTGAAAATATTCTAACTTGAGTTGAGTCTCCACAAAAACCTCAAATTTTAAAGCTAGTATTTTGAACAAAAATGTAGGATGCAAGATTTTAATCAAGAAGTGGAAATAATTCATCGTAGTGGAATGTCCAAACCTTCATAAAAATTTTGCACCAAAACTCCACAAAAAGAGACTTATTAAATAGTAATGCAAAATCCTTTGAAGTCATAAAATGCAATATTTTAGTTTACAATGGGAGTTTATTCCTTCTGAAGTGATGTCTTGATCTCTAGGACATTTCCGCATGATAAACCAAAAAGTTCCATAAAAAAATTTGGTAGGAAAACCTTTAACTTACATAATTTAGGTGGAAGACAATTTTTTTGCCTTATGGCTGACCTCCAAAACTTCTTAGGATCTCCACACAAAATCAAAAAAGAGAAAAAAAATTAAAAAAATATAATAGTGATATTCTTGAGAAACACATTCTTGCAAAATTCAAGTGGACTAAAGGATCTCATATTCAAGTGTCCCAACCTCATGACCTCCAAAAAATTCCCACCAACTTGAGTTAAAAAAATAATTTTAAATGATATTGAGCATCAAGCTTGTAGATTTTACTTTGTCACCTTGCATTTGGTAGAAATTAGGAATGATCACTAAGCTCTAACATTTTATAATACGTGATCTTTCAAAGTTAGAGTTTTCATCACTCTTTTGTTTGCATGCCTTGTGGATTGAATTCCTTGGTATCTCCAATCATTGATTCCCAATCTATTTCACCAATATATTTTTTAGAATTGGTTATATGGGAGTACCTCTAGCATGATACTTCTAGCATGGGTTATAAAGTACTCCTAACTCTCAAACCCTAAAATTTTACATCGTGTTACCTTTTTAAGTTCACAAGTTCAAATCTATCCTTACTTGAATACTTTAGGTATGGATTTTGTGGTATCCTTGAAACTTGACTCCTAACATTTTCATTCATAAGTAGTTTTGAAATAAGTGATGTGGAGGTACCCTCATTGTTTTCTTTAAGCATGATTTATGGAATACTCTAAATCCTTGATCCTTGATATCCTATTCTTAAACTTTCTTTAGGATTAGTGGTTCAATCATATTCTCGAGGGCTTCTATTTAGGCATGATTCATTGAGTAACCTTGAATCATAACTCTAACTTGTTACACTATGTTATATTTGAGGATTGAAAGTTTGGCCTTGCTCTAGTATCTAGACTATAATTTTAAATTTGAGAACTAGTAGTCCTTCCTAGTCCTACATTTTAACTAAAGGTGATATATTTTTGTAGTCTAATTAGTGTTTCCTTTCGAAATTATTTTCAAACCTTCTAAATTTTAATAGGTCATAGAATTTTTATAAATAGTGCTTCCTTTCAAAAAATTTTAATAGGTCATAGCATTTTTATAAATGTGATTATAATGCATATTAACAAAGAAATCAATGTTTGTAAAATTTCAATAGACTAGGGGACATTGCGACACTAAATACCTTAATGTAAGGTAGGGGGACCAACCACACCAAGCCTCTAGGTCATGGATAGCCAAGAGCGAAGAGCTTCCCTATCTTACTTCACGCTAAGCGGGTGTTTAAGGCAAGGACAGAGAATGAAGAGTACTCTCAAGTGCATCTGTCACTCTACAGATCCAAAAACCTAAATGGGGCTAGATGAGCTAGTTTCTGGAATTCAAACTACACCTCATACAACTCTCTTCATGAGGATGGTAGCACAGGTCAAGGATGACAACACTACACGTTGGCGTCTCATTGGTGTGTTGGTGTCCGTACAACTAGAAAGTGAAAAGTGCAGTGTAAAATACCAGAAAACCTACTAACGGTCTAGCTAACTAAATTTAATGAAATGAACAGAACAATAAAGTATGAGAAATAATTATATAAGTGGTAAAGAAGGTAGATGAAAGTAAGGGTGACAAAGATCAACTCACTGAAGCTCTAGTTCGCTAGCGAGCTCCACGCACACATTCACCTACACACAACCAAGAGAGGGAAAAATGTTGGGCTGCATAGGGATTTTCCTCAATCAAACCCCCGCTTTGGTGTTTCCACCTCCACGAACAACCAATAAAGCCACAAAGTGAAAAATGTGATAAAGCAAAGAAGAATATTGAACACTACAAAAGGTACAATGCTACTTTATCAATCCACAACAAGAAGGACAGTAAAGCAATACCACCTCCACCTAAAGGAACTCAAGGCCAATGAAGGGAGAATGCAAGACAATGAGCTTGAAAAAGTTGACACAACCGTAGCGATGATGAAGGGAGGTCTCACAAGACTCCAAACTAACAACTTCTATGGTAGCACCACACGTATGAAATGAATTTGATAGAGTAATAAGCTGTTGTAATGCACAATGGAATCGTATGAAAAATGATAAAGAGATCAAGTGATAGAGATAGATTGCTAAAGAGATTCTAGAAGATGGAATGGAATTGAGATAATGGATTTGAAGGTGAAAATAGGAGGGAAAGAACCATTTTCGGGTCGATTGGTCGACATAGAGGCGTTACACTTCATGCCCAATGGAGAATGTAACATCCCTATGGACACCAGAGGTAAGAATCTGTCAGGGATGGTAGCGTGCCACACAAACGTCCACACATCGCACTCGCGTCCTCGACAAATATTCCCCCATTGACACAAAAGATAGGCGCCAAGTGGATGTGTTTCGGATGGGTGATGTGGAATGTCACATTTGGGTTTGATTCTCTAATGTGAGGGTATGCAAAAGGGGAGTTTACACAAGGGGTGAAAATTCCCTCCTATACATTTTTCCCCCACTTTAGTGAGCATAAGTGTCAATGAGTGTTCAATAAAGTAGATCAAAGAGTTAGAAATGTATACCTAAACCATCAAGGAAGCAGACTGTGATCTGGAAAGATCAAAAGTGTAGGGTAGGAAAAGGACTCCATAGGTACTCTCTCCTGAGGAGGTTTGAACAAAGGACTTTGTAGCTCCTCGAAACTACAAAGTTGAAAAAAGTACACTAAAGGCCCACAGACCAATGATGGACAAATCCCGTAGGATGCAAGTGATTCATAGGCTCTTGGACCTACAAAGAAGGTGCTCCCCAGGTACTCTATATTGAAGGAAGCCTAATGTAAGGGGATTCTATAGAGTCAAACTAGAAAGTAGCTTCATAGGTGCACTTGCAAAGAAACATGTTAATCCACAGATAAAACATGTTGGAAATCAAAAAGCAGCCATGCAGGACAATAAGTAGATAGCCACGTAGAGAGTCAAGAAATTGAAGGAAGAGCTTTCAAAGGGGTCCCTTGGAAACCATTCAAAAGAAAAAGGGTCCACTCAAGGGACGTGCTGTTTGAGAGAGTGCTTTTTGCAAATCAATTCAACATCAAGGAATCCTTTCGAAAGATGTTCACTTCATCAAGGAATTTGAAAGGAAGAAAATTCCCCCTCGTGAGGGGAAGGTCGAGACTTCTCTTGCAGGAAAAGTTGCTCCCTCCTCGGAGGAAAGTTCTTCAAGTTCTTTCTTTGTGAACCCATGACGAAGGAAACACATTCCACTAGGGGTCCTTGTTGAGAATGTGATTTTTGAAAAATATTTTTGAGAAAAGATTCATTGGTCATTGAATGCATTTTCTAAAAATCAAAGTTGACATGATAGCCCCCCCTTAGGATGGTGCATGTTGAACATAGAGGCACATGAAATCCTAAGGAGAGAAAAGAAAGAATGAAAAAGTGATGTTGTGGCCTGCGGAACATAGCGAGATGTCACTGTGGTAATGTTGTCGCACACATGAGGGACAACACATGATCAACACAACATCATAAAGCAATCATGAAAGAGACGAGAGCAAACACGCAAGAAAAGAAACACTAACATTACGAACAAGAGACATAGGGACGATTTGATATTTTGGGGTCATAGTTGCTCATAAATATGTATAAGTATAATAATAGTATATTTAATGAACTATCATCAACCCCCTACTTTATCATACCATATGAAGAATGCATGAGAAGACAATAAAAGTAAAAAATTGGGTCAACATGGAAGGGAACCCTAAATGCCCCAACACTTTGCATCGTCCTCAATTTGTTGAAAACCAATACACATAATATATGAAGAATGACACAACAAATAGAGGAAGTTTTATGACACATAATCACTCTTGTATCCAAGCACCTACAAGGGTGACAAGGGTCATCCGGGAACACATAACGTAAGAACGGGGGAACACAAAAACACACACACACTCACACACTCTACACTACAGATAAAGAAGAGGCACCCCTAACACTCATCAACCAAGAGGTCATCGGCCTCTCAATATAGATCATTATATGAGGAAGGTAGATAAGCCTACAAGGGCGAAATGTCAAGGGGGGAACCCTTCGACCCTCCAACAACAAGAGCCAAGGAAGAAGGCCCCGCAAGGTCTTCTTCGCTCGGTTCTTGTGGAGCAAAGGTCAATGATTCTACGAAGATCACTGACAAGGTTGGGACCTCGTCCAAAGAGCTAAACATGCATTTCACAGGAGTTCCATGTGTTACCTCAACGGATGAGGGAGGCGACGCTCGAGATTCACTGCTAGGCTCATTGAGTGACTCGGGAGCAATGAAAAACTCTAGAGATGTTGAAACTTCCTCTATCACTAGGATGACACATGCTAACACAAGAACACCCTCTGAAGAAAGTGGACCCCTCTTTCACCCCCCATTGCTGGAGGGGCTAACCTCCATCTTTTGCTTCGTTGGAGGATGCGAGTTCCCAACAGATGAGGTAGAAGGTGCAAAGGAGGAGGAGAAAACCACGGTGGACACCACCGAGGTGTTTGGCATGTCCACGAGCTTAGAGAATGGAGGGATGTCTAAGAGGGACATCAAGAGAGGGGGCTTGCCTGATGGAGCAATAAACACCTACACCTTTTTAGGGTCAAGGGTGTTTACGCTCGCAGTGGGAGTTGGAAGTAGCATTGAGGTTGATTGAACTAAAGCAAAGGGGATGGGAGAGGAGGGTGCAACAATAGGTCCTAAAACAGGGGAGGTCGACTCCCCTTCCTTCCTCTGCAAAGCGGTCTGCTTGACTACTAGAGCCTTTTTCCAACACTTTCACTCACAGGAAAGGCAGTTCCTATGACTCCGAGATCTAGAGGTTGGGAGCTAAGATGAAATAGAAGGCTATTGCTCAACCATCATAGTGTCCATCACATCCATTTTCGGTGGAGGGAGAGACTAAGAAGAGTTCAAACAACAATGGGGGAGTCGACTCTAATGCCTTGGCAGTGGGCCTCTTCCCATTCTTTTCCTTGGGAATAGGAGTAGTGGGAGGCTATAGAGGCTGAGACATAGAGGAATCCCCATGGGGAAACTTCCCCTTACTATACCAAATGGGCCTAGGCATCGTGGGTAGAATGGGGAGCTCAAACGTCAAACGTTTGGGCTTTCACCAAGCGAACACCATAGGATTCTTTAGAAAATGCCTAGGAGAAGGATTCAATGATGCCATAATAGGGTGAGATGAAGCAATAGGTGGGACTACAACCACAAAAGAAGAAGTGTGTCGAGCACGATTCTCCTTTTCTCTTTTTCGAGCCAAGGCGACATCACTATCAACCTTTAGGCAAACCCTATGTGAGATGGCATAGGGGGATGGAGGGTATCTCACTTTAGGGGCTAAGCACCCACTCTTGTACTTTGTATAGGTCTGGTACAAGAGGTTCGTCCTCAGAGGAAGCAGACTGATGGGTGCAGGCCAAAAGTGATCTAGCGAATAGCTACCACACACAACCGGTGGTTTATAGCCGATGTCATGGATTACGTGCACTAAAATCTCATGAATGAATTTAAAAAAATTATGCACTACCAAGGGAATTGCATTCATAGCGACTAACTAGGTGATACCTAGTTTCACCCTGAAGAGCTCGAATCCTAGGATTATGTCAAAGAGAAAATTTACTGACTTAGGTCCAATGAGGACCGACAAGTTGATACTACCAAGGGGAGGTACAAAAAGTTTGTTATGTGTATAGTTGGTACTTTCAAATGCGTCATATCCATCTTTTTGCAGGAAATTGATCAACATAATCTCCTCAGTAATCACATTCACTTGACACGTCGGGTCAACAGGAACACGTGTTACAGTGTTTCCATCGATTTGTGCAAGCATGTATAGAGGAGAGGGATCTCTGTTATAACCCATCAACATGTCCTACAAGGTGAAAGTTATACCAGGAGAACTACTTGTAGGCTGTGTAGAAGAGAGGAAGATGCAGAAAGGAGGCCATTACATGCACTAAACAAAACTTTGACAGAGCCCCAAAAGGTGTCGTGATTAGACAATGACCCAGCTAAGGCTTTGTTCTGCAATGCCCACGAAACCTTTCAACTACACCACTAGGGGTCACAGGTTGGGTTGCAAGGAAAAATGCCTCACAACACTCACACCTACAACACTCATAGGATATGAGGAAAGGACCCTTCAACACCGCTAAATGGAACCAAAATGGTTCACGTCAGGTTCACCAAAATGTAAGGTAGGGGGACTGACCACACTAAGGCTCTAGGTCATGGAGAGACGAGAGCGGAGGGCTACCCTTTCTTACCTTAAGCTAAGTAGGTGTTTAAGGAAAGGATAGAGAATGAAGAGCACTCTCAAGTGCTTTTGTCACTTTATAGATCCAAAAATCTCAATGGGGCTAAACGAGTTAGTTTCTGGAATTCAGATTGCACCTCAGACAACTCTTTGCTCAAGGATGGCAGTGTGTGTCAAGGATGACAGTGCAGCACGTTGGCATCTCATTGGTGTGTTAGCATTTGTATGAAAAGAAAGTGAAGTGTAGTGTAAAATACTAGAAAAACTACTAATGGTCTAGCTAACTAAATTTAATGAAATTAACAAAATGATAAAGTACAAAAAATAACTATATAATTGATAAAGAAGGTAGATGAATGTAAGGGTGACAAAGATCAACTCACTGAAGCTCCAGTTTGCCAGCAAGCTCCACACACACATTCACCTACACATAACCAAGAGAGGGAAAAACGTTGGGTTGTATATGGGTTTTCCTCAATCAAACCCCCACTTTGGTGTTTCCACCTCTATGGACAATGAAGAAAGCCACAAAGTAGAAAATACGATAAAGGAAAGAAGAATATCGAACACTACAAAAGATATAATGCTACTCTATCACACCACAACAAGGACAGTGTAGTAATACCACCTCTACCCAAAGGAACTTAAGGCCAATGAAGGGAGAATGCAATACAATGAGCTTGGAAAAGTCAAAACAACCACAACAGTGATGAAGGGAGGTCTTGCAAGACTCCAAACTCGCAGCTTCTATGGTAGCACCACATGTATGAAATGAAGTTGATGGAGTCACAATATTGTGCAATGCTTAATGGAATTGTATGAAAAAACTCTAAAGAGATCAAGTGAATGAGATAGATTGCTAAAGAGATTGTAGAAGATGAAATGGAATTGAGATAGATGCATTTGAAGATGAAAATAGGAGGGAAATAGCCATTTTTGGGTTGGCTAGTCGACACAAAGGCATTACGCTTCATGCCCAATGGAGAATGTAAAGTCCCTACAGACACCAAAGGAAAGAATCTGTCAAGGACGACAATGCACCACATAGATGTTTTCATGTCGTGCTCACGTCCCTGACAAATATTCCCCCACCAACACAAAAGATAGGTGCCAAGTGGATGCATTTTGGATGGGTGATGTGGAATTTCACATTCGGGTCTGATTCTCTAAGGTGAGGGTATGCAAAAGGGGAATTTACACAAGAGGTGTAAATTTGCTCCTATACACTTAACAACATTTTCATGAGCTCAAAAACTCCTTGAAAACATAACAATTCCTTCTATCAACATTTTCCCAATTCTCAAACTTTAAAGCTTCTTGGAAAGTAGTGTTACCTTCATTCATCACTCTTTCTAAAGTTTTCAGAACTTCCAAAAGTGCCAAATAACAAAGTGTTATATATTTTGAAGTCTCTCAATCTTCTAATTTATTTTGACAAATTCTAATTCAAGTTTAAATTTTTTATGGGTGTAAATTGTTTAATGTTGGAAAGTTCACAAGTCTGTGAAATATCTAAAATGTTGACAAGCTCTTGATGAAATAATAAAAATAAAACAAAATGTAACTCCATTAGCAAGTTCACAAGTTTGCAAATTTGTAAATATTCCAACAAAGGTTTCAAATTGATGGAAGATTTAGAAATTAAGTGTTGGAAAGTTTGTAAGTTCATAAAATCACAAAAATACCAATTTTTTTAAAAAAATTCAAAAATTTCTAAACCACTAATAGAATTTTGACACAACTCAATAGCTCAAATAAGCTTACAAATGTCCCCTAGAACCTCGTGAGTTATATGAAACATAATGATATTTTTAGAAAATTATATTTTTTAGGTTTTGAAATCAATTCTAATAGCTTTTTGTTTAATTTTGAAATAATTTAGGAGGAAGATACAAATTTTAAAGAATGTAGTGCTATAGTGTTGAATGAACAAGACAACTAAGAGGGGGGGTGAATCAGTTATAGAAAATTAAAACATTAAAACCCTCAACAATAATCAGATCCACATGCATTCGTTAAGCCATTATTCTGTTAATGTGATTAGTCATGAAATACAAATAACATAAATTAAAATAACAACATACACAAGAAAACACTAGATTTACATGAAAAACCCAATGAGGAAAAAACCACGGTGAGGATTACCTCACAATATAAGTAATAAAAAAATGGTACAAGGGCTCACTACTAGAATAAGACACACTATCCAAAAAGGCTCACAACTAGGGCTCACTGCCATAGAAAGAAATACAAGAAGATAGAAGAGTAATGTTACATAGAGAATAATTTCCAATGCAATAAGGAACCCACCACAATTGCACCAACTCATAGCCTTGTATGAAATATTTCATACACCTTCAACTCACCACTTTTAGGAATCTAAACACTTGAAATTCACATTGCTTTGCTCAAATTCGCATCACACACATCACTTGCATTGATCTCGTATCTATCTTGTCTTTCTCTTGATTCTATCTTGCATCTCACAACAACACCACACTTATTTATATCATCCTCAATCTCAAAACTCTTCTCCAAGGTCGACAACTATCCATTATAGTTACAAATTCAAATTAGGTCAGAACCAAAACATTCCCGTGGTGGATAGGAATGAAGGTGACCCATATAAATCATTAATTAGGACCCAAATAGATCCCAACACATCTCAACATGTTTCCACAAGCATCACATGTAGTGCTAACACAAGGTTGGCGAATCCCTTATTGATTGTTCAAAATACTGAGAGGTGGGGGGATGAATCAGTATTCCATTAAACCATTTATATGTATACCCCCCAATTATTAAAGCCCATATGACTGCAAATCAGAATAAAGACATTGAAATGAACATCACTCAACAAAACACATCAACACCAAATTTTTATGTGGAAAACCCAAAATGGGAAAAACCATGGTGAGGATTGGCTCATAATATAATATATCCAGATATAGAATATTAAAGGGCTCACTACCAGGACTCACTATCCTTAAAAGGCTCACAACCCGAATACACAATGAAATGGCTAACCACCAAGATACAAAAGAATATGGCTCACTACCAATAGTATGAACTAATGGAATGCACCTTCCATGTGTTGTGTTCAGTTCCGATGAGGCTCTGTATGTGAAGTACTTCTATACATAGCAGTCACTTAACCATTCTACTCTGACCCTTGACTTCTTCCACAATATACTGCTCGCAACTGATAAATCATTTAGGCTCACACATTCTTTTTGTACACTTACTCCACACACACTACTTCAACTCCAAAAAGGTCTTATATACAAGTACATTTCATACATCAATTAGGTCAGCCTAATTGGATATAAACAAAAAAACCAAAATACCTCATGTCGGCACCATATAAGATTAAAACATTTTTATCCGTGTGGTGTACCATATCAAGTTGGCATAGATTTGAAAGAGATACAACTAACATCTACAAAGTATAATTATTCTTCTTAATACAAGTCATATATTAGGTCGGCTGGGAATAGGACCTAATCACAAAAGTTCCAAGTCAACACACAAACTTCTTAAGATAAACACCTTCCAGATTCAATATTACTTCAATTTCTCATCACATTAACATCAAGGAGACTACCCTTAGAACCACAACACTAGAATGTTCTTTATAAGAAAATGCGGGGTCTCCCACATTGGCATATTGAACATAGAAACAACTATAGTGTATAGAGTTAAACTCTATCATTGCTAACTTTCTATACGCAACAAAAAACTCCTTAAGATCATGTATATAGCTGTCTAAATGAGTCATAATAATGAGATTAAGAGAGAAGATATATCTCATCTTGTGGTGAATTCCAGACTCAAAAACCAACATACTGGCCTAATAGTACATAACACTTCTGGTAGAGATCAGCTTCCAGTTATATCAAATATGTTTCCCACTATGTTACCATAAAGTTGACATCAATGACAACACGTGAATAATCAAAACATCCCATGTACACTTCATGCTCATTGTTGACAGAAATTTTACTCGCAACAAATAGGGTGAATAAATTCTTCACAGACAAGACCGCAAAGAGCCTATCCTTCTTGAAAGATATGGAACAAGAAAACATTGGCTTTAGTTCAATCCCAAGTCTCTGATAACCAGGTCATGATTGCACTAGGGTCACTCTTGGGTAATGATGTGATATTGTTGTTAATCTCAAAGGGACCACTGTTTTGAATTAAATATTTTAGACAATGAATTTTTAATTGGATCATAAAGGAAAGTATCATGAAATTGAAAGATTTGCAATAAAATTTCATGAGCATCACAAATTATTTGCTATCACTTAAGTAGATTTAGCATTAAACATTCAACAATTTCATAGAAAATGAACGATTTTCAATAAAATTCCATCCATTCATTTTAATTTTGGAACATTTTCAAGAATTTAAATGTCTACTCTAAAATAAAGCATAAAAATACTAAAAATTAAAATTCTCTCAGTTATTCTCCATGCATGCCCCAAAGAATCAATCAAAGTAGAGAAAACCACTTTATACTTCACCAGATTGCTTCACAACTACATATAAAATGGTACAAGCTTTTAAAGAGAGGGGTTTCATTGATGGACACCAAGTAGGTTTTGTATGCACCCTTAAACGACATAACATACAATCCTGTTCGGATGAACTAACAAAAATAGCTACAAAAGATTCATGAGATAGGTAGCTATGTAATTGGATCTGATATTAATCAATGTCCATGTGCATACAAAGTTTTACATTGGAATGATTCAAAAAATGGGAGAAAAGAACAAAACTCAAAAAAGTTTTATGCTCTTCCGACATCCACAAATTTTAAACTTAAAATAAAAAAGGGTATCCTCTAGCCTTCTATAGAACACAATGCTCAGATAGGATAATACAAATACATGAGAGGAAATCCAAGGGACCAATCACATCAAGGCACGCAGAATGTAGTGATGAATAGGAGAATTGCAATCGACGTCAACGAAATTCAACTCCAATTACCATTTCTCTTACACCCAAGATCGCACAAGTGCACAAGGGGAGAGGATACTTCGATTATTGAATTGGGGTAAACACAAAAATGGATGGGTCTGGTTTTCTAATCAACTAGTTTGCTCAAAGTGAGAACATAATCACCTACCACCCCAAACACAATCAAGCAAAGGACAAGCAATGTTCTTTTTAGTGCACCAATTGAAGTGTTTTCTATTCTAAAAATAAACAAATACAATGTTTCAAAGTGTTAGCCTTGGACAATAGAACCTACAAAACCACAAGTTAGTAGTTTCAAAAATATGCCTTGGACTCACAAAAGACTCAAAGCCACACGCTACAACAACTCATTAGTAACCAAAAAATCACCTAACTAATAGATTGCAAAGGGAAAAAAATAGATTGCAAAAGGAAATTAAGAAAAATCTGGAAAAATCTGAGAGCAAAAAGTTTACTAGACAAATACGTCACAACAGAGCGATTGCATCACTCCATACAACAAATGTGGCTTAGTTTTGCGTTCTTGAATTTGATAGACAAATGTGGCAACCTGCAAGTTGAATGCGTCATGGCACAACAAATGTGTCACTTTGCAAGTCAAATGCGTCGTAGTAGAGCGTATGTAGTGTTCTAAGGAGAAAATGCATCATGGAATAACAGATGCATTGTTCTATAGAGAAAATGCATCGCGACCGTACATGTACCTGCAAAATAGAAAAATGTTGTATGGAAAAAAATGCTCTATTTGGTGTCGGATTCACCAATGTAACTAAGGGTATTTTCCTAGGGTTAGTAGATTAAATGCAAAACATAAAAACCCAAAGTATTAATGAAGTACAAAGGAATAAAATGAAAACAAATGAAACAATCTCATCAAAGGTCTTCATTCTCCATGGCTGACCTCCATTACACCTTCTCAACTTGCTGAAAATGAGATGTTGCCCTCAGATTTGATGTGAGCAATCTAATGACTATGACGAGTCCTATGCAAATGTTGAAGGATTTGAAATGACTATATGTAATACCATGCTATTATGCAACTAGTAAGCATCAAAACTATGTCTAAGTTATGCCAAATGAAATGTTAATATGCCTATGACAAAATGACAAGAGTGCAAGAGTATGAGATTGCCTAAAACAAGAGTGCCTAAGGTTGCAAGATGACATGAGATGACAAAACAAGATTGCATGAGATAACGAAATGAGAGCAAAATTGCCATTTTATAGAAAATGCAATTTTGAGTGAATGGCCAAGATTAAAAGTTGACAAGTGAGCTAGAATCAATGGACTAGATTTAATTTGACAACCCACAATTAGGGTTAGGGAAACATTAGTTTGAAATTTGAAATAAATGGTTGAGATTTGATTTTAGAAAAATCAAATCAATGGACAAGGTTGCATGTGACAAGGAGATAAGAATGGCACGAAAAAAGAAAAAGCTAGAAAATCAAATAATATTAGAAATTATTTGATTTATGGAGGAAAGTTATTATTTTGAATTAAAAATTAATTTAATTCACAAGTGGGGCCATGTGACAATAAATAATTAATTTAAATTATTTACTTGGAGAGAAATTAGAAAGTGGACAATTTTAAATAAATGATTTTATTTAAAATTAGAAAAAGCCAAGTGTGGATAATAATTAAACAAATCAAAGAGATTTATTTAATTATAGAAAGATATGGGGAATTAATGACGTATTTAAATAAATAAATAAAGTTTATTTATTTAAATAATCAGGAAGAAATAGTGGACAAGATAATTAAATAAATTAAGAAATTTATTTAATTGTGGAAAGACTTTAGACAATTAGTCACGTATTTAAATAAATAAATGAGATTTATTTATTTAAATAATCAAGAGGAATAAAAGACATGAATTAATTAAATAATTATGAATTATTTAATTAATAGTTAAATTGGACTATAGACGAAATATGATAAGACATAGAAAAATATAGTTTGCCGGTCTAGGACATTTTTATGTGTCTACATGTATCGTCAACAAGTCCTTGAAGAGAAACTCTTAGTGTAGGGATTTCTAACTCTAAGGGCATGATTGCTTCACTACCATAGACCAAATTATAAGGTGTGGTCCTTGTGGAAGATTGAACACTTGTACAATAAGCCCAAAGCACATAATGTAACTGTGTGTGCCAATCCCTGTGATTTTTGTTAACAGTTTTCTTCAAAATTTGTTCAAGAACTTTATTAGTTGATTCAGCTTGACCATTAGATTGTGGGTAATAAGGTATCAAAAAATGATGTTGGATATTAAAGGTTTCCAAAAAATTCTTCACTTCATTATTCTTAAATGGTGTACCATTATCAAAAACTAATGTGTTCTAGAATGAATCGACATATTACTTCAGCTATTGTAGATTGAAGGGGAATGGCCTCTATCCATTTTGTAAAATAATCAGTTGCAGTGATGATAAACGTATGTCCAGCAAAAAAAGGGGGTGAGATTTTTTCTATAATGTCCAATCCCCAAATCGCAAAGGGCCATATCGGAAGTTGAGTTTGGATTTCACTAACACGAGCATGATGCAAATTTCTATGTTCTTGAAATTTATGACATTTTCGAACATAATCAAAGCAATCACGTTCCATGTTGTGCCAATAATACCCGATACATATAAGTTTTTGAACCAATGTTTTCCCTCCAGAATGCCCACCACAAGCACCTTCATGGGCTTGGTGAAGTGCTAGAGGTATCTTAGATCTGTTTAAGCATCTAAGTAATATACCATTGAATGACCTTCGATATAACACATCAGTGAGGATGACATATTTAGATGCGAGCTTTCATAAATGAGCACAGAGGTTTTTGGTTGTTGGCTCAGGAAAGGTACCACTTTGCAAATAGTTGAATATGGCATCATACCATTCACTCAAGTTTTCATCATTTGTTATTAAAACCTCTTCCATTTTTTTGTTGATCAAAGGTTTCATAATAGGGTGGATATTGAATGTGAAAATTTTGGAAGGATCTTGAGGGGATATAAGAGAGGCTGCACTTGCCATTGCATCTGCAATCCAATTGTCTTTTCGGGGCATGTTATCAATGGTAAATTTCTTAAACTTCTCTAACAAGTGCATGATAAGATTCTTATATTTGGACAATTTGTCATGCTTGGCTTGATATGCTCCATTTATTTGTTTAACTACTAATTATGAGTCCCAAAAGATCTTAATATCTTTGACACCCATGATTAAAGTGGCACACAACCCAACAATTAGTGCTTCATACTCACTTGTGTTATTTGTACATAGGAAATTTAAGTGATACGACAAGGGAATAGGCTTTCCTTCAGGTGAAACTAATATTACTCCAGCACTAGAGCTTGTTCTACACTTGGATCCATCAAAGTATAATTCCCATGTAGAAACTTCTGTTGTTAACACACTATCATTAGGAAAAGAGTCATCGTTAGGTAATGCTAGAGGAGAAGGGGCATCAGCTAAGTGGTCGGTCAAGGCTTGGCCTTTGATTGCTTTTTGTGAAAAAAACTTAAGGTCAAACTTTGTCAACAACATTACCCATTTAGCTAGACATCCTGATAAGTCAGTTTTATTAAAAAGATGTTTGAGAGGATCGAATTTTATCATAACTTGTATTTCTACATTTAGTAAATAATATCACAACTTACTAGTAGCGAATACAAGAGCCAAACATTTTTTTTCGATTGGTATGTATCATGTTTCATAATCGATTAAATTTTGACTAACGTAATAAAAAAGATGTTCTTTTCCATTATCATCTTGCTGAGCCAGCAATGCTACAAGAGCATGAGTTGATGTGGCTATGTAAAGGATGAACGGTTTGTTTGGCGTAGCGGGTTGTAAAATGGGTGGATTTGCAAGGTATTCCTTCAAACTCTCAAAGGCCTATTTACAATCCTCATTCCAATCAAAATGCACATCCTTCTTAAGGAGATGTTTGAAAGGTAACGTGCGATCAGCTGAGGCAACAAAATGATGAATGGCTTGAGTTATTCCTTGTAACATGCATAATTGAGAAATGTTCCTAGGAGGTGGCATGCTTATGATAGCATCAATCTTTTTTGTGTCCACCTCAATGCCTCTGTGAGATATGATAAACCCTAAAATTTTCCCACTATCTACTCCAAAGACACTTTTTTGGATTTAATCGCATGTTGTATTGACACATCTGTTCGAAGATTTGTCAAAGGATATTCACATTGTCTTTTCTTGTTAAGGATTTGGCAAGGATGTCACCAACATAATCTTCTAGGATTTTGTGTATGTAATCATGAAATATCAATGTAATTGCTCTTTGATAAGTTGCACCTACATTTTTTAGTCCAAAAGGCATCATAACCCAACAAAACATTCCCCAAATAGTTGTAAATGTTGTCTTGTATTGATCTTGTGGGTTGATGAAGATTTGATTATAACTAGAAAATCCATCCATAAATGACAACAAAGCATGTTCCGCAGTTGAGTCCATGATCATGTCAATATTAGGAAGGGGAAAATTATCTATTAAGGAGGCTTTATTCAAGTCACGAAAGTCCATATAGATCCTAATACGATTATCAAGTTTAGCAACTATGACAATGTTTGAGATCCAAGGAGAATAATCAATTGGTCGAATGAAACCTACATCAAGGAGTTTTTCAAGTTCTCCTTTAACATGCAAGGCTATCTTAGGATTCATTTTTTGTATCTTTTTTCAAATAGGATTAGCTTTTTTAGCAAGAACAATGTTATGTGTTACTATCTTTGGGTCTATTCTTGGCATATCTGAATATTTCCAAGCAAAATTTTTAGGAAAATCACAAAGTAAGGTTGTAGTATCCTTTGTTCTTCTTCATCAAGGAACTTCCCAATCTTAATAACCTTTTCTTTATCATATATGTCCATTGGTATATCAATTATATCTCCTAAAGGGAGTGCATTAGACTTAGGAAATTCAAGATCACATGATTCCATGCTCATGTTTGTCTCATTAGTATCAATATCTTTTTGCGTTGTACTTATCATAGCGCAGGTAACTTTTGTCTTGGAAAAAGATGGTTTATCATAAACACCTAACATTTATTTCAATGCTTCACCACTTTCAACATATTCCCATGATGGTGGTGAATCCATATCAAGAAATTCAGGATGCTTTAGCGTAATATTGATTCTTGGTTGACATGTTATGGTGTTGATATTAAGAAATGGTCGTTGAGTTGCTTTTTTTATTATTAGAAAATCAATATCCCAAACCCGTCTTTGTCTCTTGTGTATTAGGTTTGATAGAGACATGAATGTCTTGCTCATGTTTCCCACATCCTTTACCATTATATCCCAATTATTTCATAAGATCATAACTATGTCCATAAAGTCTTTCCATTTGTGTCGTAGAAAAAAAGACCTCTTGCTTGAAATGGGAATAATTCATGATAAATTGGACTTAATGAGGCCTTGACTTGGTCTTGTGAGGCATTTTTCACATCCACACTAAGTCTTATTTTGAAGTGTTGTAAAGTCTTGTAACAAGATTGCATGCTTTTCTAGGCTTAATTTCACTATTTACACCTTTCTTATGCTTTATTTGACCCCTTTATACACTCATAAGGCTTAATTAAGTGTGTTTTAAATGTAAACCTGACAAATAACATTGAATATAACTTAATTCCCAACACCCATTTTCAAGTCCAAGGTGGGACCCATTCGCCATGGGTGGCGAATGAGTCCCTCTTGGCTCAAAATTCAAAATATTTCAAATTTTCTTTTGGGTTTTTATTCAAAATTACCTTATGTTGGCCTGTGATGAGGTATCTTTGGTTTACTAAGGAACAAGTGTGTATAAATAAGTATTTTTACATCCATTCTAACCCCATTTAACCATTCAATCTCTCAACTCATTTTTACAACCCATTCATCATTTATCTTCTCAAGGAAGCTATGGTTTTAACATTACAAGCCATTCAAGATCAATTTTCAAACATTCAAGGGTTGATTCTTCATGTTTTACTATAGACTTTCAAGATCAATTAACGTGGCAAGGTAATCAACTCCATTATTGCATTTTTCATTATATTCTTTCATTATTTTGGTTTAATTACCTATAAGGGCTTTGACCAAGGCAAACCCCCATGCCCTAACATCCAACATTTCTCTTTCTTGTCTTGTGTGTTTACAGATTTAGACATCTTGGAGGCTTAGAAATTATTGAAGATTGCATTGCAAAGTTGTTTAGATCTTCTCTTCATTTTCCAAGTCAAAATATCAACAAAAACTCACTTTCAAATTCAAAAATTAGAGTTTTAGAAGTGGACACCTATAGAGAATAAAAGTGCAGACCGAAAGCTCCCAATTCCAGCTTTGAATATTCAAAAATTCAAAAGTGGAATCATTCGCCATGGGTGGCGAATGAGTCCTATTGATGGTGTTTTCTTCATAGCAACAACTCATACAAAATATGATATTCTATCTCTCTTGAAAGGTAAATCTCTATCAGCAAGCCTCAAGAGATAACCCCAAGGTCTCTAATGTTAGGTCTTGACAATGCACAAACAACTCAGTGATAAATGCGAAAATGTTGGTAATCACAAAGGAACCTTACTACAAACAAATACTGAATCTTAAGTTAATTAGATTTTGCAATTTGATGATACTTAAAATCCTAAACCTAACCCAAATGATAAAAGAAATAGCAAGAGATAAGGGTTTCAGAGGGATTTCTAAATTAAAACTATTTCTAAGACTAATCAATGCAAACGATAAAATACTTGAAATGGACCAATCCCTTAGAAACTAATTCCTGCTTAACCCAAATGAACCTGCAATCTTACAAAATAGTGCAATCTTCTAAGGAATTAAAGATTTTCAGATCATGAACATTCATCCAAAACAACCCTATTGCAATTGAAATGAACAAACATTCACAATTGAACTAAGCACAATGAATATTAAAGTCCAAGCTAACTTTGCAAAGCAACTCACAATTAGCTAGCTGCAAAAAGTATGGACCAAAGATTACTACAAACACTTGAAGCATCAAATCAGAAACACCATTGAATTATCTAACCTTAAATCTAACATATATCAAATAACTTTGAGCAATTTCAAAAGATGGAACAATAAGAACCATGCAAGATAATCCAACACAAGAAAGATTACTAAGGCATAATTTCTTCGCTTGTATTGAATCATCCAAAAGTAGCAACAATTCCAATGTTTTGTGTCACAACACTTGCTCCAAAATAAAATTAACTCCTAGCTCTAATTCTTTCTCTACTGCTTAATTCACCCCAATGGGTAACTATCTAGCCCTTACAAATGAGGAAAAATGTCATACTTATAGAAATCCTAGGATATGTCAGCCCAATTAGGGTTACAATAATAAACAACCACAAAAAAAGTTGGCCCAAGAAGTTCTAGAACAAAGATAAAATAGCATTAAATGCTTGGGACTCATCCAGGTCGGCCTGGGTTCTCCAATGTAGCTTGGTCCAATGCATGCAAAAAATAGGAAGAGATAATAGGAAGCACAAATTTTGATGCAGTCACTCACTAGTTGGTGCCTTATCTTTATCTCAATCTAATTTGTCTCGCACCTTAAGCAAAACCCTTTCTAGGTCAACCAAAGGTGGAGTGATAACCAATTTAAATTTCCTTTCCATAGATTTAATTCCATCCCTTGATTGCTTGACGACCTTATCCCATTCCACCTTGAGATCTTGATATTTATCCATGACAGTAACATAGGTGGACACATCATCTAAATGGTGACCTGTGATCAAACCATCATCATCAGGAGCATAAACTTCATGCCACCATTTCCTCAATTTTTTCAAGCTCAAATTTTTCAATGCAAACCTCTTCTTGCCAATCATTATCTCAAAGAATGAAATGCATCTATTATTTATGTCCATAAAGGTGCTCTCTATTTGTTTTCCCTGCTTATGCACCTTCTTCAATACCTTCTGTCTAATCTACAGAGTTTCATGCCCATCCCAAGGTTTTGCAACTTTTGAGGAGGAAAGGATGCCATCACTTACCAACTTTTCCTCAATATACTCCATGATAGTTTTGGTCTTATGTAATAGGAGATCAATATCTTCCTTTTCTTGAGCTAGCACATTCCTCAACCATTCCACTGATCTGCAAGCATCTCCAATAGTTGACAAGATTCCTTTGATTGCATCATCTCCTCTAGTCACCAATCCTTGCAACCATTCATGGGTAGCTTGTGTGGAAGCCTTCAATTTCTTAAGTTCACTGAATTCCTCCTTAGGCATTAATCCTTCAGGAGAAAATCCTTCACTTCCCATAGTCTGTAGAGGCTTCATTAGATGTTGCACATATTTATATATGTAGACGTCCAATTTTGATCACTTCCATATGATCAAACGCGTCTCCTTATTCATTTGGTTGCTCACCCCCTCTGTCAATATTAATTAAGCCAATTGTTTAATTAATACCTTGCATCTTGCACAAAGGTCCTAAAGTATTTAATTTAATACTTTGCCCCTCTTCCTCCTCTAAATTAAATAAATATGCCCTTTTATTTAATCTAGTCATATTCCCCTTTTGAATTAAAATTCATTTTTTAATTCATCTTTTCTCTCTCATGGTCACATCCTCCAACTTTTGCAAGTTGGTCCCTAATCCATTTTAATTACTTCATCTTCTTCTAATTAACAAGGGTTAGCATGTGCACACCCTTAATCATCATTAAGGTCACATCTTCCATAATTTCCCACTTGCCTCTAATCAATCATTAGTCCATCTAACTGAGTACTTGCACAACCTTAATCATTTGATTAGCCTAACCTAATCCTCATCCTATTTATGGCACATGTCCTTGAGTCAACCTTATTAAAGGCTTTCTCCTTTTGGACAAGGCATCCCCCTTCCCCATGTGAATTTTTAATTCACCTTTTAATCCCCCAAGGCACCTAAAAGGAATTTTTAATTCCTTCACTTCTCCCCACATGTCCTCTATTCATTCTTTATTCTTTCTCTCATCCCCATGAGAATATTTGAGGAATTTTTAATTCCTCACATGTCCTCTCACCCACATGGGGACAAGGACCTCCTTTATGAGGAGATTTTGTCCAATCCCAAGGTACTTTGTACCCCTCTCCATGTCATGTCCTTGTCCTTCCACCTCATGTCCACTTCACCTTTTAGGGCTATCTCACATGCCACATGTCAAGATGTGAGGGCTTGTGAGTTCTCAACTCACCTTAGCCCTACATCTTGATATTTGGTGGATCAATCTTGACCGTCCATTTCCCCTAAGATTTCCCAAAAATCCTATAAATACCCCTCTTTTCTCTCATTTTGGGAGATCATTTGTGCTAGCCAAACTCTTGCAGTTTTGTTTCTCAACCAACACTTAGCTATTTTCATGTTTCCAAGCATCATTTGCATCTCACATCTCACATCTTGTGCCATCCAAGGAGCATACACGTCAAAGATCGAAGGGCCAACCAAAGGATCGACTCAATGCAAGGTATAAAGTTCCATTTTGTGGCTTTGTCTTGTTTTGTTTCCAACATAGGCTAATCTTGAAGTGTAGGTTGTTTTAAGTTGTTTATTTGCACTCTTTAACTTGTTGCTTGATTTCTAACGCTCTATTTCGACCTATCACAATATACATCATTTAACTATTTTTGCAATCTTTCCTTCTCCTCTATCTCTTTATCTACCCTCTTTAGGATGGCCTAAGAGGAATCTTGGAACTCTTCTTTCTCTTGATCTTTACTATTAGGCCCCAAATTTATAGTTTGAATGGTGTAATCCTTAGGAGCCATCTCACTGTTTCCTTTGTCAACTGTAGGAACAACAACATGGATTCTCCTGTTGTCTTCCTCATCCCTGGTAATTTTTGAAATACCTTATCCTTCTTCTTTGTTTTCTTCTTTCCAATATTGGATAACAATTCATCCTAATTAGGAGTATCATCTACAACTATCTATTTGCTCCTCAATCTCTCATTGAGCAACCAGGAGTAGTACCATCTAACTTTTGTTCACCTTGCTTCTTCTATTCTCATTGTCCTATAGAAGGCTCAACATCTACATCATGCACATCCACATTATGCACCGAAGGAACCTCTTCAATTTTATCTTCTTCCTTATCCTCTTCCCTATTATCTTCTAGATTTTGACTTTCATCTTGATCCAGTGTTTCTCTCACCACCTTGATTCGAGAGGGAGTCCTTTCATGTACCTTTTCCTCTTCTGTAGGTTTCTCTTCTGCATCCCTAGTTGGTGAGTCCTCATATGTCACTAAGGGAGATTGCAGGATTCTTTCTATCTCAATCTTAGCACTATGGAGTTCACCTTTCTTGAACTCCTCTATACCTTCACCCCAATGGACATCATCACCAACAGTCTCTGCCATATCCTTTTCTTCATCATGTAGCTCCCGGGTCGAAGGAATGGTAGGAGCATCCTCTTGTTGTAGCATGGTAGAGGAAATTGCAAGAGCATTTTCTCTTACTAGAATTTCCTTTGGAGAAGGGGTCCTAGCTTTCCTAATATACACCTATGTCTTTTCTGTAGAGCTTTCCACATCTACCACTTGTGATCCTACATCCTCCTATTGTTGTTCTTTAGACTGTCCACCCTGTTTCTTTGAAACCCTTACAATTCTTGTCCTTTTGGGTATAGGAAGACTATCCTTTTCCCCTTCCTCTTCATGCTCCTCCTCCTGAGCAGATGTCTTGTACTTAGAAGCAACGTTCCTCCTCTTGGCACTAGGCTTCCTCTTCTTTTCCTTCTCAGCCTCTGCTTGAGCACCCTTGATCTTGATCTTGAAAGGAGAACCTACCTTTTCTTTATTTGTTGAATCATGCTCGTCTTCTTCAGAGGTAGATTGGGAATCTAGATTGCCCATCAGATCATATGTATATTTCTTCCCCTCATTATCCAATTCCCAAATCTTATGCTTGAGCCACAACTTGGTGTACTTAATAACAAGAGAATTTATTTACTCCAATTCAGTTTTCTCCTCCTCTAACCAATTAATCTCACTTATTTGCTTATCCTTGACTGATTCAAAATCATGGCTCTGGATTACTTCCCCATCATCATCAAGCTAGTCAAGGATGGCCTTGATACTATACAACCTAATTAAACTAGCAGGAAACCTAGAGAACTTCTTCCTCCGGACCTCAAACTCATCCTTGCAATTAACCCATTAATCTTCAACATTGTCTTTGTGTCTAAAGTCCCTACTAGCTCTCTTTTGGGCCTCTCCTTTCCTGTCAAATCTAGGCATCTTGGAGTGAAAATCTGGACCTAGAGTGTTGATTTCTTCCTTAGAGGAGTGTACCATAATCATGGAGGGGCAAGCCTCATTGACTCCCACCCTTAATAGGAAATCACTTCCTAAGCCCATCTTGTGCATATATTTCTTTACAATATCATCAAAGGCTGACATTGGCCTAGTTATCTCTAGAAGTATGATGTGGTCTATTGGATACCTTGGTAACCTATAAGGAGCCCTCTAGAAACCATCAATTCTGATGTATGAAAATCTAGGAAATTGTATAAACCATGCTCCATATTTCTGTATCAATTCCTTGGCCACATTAGAAATCCTTACATGTTCTTCCCCTTGCAACAATCTTGTGATATACATAGTGAATGCATCATTCACCCTCATGTAGCTTGAGTTGTCCAAGTGGAACTGGGGATAAACCTTGTAGATAAAATCTTTGCCAAAGATCCCTCGTGCACTCAACCTTTTGTATGGATGGAACCTTGCCAAGGCATAGACCAAATAAGAAGTCATTGTGAAGCTCTTGGTTTGCAAGACATTACGTGCAATTGCTGATGGATCCTGGCACTAATGATACCTGACCAATGATAATCTAGATCCTACTCCATCCTTATGATAATGTAAAACATCCAATTTTCAAACATTCCTAGAGTCTTCAAACCCATCACTCTGCTAAGGAGATTGATTGCATCATAGTACTCTGATCTAAACTTGGCTCTGTGAAACTGCTTAGGTAACTCAGAGAAGTGTGGCTTAGGCTTCTCCAACTAGGAATTGATAACTTGAAAAGCCTTAGCTGTATCATCTATTTAATATTTCTTAGCTATGTCAAGATCAAGCCCCACCACATGAGTCCTATCTGACATGTCAGATGTCTGAGCCACTGAGATAGGGGAGAAATTGGAAAGAACCCTTCCCTATGGACTAATTATCCTTTGTGTATTTGAATCATTATGCCTAGCACACTCTAGGATTAGTTCGTAGCATTACAACATAGGAGGGAGACTAGCCACATGAGCCAATCCAGATTTCACTAGCTTATTAGCTAATAGGGAAGGATTCGGCATTGCCATTCTTGCTTTAAACTCTTCATAATCCCATCTCCCAACATTGGTATCCACTACCTTTGACCAAATGGAAACCAACTTGCTCTCAGGAATATTTCTCTTCATGTCCAACTTAATCCTCTCAACCTCAGAAACAAAAGCTCCCTCATCACTAGGGTCCATTACCTTGCCCTTGGTTCTTCCAACAAGGACCTTGCTTGATTCAACCTACATCCAGCAAGAGATCACAATAAAGATCCATCACAACATGAAATCCAAGTTAGTCCACCATAAAATTACATATCCATCCTTAAAACAAGTCCCATGATGAACAAAATCCCCTAAAATGTTATAAATATTACTCCTTTAAAAGTTTAGGTTTTTTGTCCTCTTGCAGAATTCAGGCCAGAGAGGAATTTTAGGAAATTCCAAGCTAGACAGAATTCAACGAAACAAGCACAAGAAACTTCCAACCATCATTCAATCAACATCATTAGTTAAGAAATAACATAACACATCCTTAGATAACTCCAAATTGATCACATGATGCACAATCATTAGCTAATAACTCATGTTATCCCACTATTCTTCATTTTCAACAAGATTTCAGAGAATTCTGTTAGGGACAAAAAATCCTCGAAAATGGCAGGAGTTTACAAATTTTGAGGAAATGAAGGGCCAAAAAAGTTTCGATAAAATCCAGAGGAAAGGAAATTTCATGAAGTTAGCATAATTTCCATGTTTTAAGCCTACTTTTGGGAAATCGATAAAGTGATGGAAAATGAGGAAATTCCTTAAGTAAAGGAAATCCGTGAAATGTTCGAAAACTTGAAATATTTGACTTTTTCAGGATTTCACAAAGACTAATTAAATGATTAGGAAGTTGGGGATTTAGTCTTCGATTTGATTTATTTCAATTTCAAAATGGAGAGTTTCAATCTTAAATTCCTCAAACGTGATCTGAAGCAATGAGATCAACAATTTCAAAGGGGAACCCTAAGAAGCCGCCATGAACGCATTGTTTGGATGCAACTCAACTTTTCATTTTTGCTAGTCTTCATACAAATTCTCCCACAACCTAAGAAAGGGAAATTATTAGATCAGATGATGGACAACAAGTTTCAATTCACTTAGGTCATGATTTTATCAAAGGTCATGGATTCGCTAGGTCAAACTACAACTCAATCAATTAAGCATGAAATAGAACAAAGAATTAATAGAGCAGTAATTGAACACATTAAATCTCTATCATGCAGAAGGAAAGGCAATGTGAGCTATAGGGAAGGGCATCAAACTAAAATAGGAAACCCTAGCCTGCCATCGAACCCTACCATATCAAAATCCTGACTCAAAGCATACACACACAAACCATGAAGCAATTCCAATCGTTCATTAAAAGAAAAGGCTACATGAACGTACCATGAGGGGTAAGAAATTGAAATAGTAGCAGTTGACAAGAAACCCTGGAGTCCAAGCAAATGCAAGCAATCACTAAGAACAATCCAACCAAAGCAAGCAATCATGACTCAAATGCGAGAATCAGTAAGGGAAACTCGAAATCAAGTCTCCTCAAACCCTTCAACAATGCAAATGACTCAAATTCCAGCATAAATCTCATTTAAACCCAATAAAGCAGGCTGCAAACTCGTACAAGAGGCATAAATACGATGAAAAGATAGCAGGTTCGAGAATCCAAAGGCACAACAAAATTTTGGGAAAATCTGGGGAAGGCAGAATTCCGCGAAGTCTTGGAATTTCTGAAAACAATGTAAAGCAACCTTCGTCGAGTTTTCAAGGCACTCAGGGAATTCCGCCCAGAGGGACTTTTCTCAAAAATGAAGAAAAACCCGAAATATGTCCTAAAACACAAGGTTTTCAAAGTGTTTCCTCAAAAGGGGGATTTGCATGAGTAAGATAATCATTTAGGCACATGACAAAGCAATGAAATCCCCAAAATCAAAGGTCCAAAACACCAAAAATGAAAGCAAAAGAGGGTCCCTACTTTCAGTAGGGCATGTGTGTGAAAATTGCACAACAAATGGTGACTCCTACTGGGGAAATGCTCCAAAGAATTTTAGTGACAAACTAGAATCAAAAACCCAAAATCTCTGGTTGTAGTCCTTACATTAGGTCACCAATTTGGTAGAGCTTCAGAACCCACAAGCAAGGAAATATTTCTTGTACCAAGGTCAATGTGTGTGCATATGTATTCATTTCCATTTCCTTAGTAGCAATAGGAACCTAAATTTAGTTTTACTAGGCTACATAAAGATTCTAACTCCAAAAGCATCCTGGATAGAGCCTCGTTTCCAGTGAGGCATCCATAGCCCTGATGAGGTTATCACTGTGGTCCTCCCAAGCATGGCTCTACTGCCAGTTAGGCGTCCATAGCCCCGGTAGAGATACTTGGATACTCCTGATAAGTTGAATTCATTCTTTTGATTTTCAATATTTTGTCTTTTCTTTTCACTCTTATTTCAACCTATGAACAATGAAGTTCACACTTAGGGATGACAACCATAGTGGTGCTGAAGCAGAAATAGGATTTTTCACCTAACCAAACTTCATAAGGATCTTATGCCACCTTGGAATTTTAAAGATCTGTGTACAAATATGAGACCCAAATACATTCCAAATTTAACCCAACCCATGACTCATCTACTCATAACACTTAATACATGTGACACCAAATATAGGACTCTACCAATTGATTTTGGAAGGATGATTGAATTTTGTAAAAGAAATATTTAGAACAACCCTAGATAATAAAATGATTGCCATGCAGATACAACAAACCCAAAAGAAAATAGGAAGACCCCAAAGCAAGAGCAGAGAAAAAGAAAACCTAAAATAACCAAAAGCAACAAACAAACAAAGCAAAACTAAAAGGGAAACCTACTCTAACCAAAGCAAGAAAAACCAAACAAAAAGGAAACCTACTCTAACTATTTACAAAAAAGAGTTGTAAACAACTCAGGATTGGAAGTAATGCTTCAGGTACTACCCATTGACAGGTAGTGGGATATCCTCTCTAGTGATATTTTTCAAGTGAAAAACATTATCTCCCAGAATCTCTGAAATCTGCTAAGGGCCAAGCCAAAGTTTGTCAAATTTACCATGCTCCCCTTTTCGGTCATGTGCTTTATCCTAGTAGAGAAGCAAGTCACAAATTCTAAAGGATTTAACCTTGGCTCTCCTATCAAACCATCTTTTGAATACACCCTGGTGCTTGGAAAAATTTTCAAGGCTTCATCTCTTCTTTCTTCAAGGTGCAACAATTTAGCCATGCGGGCTTCACGCCTATCCTCTTCACCATAATATTCATTAATGAACTGAAAAGTGGGGATCTTAAATTGAATGGGAAATACAGGTTCCAGGCCATACACAAGGTGGTAAGGAGAGGTTCCTAAGGAAGTCTTTTGTCTTGTACGGTCTACCCAGAGAGAAAATCTAAGTTGAGTGTGCCAATCCTTGGGATTATTCTCTAATAACTTACAGATGACTATTAAGAGGTTCTTATTGGAAGACTCAGCCAAACCATTGCCTTGTGGATAATAATTGGATGCAAAATTTAGTATGATTCCATGATCAAAGGCCCAGTTAGAAAATTTCAATGATACAAATGTATGACCATTATCACAAACTAAAGACAAAGGACATCCAAAGCGATTAATAATACCTGATTCGATGAAATTGATTACCACTTCAGAGGTGCATTGTTTGCATGCAAGAGCCTCAATCCATCTTGTGAAATAATTAGTAATAGTAAGAATATAGATGTGGCCTATGGAAGAAGGTGGATTAATTGGACCTATGAAGTCCATCCCCACTATGCGAAAGGTTTTACCTCAATAACTGGCTGAAGTGGAAGAGCTACATGCTTCTCCCTGGTTGCTGCAATTTGACACACATGACAAGTTCTGACATGGTTGTGTGTCTTTGAACAATATGGGCCAATAATAACTATCCCTCATAATTTGGTTTGTAGTGGAAGGTGTAGACCCATGGCTAGTGCCATATCTATCATGAAATTTTTCCATAACCCTTTCAACTTCTCTTTTCCCTAAGCATCTCAGATAAACACCCTCATAATTTTTCTTGTATAGAACAACTCCTTTCATCATGAAATTGTTACTTTTTAAATGCCAATCTCTCCTTTTTACTAGATTAAGATGTTTAGGACATTGTTGATTCAAAATATAGTAAATAATCTCATCATACTAATCCCCTGGAGACACATCCTGGAGGTGATAGTGCTGGGTTGTGAGATCTGGACCCATTTCTACCATCATCTGAGTTAACCCTTGTCCTCTCACTAGCTTCATGGGATGAATCTCAATATCATACTCTTACAACATGGTTACCCACTTAGCTTTGCATTCTTCCAATTCATTTTGCATCAATAGCAGCTTGACTGCAGGATCAAGAACTATTGCAAAGACTTTGTTCCTCAAAATATAATGCCTAAATTTCTTCACAACTTTGACTAGGGCATAGGCCTTCTTCTCCACACTTGGGTACCTTAGTTTTTCATTTTTTAGAGGTGCACTCATAAATGCTATGGGATGCTCATTTCCTTGATCAAACTTTTGAGTCAACATGCCAACATAGGAGTGATTAGAAGAAAATGAGTATATGTAAAATGGATTGGCATAATCATGACTTACCAAGACTAGGGCTTCAACAATAGCTCTTTTGATTTCTACAAATGCTTCTTTTTCCTCTGCACTCCATTCAAATTTAGCATCCTACTGCAACATGGCATTCAATGGCTTGACTATCTTAGCGAATCCAGTGATGAACTTTCTTACAAAGTTAATCTTGCCAAAAAATGATTTAATTTCCTTCTTGCTAGTGGGTGGTTGTATCTTGAGTATACCTTCCACTCGTTTAGGGTCAATAACAATTCCCTTCTTTGAGATAACATGTCCCAACAATTTTACCTTAGTAACTCCGAAGATGCATTTCTTTGGATTAAGAGAGATGCCAAACTCTCTACACCTCTGAAACACTTTGCAAAAGTCTGCTATATGATCACCTTGATTTTTGGAGAAGACTATCAGATCATCTATATAAATGATTATGCACTTACCAATTATGTCCTTAAAAGCAATGTCCATAGCTCTTTGGAAGGTAACTCCAACATTGATCAGCCCAAAGGGCATTCTCCTATAAGTAAAAGTTCTCCATTTTGTAGTAAAGGCAGTCTTATGTTTGTCTTCATATTGTACCATAACTTGGTTATATCTAGAGTAGCCATCCAGAAAATAAATCATTTGAGATCCATTGAAAATTTGAAGCACTTCATTCAATGAAGGAACTGGATAGTTATCCTTTTATGATGCTTTGTTAAGGTTCCTAAATCAACACACAATTTGATCTCTCCATTTTTCTTTCTCACTGGAACTAGATTTGCAACCCAAGTTGAATGTCTTACCGGAAATATAATACGAGCTAACAATAGTTTTTGAACCTCCCTTTGGATGACTGGCTCGAATAGGACATTAATTGGTCTATGCCTCAGCTTGAAAGGTTTGACGTTTGGCCTGAGAGGAATGGTGTGTGTGATAATTGAGGTATCGTATGTCTTCAGGTCTTCGAATCTCTCAAATCCTTGTACTCCCAAGAAAAAACATTACTAAATTTCTGACACAATATAATAAAGGCTTGTTGTTCGTCTTGACTACATACCTTGCCCAGCTTGAGAAGCTTGCCTTTGTAGATTTCAATGGTTGCGTAATGTTCTTCTCTAACTGTCAAGCTGCACTTGTCTTTCCACACTTGATCATCTGAGTTAAACATAGATTCCAAGGTAACCAAACCATTTGGCAGCTTGTTAGTCCTTAATTGCATGATCTAGTCCTCATATTACTACTGCCACTTCTGCTGATAAATCTATGAACTAAACTTCAGTAATCAAAAAATTCACGATTTGCTCATCATTGTCAAAAATCTGCCAGCTCACGTTATTGTCAGGTACAAAAGGTCTGACCACTATTTTCACATACTGACGTGCCTCTAATTTATGGATCTCTTTGGGAATATCAAACTAGGCTTTTATGGCAGTGAGCCTGTCAGCATGCTTATTTTGATTCTGAGGAATCGACAAGATATTAAAAGCATTAAAATATTCCATTAAATCCCATACACTATGCTTGTATTTCTTAAGAAAATCATTCTTAGCAGCATTTAAATTTTTGACCTGATTCACAATTAACTCAAAATCACCAAAAATTGCAAACATTTAATACCTCGTTTGCAGGCCCACTCAAGGCCATGCACCAACGCTTCGTACTCAGCTGTATTATTTGAACAACTGAAAGAAAATTTGCAAGCTGAAAAATACTTATTTCCTTTGGGTGATATCAACATAGCTTCACCCTCGGAACCAACACTGCTTCTCAAACCATCAAAATAAAGCTTCCAAAGCTCATTATCTTTCCCTACAGACAGTTAATCCTCTTTACAAAGATTAGGCATGTCGCAATCAGACTCTCGAATCATATAGACTCCTAATCCTACCTCATCTGTGTTCTAAAACGGATCAAGCTCATGATCTTTGGCTTCCCATTCATTGAGACTAATGTAGTCTTCCTGGGTGCTACAATTTGAGGTCATGGTTTGCTCCTCCATTGCAGAGGTGGCGTAGAGATTAGCGTTTATAGGGTTTGGGGAGTATGGTTCGATATGGTCTTTGGCGAGAGGTTCAGACTTTATAGTCACTTTTGTACCATACCTTGTTCTAAAAATAGATGAGACCAATCAGAAGACAAAAACCCACCCAACTTGGCTGTGAAATCCCTTGATAGACAAATGGCAAAGTGTGGTGGTAAGTCTATGACGTGAATATCTTGATGAATAGTGAAACTTGGGGAGGCATGCAAGGTAAGGGCTAAATTTTTTATAATACCAACAGTCTTAACAACAGACCCATCTAATTGCACTACGCCCTTCATGGGATTAGGCTCATAAACAAGACCTAATTTTTCAGCTAAACTCTTAGGCATGACTGAACTACTAGCACCAAAATCAACCATACAGTTATGCACAATTTTATTGGCAATAATCAGACTTAAATAGAACAGAGGGGGTTTTACCTCTTTTGCTTTCTGCACACCCTTATCTTCCAAGTCATTAGCAAGCACAACCTTTGCAACCCCTTGATTAGCATTTCCAGAAATAGACAACTCAGCTAAAGCATTATGCAACAAACTTTTCTACCCTGGAAGCTGTAAAGCGTCTAATATCGACATGTTGACAGTAGTTTTCTTGAGATGCTCAATAATATTAAATGATGAAGAGTTTACCTTCTATTGGTTTTTTATGACAACAACTTCATTTTGCCTCTGTAAAGGCTGAGACTGCATTTTTAGTTGTTCTTTGCTGGGTATCTCCTGCCCTCTTTGTAGAATCTACATTTTAGGCTGCGTGGCAGCATTAGCCTCTGATAAAACAAGCTGCTCACTAGCTGAAGGCTACTATTTTGAACTTCCATCCTACTGTCCTAGATCCATAGCTCACTTTTTAGATCTGGTATTAGCCAAAATAGGAGAATTTGGCTGACCTTGGCCATTCACACCATAGAATTCAGAGCTCTGCCAGTTCGACAAGGCAACTTCCATGTTATCTTGTTGTTCTTGATTCTGATCTGCAACATTTTCTGAAACAACATAGCTATTCTGAACCATTAAAGCTTGATTCCTTATTCCATTGGTGCACGCTGATTGACTATGGGGCTAATTGCACAGATAACACCAATCGCAATCCTGGGCAACATTATTTTGTGGCACAAGTTCCTTTGACAAATTGGCTACGTTCAGATTGTATGGCTAGAATGGCCTAGGGTTAAAATTCTTCCTTTGGGCTTGATAGTCATTTTGAAAAGTGGGTCTATTTTGCTGGTTTTGCTGATAAGGGGCTTGGTAAGGCTTGTGTTCTTGACCCACATGCTTTTTAATAGTCACGAGATCATTTCTGAAAGCCTTTAATATGCTTTTAATTTCCTGCATCTTTGGATTTGGGGCTGTAGCAGTAACTTCTTGGGTTGTACTATGATATCCTATCAGTGGAACAAGCGGGACAACAACCAAAGGATGTATAGCAGTAGGAATAGGTGGTTGTATTTCTGGAAACAAGGGCATATGAGGCCTAGGAGCTATCTCTCCAGCTTGAATGAGGAAATTTTCAGCATTAATGGCAATATAATAAGCATTAGGAAGCGTTAGACCACCCATAGATTGAGTCATAACAACAGTCTTGCTATTTAAAGCTTTTAAATAAAATAGAAATGCATATGCTGGCAAGGGCTTTACCATTGCTGGGATCCAGTCCCAGGTCCTCTGAAATCTGTAATTGAAATCTGCTAAGTGCTCATGTGGCGGCCTTTGAATGGTGCTGAGCTACTCTAATAAGGATAAATTGTTAGATTTATTAGCAAAATGTTGGTATAAGCCATTACCTAACACATCCCATGTTGCAATCGAATTGGCTACGAAGTCTCTGAACCACTGTAATGCCTTGCCTTTCAATGATGCATCTAACAGCCTTAAAGCGACGTTCTCCTATGTGATATTGTGCACCGAGCATAGCATGGCCATGTCATGGATGTGCTCAACAGGTGTAGTGTAATCTTCTCTGGTGAAGTACGATAGACCTCTAAGGGCTGCAACTGGAATATCATCGTGTTGAAGTATATTTAATGGGGTACTGCCATTGAAGGGCACAAATGGATGCTACCTCGGTGCTGACATAGGCGATACTTGTGAAATTGGGGTTGGAAATCCTAGTGATAACACCAAGGAACTAAAAAATGGAGGTGTTGACTTTGACCTCGTGGGTGCTTCAAAAATCCTCCTTGCTGTCCTACCTCTTCTTCATGATGGGGACAACTCTTGATACTTGAAAGGCACATAACTTGATCTTGTTTGAATGTTTCTCATGCGTGGGCTGCACTAGCATGTAGAAAACAAAATTGGAGTCGCCAAGTATATTGTAATAGCCTCCAGAAGGCTAGAAAATCTACTGCATACACCAAACAACAAACTAAAATATTAAAAATTCTCTGAAAGTAGTTTTCAAGGGTCCCACCGGGCGTGCCAAAAACTATTGTCAATAGATTTGCACCCTACTGAATGCAATATTTAGCAATCTACTGAAACATGGAAACCTCCTTTAGATGTGGGTGATCTGAGTGAAGGAGGAATCTCCAGAGTGAGTTGGTTCTCCGAATGATAAATCCTATTCTAAATAACTTCTCAGTAAAGGGATAAAAAGGTGACTAAAAACTAAAACCTACTACTAACAAATGACTATCAAAACCTGATAATGATTCAATGATGATTCTGATCTCTTCCTCACAAACAGTTTTTAGAAAACACAATACTTCACAACTTCTCATGAACAATTGATACATGAATAATTTGCATGAAGGCCTGACTTGAAGCACAACATGCAACCTATATTCTGAACTTTCTGCATTAATAATTACAGTTTAAGGACAAAACAAGGACTCTATAAATAGAAATCAAAAGATAAAATCAAACTGAAACTACAAATGGACACAAAAATGAGTAGGAATGTTGCTTTTATTCAACTGAAGGAGAATGCCATAATCTAAAATTAAGTACAAAATGTGCTCACAAGCTCAATAATGTATATGAGCAGGAACCCTGATCTGAACTCTGAAGGAGAGGTAAAAGACTAAGTCTTTTGAAAGGAATAACTCTCAAGAAACCCTAATCCAAGCTCAGAAAAAAGCTCTAGGAAAAGGCTTTCAAACTGTCTCAAAAAATTGCCTAAAAGTAGAAAAAAGCACACTGCTTTTATGGTCACACTATCAAGCCTCTAAAAATAGGCTGAATTTTCTTTAAAAGCTCAGAAAACACCTTATCTCTCCAAGATAGGTCTCAAATCCAACCAAGAGGAAAAGTCCACACAAATCTGCTAAAAATAGCAAGAAATCATAAAACAATTTATAGGATATTGCTTTACGATTCTGCTTTACAGGATTGCAGATTTGCACAATTTGTTTATTTTTTGCAATTAAAGATTAGAAATATTTTGCAAAAAAGAAAATCTCCTTATCTCTCCATTACAATATTATGATTTTCCTCAAAAATCATAAAAATATAACACACAATTATCTTCTCTCATAACTTCGATTCTCATTGATTTCTCTAAAATCAACTAAAAACATAAAACCCTAAAAGGATCATTAACCTTTCAATGAGAAAGCAAACCTTAAGTGATAAAAATAATCACTATTCACGCCAAATATTTCATTAAGGAAAAAGGATAAAACTTAAAGACCTAAGATATCAACCTAAGCACATGAAATAAGTCTTAAAAGACTTGACATATCGACCAACTTAGGGATTTTGGCCCCCCTTCAAATATCAACATTCAGACTTTGATAAATAAATCATAATGTAAATTGCAAACTCCATTCGAAATTCTCCATGTGCTTTGACTGAAGACTCTAGAGGATGATGATGTCACTCAAATTAGGGCATGAGAAAAGAATGCCAAACCCTAAAATGATTCATTTTGCACTCGTGAGTTTGAGGAAAAGAGCTTTGTCTAGAAAGAAAATGCCACCATGATTGTGTCGAAACGAGCTCATGTGCCTTGGGAATCTCCACCACGCTCTTTAGATAAATGAATCTTTAGTGGGTAAGCTTTTTTTTGTTTTGTATTGAAGCTTCTCTTTCTTCATTCCGGAATATCAGAAGACCCTAAGGCCGCGGCCTATCATGCTTCTCTTCTAGCTCATTCTTGCGTTTGATTTACCTTGGCCGCTATGAGCTCGATTTCCACTTAAAATCTCTAAGAGAGAGCTTGTGGGTTATTTTTTTTACCTACTGTCACAAGGGTAAGCTATTCACTCATAGCTTCATAGCTTCTATGGATTCATATTTTGGTACATTCAGGCCCTATGGCCGCGGCTATACACAATCTCTAATGCCTTTGTCTTGCATTTTTTGTGCTTACATCTATGTCTCTGTGAGCTTGACCAACTTGAAAGTTGGATTTTCCTTTAAGGGTTCAAAATTTTGTCTTCTGGACTCCATCCAGAACTCTTGGCCATGGCTAAAGTGCTCCTTCAGAGACACAGACTGGTAACTTTCTTTGCTAAACATTTTGCTTCTCAGAGACTTAAAGAATCTCCTCTTTACTCATGAATTTCTAGCCACTCTCAGGCCACACCAGATGTATATTATAGAAAACATTGCTTATAGATCTTGGGCTCGACCCAAAATAGAAAATTCATTTCTATGTCTTTCTGAAGACAAATCCGTTTGTGGGTATCATGGAAAGTTGAAAAAACTGAATTTTCTTTCTTCTATTGCTCGACCCAGCATAGAAATTTGCATTTTTTTGTATTCTACTATTGTTTTATGTAAAACCCATATTGGTTATCTCCATTATTGCTTTTCCTACACTTTGAATGCAAAACTCCAAAATGGGTATCATAAATAATTGAAAAATAATGAAAACTAGTGTGTTTATTAGAAACCCCAATCGTGGGTACTTTGAGATTCAAACTGCAACTCCATTTGCTTAGTTCTATTCATATGTGCTCGACCCAAAACAACTAATGGTTCTATTTCGGACTCCTGAAACCATAGAATGACATGGGTTTTTTTTTTTTCATTTTTAACTTCCTTGGCATTCTGTACTTAAAGAAAAGAATGCCTCTCCATTGCATTATTGATGTTGTTTATCATTTCATTTGTCCTCAAAAATAAAGATCCCTATGAAAGAAACATAAATCTATGCATTTATCCATATTCAATTTAGGTGCTTGACCATTAAGTGACACTTTACTTTGATATTCTATTTTGAAAAGAAGACTCAAATGGGAAGGCTAGAAAAAATATCTGTTTTGTTCTCCTTATCATATAGAATCAGCTTGACCACCATTGTTTCTTTTTCACTTGCAGCTGCAAAAACTCATACTTGGCATTTGTTATTAAAGCTGATTTTGACTCCTCTCCAATTCTTGCATTTTATTTTATCATGATAAACTAGGCTTCTAAGGAATTTGAATTTCTTGCTTCCAGCATGATTTTGTGCTTTTCCATTGTGAAGAGAATGACTTCTTAATGTATACTATCCATATGCATATTCTCTGTACGCACAACAGTTCCTTTTGATTTCCCTCAACCTTTATGTAGAGGCTTAGGTTGAACATTGCAACACCACGAACCACCTCTACTCACCAATTCCTATGCATTTTTAAAGCTTGAGAAGCACCATTCTAGAATGAAACTATTATCATTTCTTTGTTATTCTGGAACAAATATCTCTCACCCTGCAATTCTTAAAGTTGTACTTGCTTATCAGTCAACTAGAACTAGTTATCATCTGTCACTTGAATGCATTGTCCGTCTTTTAATCGGCTGTAACATGGTACTCTTCATGAATTTTTATATTTCACTTGTCAAACTGCCTTTCAAAAACCTGCTCTCTTTCATGATGAAAAAAAATATCAGAACAAAACTCTTCAATAAGGCATAATGTATGCCTGTTCACTATCCTTGACTGCGAAAAGAATAAATTGATGAACTGAAACTTGCATGACATATATGATTATGATCGACAATATAACATAGAACATGAACTTACTCAAAAACATCTGATTTAAATGTACTCAGTTGAATTCATTTAGTGAACTAAACTCATTGTTCACCTGTAGCCTTCAGAAAGTATAACCTGACCGTTATGAATGCATAGTTGGTTTAGTAACTCGATGGATGAATCTGTTTTACTCCTTCAGTTGTATTTCACTTCTCTAATGAATATGATGATGTATCTTTAAAATCAGCCCATTTAATGAATAGGGCAACATGTCGAGCTCTACCCTTGTGGGAGCCCGTTTTTCTCCACATGCTTGGTCTTCAAATAATGTTTAGCTTCATGAATTTACCTATACCTGCACAAGGAAACAAACAATGTTAGCATAAAAAATAGAACATGATGATCATGATACTGTTATTTCTCCTTCAACTCATCTCTTCTTCACTGATTGATTGTTTCAATGCATGATTAATAATAGGTTGTACTATTGTGGGTGCCTCATATAGGTTACTTCATAATCAGAGCCACTGACATCCCCTTTTTCCTCTTACAGTTCGATGGAATACGAGAAGAAAAAGGTGCAACATTCAACATCAAACGTCGATAATCAGGCAATGATGATTATGTCATTTTCTTATGTGATTTCTTTTCTGCGTCTTCAATAGTATAGTGTGCTATTAGTTACACACTATGACAGTTACATCCATGGCTTGTGTGGATATTTGATTTCAATTCTTTCTTTTCATTTGAAAAGAAAATGCATTTAAATGCAAATGTTGTAATATCATTCTGATTGTTGAAATCAAATGAAGCCTTGTAAAATATGACTCTTTTCATGAAATAAAAGAAAGCATCTGAAATGCTATTTTGCACATTTGCTCAATTCTGTATCTCTTTTAATTCAGGAATATCTGAATGGCATTCTAAAAACTCTTTTTCTTCCTTAAAATGTATAATTGTTACTCAATGAATAATGATAATAATGTGAACAACATTTGAACTTAACTGCAATTCCCCCTTATGATAAATAACATTCAGCCAGCTCCACCAATTGAGTTGAGGTGAAAATTTGGTAACAGTGACATAATTAAATAAATAATTAAGTTTATTCAATTAATAGAAGAATAAATGTTAGAATGAATCAATTAAATAATTAAAAGTTCTTTAATTAATAGTTGAGAAAAGACTTCAGAAAGTAATTAAATAATTAACATTATTTAATCATGACCATGATAGTACGAATTATGAAGAAATTGAAGTCACAGGCTAGACCAAATTTTAGTGTCTATAGTTGAAACAATGTCATGAACCAAAAGGAAGGACATGGATTTCTTAAGAGACCCCTTTCATGACACCACCCTTGGGATAAATTCAAATCAATCCACTCCATAAAGAGAGACACCAAAAAGATACCAAGCCAACACATTTGACAACCTAAACCTAGATGAATTGAACAAGAAAATCGGTCCAAAAGAAATTGAAAGAGATTACCAAGATCCAAGGGATTTAAGCATGGTTGATCAACTTGTTGGTGCCGATCCTAATAGATTCTTCTATGCACTAGCTAAAAAGAGTGCCAAACTCCCTCGAGGATTTGACATGTCAACCATTATAGAAGAAGATACCTAAAATCTATTTCCTTTAGGGATTCCCTCTTCACAACAAATGTCAACCATACTGTATACACCTAAAAATGGTCACATCACAATAGTCTGGTAATTAATTAAATATTTTTAATATTTAATTAAATCTATGTATAAATAAATCTAAATAATTTATTTATATTGTTCATTCTTTCATTTCGATTAAATAAATAAGTTTATTTAATCACTTATCCATTTCTTAATTAATTAAATAAACATTACGATTTATTTATAATAATTATCATATAATCTTGGCTTGAATATTTTATTCAAATAAAGATTCAATATTCTTCTATTCTAAAATTCTCAAAATTTCATTCACATTTCATTCACAATTAAATATTCTAAATATTTAATTAATTCTTCTAAAGTCTATTCACAATCAAATATTCCAAATATTTAATTAATTCTTCTAAAGTCTATTCACAATCAAATATTCCAAATATGTAATTAATTCTTCTAAAGTCTATTCACAATTAAATATTCCAAATATTTAATTAATTCTTCTAAAGTCTATTCGTGATTAAATATCTTAAATATTTAATTAAATCTTCTAATCTCCATTCACATCAAATATTTAAAAAATATTTTAAATCCTCAAATTCACATATAAAATTAAATAAATTTATTTATTTAATTTGGATTATCTGCAACAACTGTGAAACAAACTTCAAAATAGAAAATTAACAAATTTCTCTGTTTCTAAGCAAAGTTGTTCCCGTGGGTTGAAGACAAACCTCCATTCTTCTCTCCAACCTCCCAACATCTTCCATCTTCCTCTCAACCTCTTCATCTCTCACCATTCAAAATTACCAGACAATCTCATAGTCATTGATCTTTGCCAGCTAGGCTCTTGCCTGTTAAAATCTATAAAAGGGATTGTCGGGTCTTTGAAAAAAAAAGGAGAAGCTTTCATACAGGAAAACTATAGTCAATCAGCCTTCCAACATCCATAGCCTTTAGAATCATAGCATAGCATAGCTTAGCATATTAGTAATCCATATCATGGCCTATCATCCTCATATCATAGCTTCAATAACATTCATAATCCATAGCCCCTGTGCATAATTTATAGCCCCTGTGCATATCCGTATATCAACATTTCACTTCACTAGCATATAGGATAGAGGAGTACTCTCCCTTTGCATACTCGTTCTGCAGGTTGTCATTCTGAGAAGCTTTGCTTATACAATTTGAGAGCAGCAGCTTCAAGCAAATCACTAGAGATAGAGAACAATGGAATGATTTTGAAGAAGCTTTGTTTGATTTGTTTGATTTCATTTTATTTAGCTTTCTTCAGTTTAATGTTGCATTGGTGTGTTTTTGTTATCTTATTTTGATACTAACATTTCCCACACACATTTTTGGCACCCACCATGGGGCTTTTGCCCCAATTTTAACATCTTTTTGTAGATTTTTCTGACAACTTACGGCAGAAAGAGCGTATTCGCACATTAAACACGTTTCAGAGCATGTCACACCCAGTTTAGCGCCCTTTAAGCATTCTACATCACCCTTTAAGCATTCTACACTACCCTTTAAGGATTCTATAGTGCCCTTTAAGGATTCTGTAGCGCCCATTAAGGATTCTGTAGCACCCTTTAATGATCCTGCAACACTCTATTGATTTTGTAGCGCTCTTTACTGTTTTCATAGAGCATTTATGTATTAGCGCTCTTGATGTCTATTTTAGTGCATTTCTTTTTCTTAGCATAGAATTTGTAAATCTGCAACTATAATTTGTTACTTAAGTAAAATTTGACTGGATTTGACGTGACCGCGGCTAGTAAGAGCTTTAAAAAAATGAATCAATTCTAGGATAGTCACTTAATGCAAAAAATGAAGAAATCCTAGGATAGTCACCTCATTTTCTATTTTGGATTAAAAAGAACTCCATGTCTTTCTGAAGCAATATCTTCACCTAGCATAGAAAACTATTTATTTGGGCTTAGAATTGAACTCTTGCTTGCTGTGATTAAACGGTGATAGGTCTATGCTCTCCCCTTAACTGGATGATCAAAATCCCAAACTCATCTATTTTATTTCATGCAATTTTAAGCTTTGTTAATACCTCTTAGAAGGCCAGCTGTAGTGGGAAAAAGTACTCACTCTACATGAACGACCTAAGTGGGAACAACTAAAGCCAAGTTTTCCAATCCACTTTAATCAAATGCGGATGGTTGATGAAAATCCCATTCGATGGTAGTGTGCATTGATAACCATCCCCAAAGCCTTTGTTCTAAAGGTTGGGAGGTCTCTCGAGGGAGTATATCATTTTCCACACCGAATGGAAACCCTTATTACGAACTTAGTGTAGTATCCAGCCGAAGTTAGTTTTTGAACATCATAATAATCACAGTGCAAGGGAGGGAAGAATCTACCCCCAAGATACTCACCATATAACTACCAAGGACTATTTGCTCAGGGGATCCGGTATCCACTTCTGTCACTCTAAGTACGCGCCTGAAAAAGACAAAAACACGGGCGCCCCTTCAGGGGTGACACGGCTATGTGAGTCGACGCAGTTCTAATATGTGGGCTATTGATTATTATGGTGACCTACTTGAGTACTAAGAGTGAGTATGCTTGAATTATCTATCATGTGTAAAACCTGTGAAAACAATTTTTGAAAAACATTTTGATCATACACTTAATATAGGACTTAAAAACAACTATTCTACAACTTGCTTGATGTGTTTTCAAAACATTAATTCAGTAAAGATCATCCAAAACTCACAATTACATTGATTATTCTCATGTTAAGAGATTGGAAATCCACAACCTTTGTTAAGAAATCCATTCTCAAATGAATCAAAAAGCCAAAGAAACCACTTAGCTACAAGAAACTATTGAAGAAAAGACGATTCTTGTACCAAATTCGAAAGGTTTTACTTAAACATAGAACCTTTATCCATCGATATCATGATTTTATTAGAGGTTTCACTAATGATTATGTTGAAGAACCATTATACTCACAAGCTTTCTTTCAAAGAAGAGCCCTTTCTCAAAGGCACAACCATAGTCATCGTATTCATTCTTCTTATATTCCCCAACCTACAATTGTATATTCTACTTGTCCAAATCAATTTCTGCAATAGAGAACTTAATCACATTAGGCATTTCTCACAAAATCCTTTTTTTTATGAAGCTACGATCAAACTTCATAAAGTACAAAATCATTTTTTCTTGATCTTTTGCTTAAATTCCCGCCAATAGGATTTTCATCCTTTCAATCAAGGAAAACACAAGCTAAAGACTAGAAATCGTTTAAGTCATAGAATCTTCATTCAATCCTGACTTTCATATCCATCAAATATTGCACTATTTCATTCTTTTGATCAAAAGCTAGTAGAATTTGGGGCAAAGCTTATGCCTGTTGTCACAAGATCTTGAAAGCACATAGAAAAAGATGAAAGAGAAAGTACCACAAGCAAAATGGGTGATAATAGTGAGAAGGAAGAGAATCCATTTCATATTGAAGAGTTATAATAGAAGAAAAACTTCAAGAAGCAGAGTAGGATCCCCAATTCCATACTTTTATGGAAAGGATTTTAGAACAAAACAAAGAAAGATATTTCCTCTCATTAGCTAATCAAGGAGCCAAGTTACCTTCTAATTTTGATACAGAAGTTATTAAAGGGAATCCTCAAAACTCTTCATAATGATTTTAGTGCCCTTACTCAATAGATAAAAGAATTACAAGGGAAAATAAAGGAAATGCAAGGGGGTGCAACAAAGAAGTATGTTTTGGATGACATATCTCCTTATCCATTTGATAGGAATATTCAAATGATCCCATTTCCAAAACATTGCGAAATCCCTAAATTTGATAGGTACAATGGAAAAACTGACCCCATTGAACATGTGAGGGATTTCCGAAATATGAGTCTAGAATTCGCTTATGAAGATACCTACTTAATGTGATTGTTTCCACAAAGTCTAGGTGGAAAATCCATGGAGTGGATTTCCAAGATCACTCCCCCCATCAAAACCTTTGAGGAGTTAATAAATCAGTTTATATCACAATAGGCCTACAACATCCAACACCAAATAACCATGCTTGATCTTTGTAAAGTGAAACAAAAAGTAGGGGAATCTTTCACTACATTTTTGAAAAGATGGAGAAGATTATTTGCATGATATTCCCGTCCTATTCCTGAAAAGGAAAAGATGAATATCTTCATCAATAGCCTAGATCAAGAATTAAGCTATAGACTTAATCTTCATTGTCCTCCTAACTTTGAAAAATTGATTGAAAATGCTATTACCATTGAAGGGGCCTTGGTCAAAAGAGAAGTAATAAAAATTGATAATCCAAGTTCATCCAACCATACAAACAATGATAAAACAAGGTTTTGGAATAGAAATAAAAATGTCATCAATGATGGTATAGTGGATGCAAACAATCTATGAAAAAGATCATCTATCTTCAACCTATCAAGTGCTCCACGAAACAGCCAACAAGGAAATACCAACCAACAAGGAAACAAAAATCAACAAGGAAAAAAATTCAATCAAGAAGGCATGACCAATCAAAACACCAAGGATAATCATGGTAATTTTAATAACAATCTTGGCAATACCCAAACATCAAATCCATCTAGACCTTCATTCTTTTCAAATCAACATAATTTTACCACTTTGGGTCAAACTCTTGAGTCTTCTCTCAAGGAGCTTCTCGATAGTAAGGTTATCACCTTACCACCACAAAGAGATTATGAGCCACGAGTCAAACCACCATCATGGAATGACTCATATTATTGCAATTATCATCTATGTAAAGGTCATAGAACAAATAATTGTCAAGCCTTGCGAAATATAGTACAAGATTTAATTGACAATGGTACCATCACAATTGAAGGACATCATACCAATGACGATCATCAAGCATTCAAAAATCATTTACCAAACTATCAAAAGGGGGAAACATTAGATACCAAATCAAAAAGTATAAATAAAGTTGAAGACAACATAATCCGCCACATCTATGTAGATGATTAGCGGGTTAATGTTATCAAAATCAAGGAAGAAAAAGAATATCAACAAGTTAATGTGACTACAAGAGGACAAGCAAAATTTGTCTTAAAAGGAAGTTCATCTAAGGCAGCTATTCCTTCTCCAAGTCATTATAATCTAGTTGATCAATTGAGAAAAAAACATCAGCTCAAATTTCCATCCTTGAACTTCTCAAAATATCCCCCGTACACAAGAATATTTTAGAAGAAGCTCTTGTAAACACAACTGTAGACATTGATCTGGATGTAAACAAATTTCAAGCCATGGTGGGACATTTGTCTTCCCCCACTTGTCTTTCATTCTCCAAAAAAGATGATGCCTCCATGACACATCCACATAGTTCATCGCTTTATCTTGAAGTCATGATCCATAAACACCAAATCAGATGTGTCTTGATAGATGGAGGAGCCAGTTTAAACATTTGTAACTTAAAGCTAATACATGCCTTAGGAATATCAGAAAATTCTATTGATCCACGAAGGAAAATAACTATCAAGGCATATGATAATGAAGAAAGAGCTTCTAAAGGACTAATAATGCTACCTATCAGAGTGGGACCTGTTGTGGAAAATACCTTTTGCCAGGTTCTAGATCATGATCTTTCCTATAACATACTTTTGGGTCGCCCATGGATTCATGATATGCAAGCGGTACCATCAACGTATCATCAATGCCTCAAGTTTCCGTATGATGGACAAGAAATAACTATACAAGCTGATTACAATAGTACCCAAACTTGTTCAAATCTTTGAGCAACTCAAGACGCCTTTGTGTTGCACAATAGGGAGGCTCTTACTACTTATTCTTCCAATCTACAAGGCCAATTGCAAGAATTGACAAATAATTTTGACACCAAGCTACATTTAAAAGACAAAGGAGTAGGCGAGTATTTTCTATCCCTTTCTACCTTACCTCCTTCTCTGAGATCACATGGTCAGCTGACCCTATTAAATCAAAAGACTGCAATAGCCTCTACATCCCAAGCTTTTGTGCTAATGATGAAGTTTGATGGAGAATTCATTAAAGCTAACACCATCGATGAAGAAGCCAAAGATAGGGACATCCTAAGCTAGCTATACAAAGATGAAGATGAATCTCTCTTGCACATCAAGTTACCTACCGAAAAATATGGCAAAGGGTATACACTCATGCAAAGAATGGGCTATGAAGGAAATGGTCCTATAGGAAAAAGAAAAGAAGGAATCATTGAGCCAATTCAACCTATTTCAATGTATCCAAAAGATAAAACATGACTTGGATATGGTAAGAATATAGAAGAGTCAACTTCATAGTGAGCACAACAAACTTATGAAGGAGAATCAATTTCAGATAAATCCCATGAAAATGTCACTCTACAAAAATTTTATGGATTAGTTTTCCAATTGCAGAACAGTTCAGACACTGATTCCAATGAATATGAATGGGATAATGTCTTTGATGATACATTCTTAATAGAAAAAAGGGTGGATGTCATACACAAATTCGCACCCACGTTCTTACAAGGGGAGGGCTCAAGGCCTCCACTTGATTATGTTTTACAAAGCGATCATGACTCAAGTGAGGACGATTTAGATTTTAATGAGATTGATAATCAAAAGGAGAATACCATTATAGAGCTTGTCAATCATGAAAATGACAACCATATCATGAATTTGATAGCTCAAGACCTTACCCAACCTAATGATCCCATACCTTTAGTCTATCCAGAACTTATTGATTGGGACAACGATGCACCTATCCATATCCATACATTTCATGATGATGAGGATATTGTAAATTTCCTTTGTTCATCTAATAAAAAAAACAAGTGTTCCATCGAAGAATCTCATACTCAATATTTTGATAGGGAGGGTGTCAAGTATCTTAGCTGCAAAATAAATGAAATAAAAGATGGATCTATTGGTGAAAACTAAAAAACAGCAGTGGTAGATCACAACAAGAGAAAAATAAAGAGTGAATTCAATGATGAAAACCTTTTTCAAACACTGAAGGATGAGAAACTTGACACTCTTCCCAAACATTATCAAGAAAGATCTTCTATTTTGATTGAACCAATAGAATCAATCAACATAAGTACAACAGAGCAGCCAAAAATATTGCAACTTGCAGCATCATTAACAGTGGAAGAAGTACTAAAATTCACATAGTTCTTGAAGGAGAATCAAATCAAATTTGCTTGGTCATATGCCAATATGCCAGGGTTAGATCCTAATCTGATAATGCATCATCTATCTATAAACATAGGGGAAAAACCTATGAAGCAAAAACTCAAAAAAATGCATCCACATGTTGCATTATTGGTTAAAGAAGAATTAAAGAAGCTTTTAGATGTTGGATTCATTCGGTCTATTGATTATGCAGAATGGATCTCCAATATCGTACCTATTTCAAATCTGGATGGAAGGATTATAATTTGTACAGATTTCAGAGATTTGAACAAAGCATGTCCCAAAGATGAATTCCCTATGCCATACATAGATATGATTGTTGATTTAACTGCGGGCTATGCAATGTATTCATTAATGGATGGATTTTTAGGATACAGCCATATAAAGATTGCACTAGAGGATCAAGATAAAATAGCATTTACGTGCCCTTGGGGTACCTATTGCTAGAACGTAATTCCATTTGGGTTAAAGAATGTAGGAGCTATGTACCAACGGGAAATGACAACAATTTTTCATGATATGATGCATACATTCATGGAAGATTACGTCGATGATCTCCTTGCCAAATCCAACACAAGAGGACACCTAGAAATCTTGTCACAGATCTTTATCAGAATGGAGAAGTTCAATGTTTGACTCAATCCAAAGAAATGTGTCATTGACGTTAAATCTGGAAAACTCTTGGGATACATTGTTTCAGAAAAGGGCATAGAGGTTGATCCATAAAAAGTACAAGCTATAATGGACATGCCGCCACCACAAAATATTAGTTAGCTCCGATCACTGCAAGGACAACTACAATTCATCAGGAGGTTTATAGCTCAACTGGTAGACAAAAGTTTACCACTTACACATCTATTGCATAAAAGTTTCCCATTCAAATGGGAGGAAAAGTGAGAAGTAGTATTTAATCAAATTAAGCAATATCTCATAAATCCACCATTCCTAATTCCACCAGTTCTAGGAAAGCCAGTCATACTTTATATTTCAGCAATAGAAGTATCTTTGGGAGCATTACTAGGACAAGAGGATTCTTTAGGCAAAGAAAGGGAAATATACTATATCAGCAAAACTTTAACAAGTCAGGAACTAAACTACACTTTCATTGAAAAATCTTGCCTAGCAGTAGTGTTTGTTTCCCAAAATTTGTGCCACTATATGTTGGCTTATATAGTTAAGCTGATAACCAAAATTGATCCACTAAAATACCTCTTAAGCAAAGCTACCTTAACAGGAAGACTTGCAAAATGGGTAATGATCTTAAGTGAGTTTGGCATTCACTATGTAGATCGAAGATCTATAAAAGGACAGGTCATAATAGATCAGTTGGCTGAAGCACCTTTACAAGAAGAAAACCCAATGCACATTGAATTTCTTGACGCAGACGTCTTCATAACAACAATTAAAAAATCATGGACATTGTACTTTGATGGATCTTACACGCAACATGGCTTGATGGCAGGGATTCTTTTTGTCACACCTAAAGGACATACCATAACAAAATCATATCAATTGATGTTTCCCTACACAAATAACGTAACTGAATATGAAGCATTGCTCACAGGGATGAAGATAGCATTGGAATGGCAGATTACAGAGCTGCAAGTCTACAGTGATTCACAACTTGTCATTAATCAAATCAATGATGATTATCAGACTAAAGATGATAAGCTGCTACCTTACAAGAACATGGTGGACAATTATAAAAAGTATTTTGTGGCAATCAAGTTTTCACAAATCCCAAGGATTGATAATAAAGCTGCAGATGCAATGGTTACAATTGCTTCCTTGTTGCAATTATCAGAAAATAAAAAATGGTACAAATTCTTGTGGAACAATTGTTTTCTCCCACCTATGATAATCCTGAAACCCAAGTCATATGCCTTTTAACTAGTTCTGATTCACCTTTATATGGCAAGATTTATACCTACCTAAAAAATAACATCTTACCTCTAGATTTATCCCGAAACCAAAAGAGGAATTTCATATGCCAGTCATCCCATTATACCTTGATCGCCGATATCCTTTACCGACGTGGTCTTGATGGTATGCTTCTTCGATTTCTTGAACGTGACGAATTTGAACAAGCCTTACAAGAGGTTCATGGTGGTATTTGTGGAACTCATTCAAGTGGTTTAACCTTAGCCAAGAAACTTTTTAGAATGGGATATTATTGGCCTACCATGGAGAGAGAATCTTTTAATTTTGTCAAGAAGTGTTCTAAATGCCAAATCCATGGGAATCTTATTCATGCACCTACACAGGAACTATAGCCTTTCACTCTGACATGGCCTTTTTCTCAGTGGGGACTAGATCTTGTTGGAAAAAGTCATCTTTCATCATCAAATGGGCATAAATTCATCATCACAGCTACATAATATTTTACAAAATGGATTGAAGTTGTTCCTTTGATGACCGTGACTGGTAAACAAATCTCTTCATTTATTCTGAATTACATCATCTGTCGATATGTAATTCCTAATTCTATCACCACTGATAATGGGAGGCCTTTCAAGAATCAGGATGTTGACGAACTTTGTAAAATATTTCACATTCAACACAGTTCTCTACACCTTACTATCCACAAGGAAATGGTCAAGCAGAAGCTTCAAACAAAACAATCTCGAAGATCTTGAAGAAGATGGTAAATGATGCCGGTCGTGATTGGCATGTCCAGTTAAATCCATCTTTGTGGGCATACAAAACTAGCATTCGTACACCAACAGGAGCTACCCCATATTCCTTGGTATATGGAGCAGAAGCGATCTTACCATTAGAGGTTGAAATACCTTCGCTTAGGGTCTCACTCAAAGGACTGATAAATGATGAAGACTACCGAGTATCTCATCTGCAAGAGCTAGAACTGTTAGATGAAAGACGTCAACATGCAGCTAATCATTTGAAGGGTTATCAACAAGTTATGTCCCGTAGATACAATCACAGAGTTAAACCATAGACATTTCAAGTAGGTGACTTAGTTCTGAAAGAAAATCCATGCAATCAGCAAGACAGAGAAAAGAAAGGAAAATTTGAACCAAATTGGCTTCGTCCATTTGTCATCATTGCAGCATACGATTCTGGAGCATATTAGCTATCTACATCAGAAGGAGACCTATTTGAAGAACCGATCAACAACATTCTTTTGAATAAATTCTATGTCTGAATCACCAAAAAATAATATTTTTTTGAAAAAGTCATGAAAAAATACATAAAAATTTGAAAAAGTCCTAAAAAAAAGTGTAATAAAAACAAGTGGTGAAAACCTGGAAAACAGGCACTACTTGTGATCAAAACGGGCTCCTCTATCTATTATCTTATGTCTTGCATTTGCTTTATGCCATCATCTATCCATATCTATCATCTGTACATATCTATCATATCCATATCATGCAACGGGAATCCTTGTGTTTCATCATGGCTTGATGAAATTTGTACATATCCATAATAATAAGATTGTGTTTACACTGGGGGCAGAAACATCAGAGACTAAACAAGAGAGGGGAAATGAGCTTTTAGAACATCACAAATGAACAAATGACATATTGACAAAACACAACATACATTGATGCATCAAATCAACCACAACACCAAAATGATCAGTCAATGCCAATGACATCAAACAACATGGTCAAAAAAACGTTAATCAAAACACAAACATCAATGTTGATAACCAAGTTGGATGATCTTAATTTGAATAATTTTTGGAATACTTTAGGCAAAATTTGAATTGTTGGTTGATTTTCTATCATATCTCTGGAGCAATTCGATGATTTACTGAACTAGAAAAGAAAGGAAGGAGTATGATTTTTCTTTGTCTTCAATTTGTGAAGAAATCATTAGTACTATGAAAATTGGTCGCGAGACATGCTCTACTAAGTATCATTGATGACATTTCAGAATTTGCATGGGAAACGGGTTAACTCTTGTCTGTTTATGCAAGCGATACTCAGGTCATCTCGGTTCAATTATACCTAGATTCTTGTATTATCTTGCTATATCAAAATTCATGAAAGAAATACTCAGGTCATCACTGGTGCTAACATACCCTTTGATGCTTGTATTAACTTTCAACATTTCAATGCTCTATGATGACACAAAAAGCACAAATAAGCTCTCAGAATGGCAATATTGTACAAATATCTTGTATGATCAGTATAGATTACATTCATCTTAGACTCTGTATTTTGCATTTATAGATTTTCCCAAAAGATGGAAAAGTATCAAAGTTTCATATCCTTCTAGTAAAATGACATAGTACATTGTGACATTCACAAAAAAATCATCACATAAATTTTTCATACATATTTGCATCAAAAAATCATACAAACAAGGCATATATCATAATCAAAATATTCATGAGCATTCATAAATTGTACCATCCATCATTTCACATTCATATTCATAAAATCATTCATCAATAGATTGCAATTATAATATCATAACATTGAACTTGCATTTTCATATCTCATAATCATGCATACATATACATCATGAACATAACATTGTAAAACCATCACATAAACTATCATGCATATAGAAAATAGAAGCATTCATCACATAAGGAATCATTGCTGCATATCATATTATCTCAAAAATGAATGTCAAAATATACAAAGATGTCAACTAGGCATGACATAACATCATCCAAAATGGGACCATATCAGTATGTATACAAATGTCTCAATAGAGTATCAATAAGACATCATGCAAAATGCACTACAAAGTGCTATCCTTTGATGCTGCCAGTCTCGGCTCTGTCAAAGCAACATCAATATCAAATCATCATGAAAAATCAATCAAATCTGAATATCAAATTTATCAAAATCTTGTTTGTTTTTAACAACTTTAGAAGCAAACTTATCAACAAACTATTTGTTTTTTATTTTCATGAAAAACAAATTTATCAAAATCCTGTTTGTTTTTAACAACCTTAGAAGCAAACTTATCAACAAACTATTTGTTTTTCATTTTCATGGAAAGCAAATTTATCAAAATCTTGTTTGTTTTTAACAACTTTAGAAGCAAAATTATCAAACAACTATTTGTTTTTCATTAACTTGAAAACAAATATATCAGCTATTATTTGTTTTCCAACAACCTTGGGAAAAAATTTATCAGACAAACATCATCAAATCAGGGGCAATTTAGGCCATCAATTTTTCATCTGACATCTTTCCATGTCAATTTCTTCACATCATATTTTTCGAACGATGAATCAAAAACATAAAAATCAAAAAATACCAAAAAAATCTAAAAATTCATAATTTTTTTTAACAAAAATCAAAATCTTATCGATTCATCGTCTGCGGTGGCATATACCTATCAAACATTCAACAATCAGCGTTTGGGACAAATTTTTTGAAATTCTTTGAAGCAATGCGTAAAACACATCACTTCAAAGAGGGGCAAAATGTATACACCTAAAAATTGTCACATCACAATAGCCTGGTAATTAATTAAATATTTTTAATATTTAATTAAATCTATATATAAATAAATCTAAATAATTTATTTATATTGTTCATTCTTTCATTTCGATTAAATAAATAAGTTTATTTAATCACTTTTCTTATCCATTTCTTAATTAATTAAATAAACATTACGATTTATTTATATTAATTATCATATAATCTTGGCTTGAATATTATATTCAAATAAAGATTCAGTATTCTTCTATTCTAAAATTTTCAAAATTTCATTCACATTTCATTCACAATTAAATATTCCAAATATTTAATTAATTCTTCTAAAGTATATTCACAATCAAATATTCCAAAAATTTAATTAATTCTTCTAAAGTCTATTCACAATCAAATATTCCAAAATATTTAATTAATTCTTCTAAAGTCTATTCACAATTAAATATTCCAAATATTTAATTAATTCTTCTAAAGTATATTCACAATCAAATATTCCAAAAATTTAATTAATTCTTCTAAAGTCTATTCACAATCAAATATTCCAAATATTTAATTAATTCTTCTAAAGTCTATTCACAATTAAATATTCCAAATATTTAATTAATTCTTCTAAAGTCTATTTGTGATTAAATATCTTAAATATTTAATTAAATCTTCTAATCTCCATTCACATCAAATATTTAAAAAATATTTTAAATCCTCAAATTCACATATAAAATTAAATAAATTTATTTATTTAATTTGGATTATTTGCAACAACCGTGAAACAAACTTCAAAACAAAAAATTAACAAATTTCTCTGTTTCTGAGAAAAGTTGTTCCCGTGGGTTGAAGACAAACCTCCATTCTTCTCTCCAACCTCCCAACATCTTCCATCTTCCTCTCAACCTCTTCATCTCTCACCATTCAAAATTACCAGACAATCTCATAGCCATTGATCTTTGCCAGCTAGGCTCTTGCCTATAAAAATCTATAAAAGGGATTGTCGGGTCTTTGAAAAAAAAAGAGCTTTCATACATGAAAACTATAGTCAATCAGCCTTCCAACATCCATAGCCTTTAGAATAATAGCATAGCATAGCTTAGCATATTAGCAATACATATCATGACCTATCATCCTCATATCATAGCTTCAATAGTATTCATAATCCATAGCCCATGTGCATAATTTATAGCCCCTATGAATATTCGTATATCAACATTTCACTCCACCAGCATATAGGATAGAGGAGTACTCTCCCTTTGCATACTCGTTCTGTAGGTTGCCATTCTGAGAGCAGCAGTGTCAAGCAAATCACTGGAGATAGAGAACAATGGAACGATTCTAAAGAAGCTTTGTTTGATTTGTTTGATTTCATTTTATTTAACTTTTTTTAGTTTAATGTTGCATTGGTGTGTTTTTGTTATCTTATTTTGATACTAACATTTCACACACACATACCATTGGGAACAACAACACACATGACAACTACTACCACACATATCCCTAACATCTCCACATTTGGAAACAAAGTGACCCATACAACTACACAAGAACAAACTTTCACACTTGGAAGTTCATCAAAATCTATGGGTAAGACCTTTACAAACCCTCTTTTTTTAAAAAAAATTCAAGGTCCCACACTTCTCAATGCAAACCAAGGTCCTATACCTACATTCCTATTTCAAATCACACCCTCGTCAAATCAAAATCAACCAAATAAATCTAGAAGGATTCACATTGTCCCACAAAGGATCCCAAGTTAAAACACCAATCAAGGGACCACTCCTACATTGCAAGGACCTACATTCTCAAACATTAACCAAGGACCTGCCCCATCACTTTAAAATTTTAATCAAGGGCCTACACCATCATTCCAAAATGCAAATCAATGATCTACTCCATCACTTCAAAATTTTAATCAAGGACCTACACCACCTTTCCAAAACATAAATCAAGGACCAAATTTTTAAATCCAAGGAACAAATCAAGCATCCACACCTTAATTCCAAAACTCTAAACAAGATGCAATCATGACCTTTGGGACAAACCTAAATGTAAATTTCACTCCAAACCAAAACAACACACATAGTATGTTGGAAAAACATGGAAAGACAACTAAGAGGGGGGGTGAATCAGTCGTCACAGAATATTCAAGCTTTACTTTGCTTAACTCAATCTTAGATCTAATGAATGAACAATAAACTATGAGCAATCAACACATCAAAAGCATAGAGAACACTAAGATTTTTATGTGGAAACCCTGTTAGGGGAAAACCCATGGTGGATGTTAGTCCACAATATTATACCCTGTTAAAAGTATAATGAAAAATAATGGGAATGCACATGCATTCAGGTACACTACCTAGAGATCACTACTCAAATACAAGAGGGCTCACTACCCAACAATACAAAGCAATTTAGATTAGATCTATAGAGTATGAACTAAGAAAATACCTTCTACACAAGCCTGATTACAGTTCCAGTTAAGCACAAAAAACCTTCTTCACACTTCACTCAAAATTCTTCTCACTCTGCTCTACAATCAAATGAATAGATCAATATTCACACACTTTCTTCTCTATCTTTTTTTTCCTTCCTACACACTAACTTCACTCAAACAATCACTCTTATATATTTGCAACATGGAATTACATCAACAACTTTGTTGGCCAAAAATATAAAACATATTACAATGTCAGCCCAAATATACAAATAAATTTTTAATGTGGATCAAACACCGTCAGCTAATATTATGATGCGAACCAAAAAAATATCCTCGAGCATGCCAAACATTCAAATTTTAATCTTCAAGGATTTGCAACACGTTACAACCACCATGTTGGCCAAGAACATAAAAACCTGAACACACACGAGAAAAATATTTGACCACAAGCACTTTGATCAATGCAAATATACAACAAAGATAGAGAATGATCTAGAAGCATCCGCAAGCAACAAGAACCAACAAAGAAACATTTGCAGCAACATAAATTATTAGAATCACATAAACTTCAATCAAGAACACTGGCAAAACCCATAGAAATATTGTCAAAACACAATTGTTCATAGCATGATCAAAACTTCATGCGGACCTATGAAAATTTCAGTGGATGGACTAGATTCTCTCAACAATAAACCCTTTAGTCCACATCAACTGATCTTCAATGTACAGAAAAAAATACCTTCATGATCTTCACTGCTCCACTGGCAACCTGCAACTCTACAACTCTTCCCTTTAACAATTTTCTCAATATTCTCAACATATACAACCTTCAATACAACAATGTTAATATTGTTGACATCGATGACAACCACATATCAACAACACAACCACAACATCCAAAAATCTTCCCCTTTGGCATTGATGGAAACACATGATGTGAAAAATACCATCAACACAACTATGCTTACTCCCCCTTAGATTCCGACTCTTCTCCTCAATTGCTCTTCTCCCCCTTTGGCATAAATGGCAAAGATAAGCATTATCTTCCCACATACAAGCTCTGAACCATATATTTGCACAACTGACTACTCCTCTTGAGTAGCAGCCATGGAAACATCAATCCGGATCAGGAAATATCTATGAAGCATATGGAATGATGCAAGCGAATGCATCTTTTAGTTCATATTAGGAGGGGTAATCACTCCTAGCATCTCTCTGAGATACTCAAAAGTTTCCTTTGGAAATGGCTTGGTGAAAATGTCTGCAACCTGCTCTTTGGTAGGCACATACTCTATTTTGACTTCTTTCTCATTGGATTACTCCCTCAAGAAGTGAAACTTGATTGCTATATGCTTGGTCTTAGAGTGTAGCACTAGATTCTTTGATATGTTAATTGCACTTGAGTTGTCACAATATATGGCAATAGGTTCATCATATACTACTCTAATATCTTTCATCATCTATTTCATCCACATCACTTGAGTACAATTATTTGCAGCAATAATATACTCTGCCTCAGTAATAGATAGAGAAATGGAACTCTACTTTTTACTCAACCAAGACACCAGCTTCTTCCCTAGGAAGAAAGTACCACCACTAGTACTCTTCCTATCATCTACATCTCCTACCCAATCCACATTAGTATATGCATTCAAAGTAAGATCATCATCCTTAGGATACCAAAGCCCAAAGTCAACTGTTCCTTTCAGATATCTAAAGATTATTTTTATAGCAGTCACATGGGACTCTTTTGGATCAGCCTAAAATCTAGCAACCATACATACAACATTCATAATGTTTGGTCTGGTCTGAGTTAAATAGAGAAATCCACCAATCATTAACCTATATCTTGTTTAATTTTCCTTAGTAGAATCATCATTCTGTGTTAACTTACATTCAGCTACCATGGGAGTACCAACAAGATTTGAGTCTTTCATGCCAAACTTCTTCAACTCTCTCACATATTTGGACTAGGATATGAAAATCCCCTTGTCTAACTAAGTAACTTGCAATCCTAGAAAGAACTTCATCTCTCCAATCATGCTCATTTCAAATTCACTCTTCATTTCATCAGAAAACTTCATACATAGATTATCATCTCCTCCAAAGATAATGTCATCAACAAAGTCCTCAATAATTAAATCTTTGTCATGATCCAATTTGAAATATAAATTGTTGTCAGTAGTACCTTTATTGAATCCAAGCTTCAGTAAGTATTTATCCAGTCTAGCATACCAGGCTCTGGGGGATTGCTTGAGTCCATATAGAGCTTTCTTCAATCGGAAAACCATGTCTTCCTTGTCATTCAACTGAAATCTATCCAACTGTTCAACACATACCTCTTCTTCTAGCTCACCATTTAGAAAAGCTGACTTTATATCCATTTGATAGACTTTACAGTTCTTATATGCAACATAAGCAAGAAATAATCTAACAGCTTCAATTCTAGAAATAGGGGCAACAGTTTCTTCAAAATCAATACCTTCCATTTGTGAATACCCTTTACATACCAGTCTTGCTTTATTCCAGACCACTTCACCTTGTTCATTCAGCTTATTCCGAAAGACCCATTTAGTACCAATCACATTTTTGTCTTTAGGTCTGGGAACAAGTATCCATGTATCATTCTTTTCAATCTGCATCAATTCTTCCTTCATAGCTTTCATCCAGTGTTCATCATTGCAAGCTTCATTGACATCTTTAGGCTCAATTTTGGAAATCAGGCAATACCCTTCTGCAATCTTTCTTCTAGTTTGCATACCTTTATTCTTTTCTCCTATAATTTGAATTTTAGAATGATTTAGCTTTACATACCTTAGAGTTTTAGGATTCTCGCAAAATTCTGGTTCTTCTATTCTTTCTTCTGCACTTGCACTTGTTTCTCCTTCCTGACTTTGTTGATTTACCAGAACAAATGGAAGTTGATTTACTAGAACATATGGAACAATTTGAAGTTGATTCTGTGTTTGAGCATTTTTCCCTCTATTTGTGTTGTCTTCCTAGTCATTTGAATCATATCCACAGTATCTGGATGATTTAGTAGAATCCTCATCAACTCTGACATTTGCACTCTCAACCATTTTTCTTAATCTTCTATTACAACACTGGTAGGCCTTGCTTTTAGTAGAGTAACCTAGAAAGATTCCTTCATCACTTCTTGCATCAAACTTTCCTATGTCCTCATCTCTCTTGATGTAACATTTGCTTCCAAAAATCTTGAAATATTTAACTGTAGGCTTATAACCAAACCATAGTTCAAAAGGAGTCTTACCAAAAATACCATTGACATTTACCCGATTTAAAGTGTACATAGCAGTGCTTATAGCTTCACTCTAATAGATGTGAGGCACATTTCCTTCAATCATCATTATTTTATTCTTTCTCTTTGCAAATCCATTTTGTTGAGGGGTTTAGGGAGCGGATAACTATCTTCTGATTGCATGCTCTTCACAAAAATAATTAAACTCCCTGGAGGTGAACTCACCACCTTTGTTTGACCTTAAGCATTTTATTTTCATACCTTTCTCATTCTCTTCCATAGCTTTGAAACTTTTGAGCTTCTCTAATGCTTCACATTTTTCTCTTAAGAAAGCAACCCATATCATTCTAGAGTAATCATGAATAAGCAACATAAAGTACCTTTCTCCATGAAGACTTCTGACTCTGGAGGGACCGCATAGATTAGTGTGTACCAACTCTAGTAATCCATTTAAATGATGATGTTTGCTTCGAAAAGAAACTCTAGTCTATTTTCTGATCTGACAGTCCTTGCAAATTGTGTTAGCAGGCTTCACTAGCTTTGGTAGATCTCTTACCACTTGAGTGGAGCTTACTTTGACAATGTTATCAAAATTCACATGACACAACCTCCTATGCCATAACTAGCTTTCATCTACTTGAGCAATTAAACAACTTTCACTAGCAACATTCAGGTGAAAAATATTATATTTTGTCTTTTTACCTGAAGCAATTATATTTCCAAAGCTTCCAAGTATCCTACATCTTCCACCTTTGAATTGAAGATCATAACCCTTTTCCACCATATGTCCAACACTCAATAGATTGTGCTTCAAGGCTTCAACATAAAGGACATCATCAGTGTTATGCTTACCACCAAGACAAATAGATCCTCTACCACGAATCACATTAGCATTGTTATCTCCAAATCTTACAACCCCACCATCATACTTCTCAAGACTTACAAATTTTCTTTTGTCACTAGTCATATGATGTGATGTAACACTCGAGAGATGATGTTCATTTAACCACATAAGTTGGGTATGTGCAGGATCATGATGGGCCAAAACGTGGCAATATGATGGGTATGTGGCTGACGAATTTTTTTTACCCAAAATTGATGAAAAAGGGTTTTTAAAGGATATTCTCAAATTTTCACCAATATAAATTATGCTTTGCTTTGAATTTAATAAGTAATTATTATTCATTTTCTATTTGAATTATGACTTAAGTCCTGATTGATAGGCTGATTGAAAAACATCTATTTTCAAGCGGTATCACATTTTTTGAATCAAAATATGTGTCACATTCTATGCTTCATACTATAGGATTGAAAAAGAAAAATTTAATTTCATAAAAGTTTTGACCAAGTTAAGGTGGTTAGACATACGATTTTTATATTTTTTAAAAGTTGTAATAAAAAATTCATAATTAATTATTTACTTGGGAAAAATTACAAAAAAATATGCATCACATCGGACATGAGTCCTCTACTTATATCTAAAATATTATAAAATATATTATCATTTTATTGTGGTTAGGGTGGTCAGACAGACACCTACTTCTTATTCTTTCCCTGAAATTTAAGTACTACTATATTGAAATTTCAAATTTTCACCAAATAGATTTTTTTTTTTAAAAAAAATCTAGTTGTTTAGAAACTACATTCAATTTGCTACAAATTCTATTCTTACATATTTCTGAAATAATCTAGATAACTTATTCAAATTTTTACGTCAAGTTGCCTAACTCTGATTCATTCATGTTCAAATTACATCATTAACTTCCAATCAATACATCTATTTCAATGTTACATCAAAAAATTTCATTTCAATACATCTATTTCAAGGTTACAATAATGAATGTCAAATAAAGTTACTTTTACAAGTGGGCTTTACAAGCCTTTCAATAATAATACATGAATACATTTATAGCATGATAAAATCTGAACCTCAACTGCTGTGACACCACTAGTCTTCTTGCAAGTTGGGGCCAAGAGTGTGATTAAGGCACCTTTTTTTCCCAACCACGAAGTACAAGACTTCCCCAAGTTTCTTCTTAACTCGAAGAAATCCCCGACCCTGCATGAGGAGCCTAGAAACCTGAAACAACAAAGCAAGAGGGAACTCTCAATGCAAGTCTGATGCCTATATGCATTCCTAACATGAGAATCACATATTTCTTGCAAATAGGAGGTGGCAGAGACCTATATACATTTATATCTAGGATTTTATTTCCATCTATTTCAATGTTGCATGTGCTTGGCCAAGCATAAATAAATAATTTATAGTTTTAGAAAAGGTAAAACTATCGTCTTTGTGGGTCCACCTTTGGCATCCTGTCCCGAAAGTTTCCCAAAAGAACAATAAATAAAACACTTTACATCTAAAGTTTTCATTCAATTTTAGACATCTCTACTTCAAAGGAATTCTAATAATTACAAAGTACACACAAGGTTCACAAATAACTTTACATTAGCACACTAACTTAAGTGAAAAATTGATCACACAGTTGGTTTTTGCAAGTCACTTTCTATGATTTCAAAACAATCTAAATTTGGTCTTTTGGAAAAATTATATCTATGAACTCATAAGTTCTAATTTCTATTTAAATTATTTTCTCAAAGTAAGTAATTTATACAAGTTCAAAAAAAGGAAACTACTCTAATCAGCCTTATAGGTATGGGGTAAAACCCAACTTACAAATTACTTTCCTATTTAATAGGAGTAGGTCTACACTTTTATGAAAAAGAATAATAAGTTAAATTTAAAGAAAAGAGAATAATTTCACTCACTTTTATTCACAATTGCATATATCAGGAAATATCATCTAGTCTAAAATGCCATAGTGTTTATGTATATATATATATATTTACGTGTTTTATATTCCTAAAATTCACTAGTTTAAAAATATATCTTCGAGAATCACAATTTCCCCCAGTTTGTAGCATGCAAAAATACACCTAACATACTGAAGTTCATCATTATGATAATAATTTTAATGCAATTAGCTTGTTCTGTGTTTATCCATTTCTATTTTTCTGATCTTATTTATTTTCAAATATAAAAATGATACATATATATATATATATATGGATATATATATACATTTAGTTGCATTTACATATATATAATAATGTACACTCTCAGAAAATTTAAGAGTAAAAATTAAAAAACAAAGAAATCTATACCACAGTGATTTTAATAGACACAATTATGTTTTTTTCTTCAGATATGCAAATAATTCAGATCTTATGTTTCTCATATATATATATATATAGCTCATAAATCTAATACACAAAATAATTTTCCTATAAAAAATGTATTTCACAGTTCAATATACATGTATATATATATGTATATATATATATATATATATATATATATATCTTATGTATATACATTACCATACTCGTGCAATGTTATTTCCATACAAGAGCTATAGACAAAGGCACAAATTTAAATTTGAATCACAGTTTTTAAAGAAGTGAATACAGTTTAGTAGGGCTTACACCCCCCCATATGGGGAGGCGCTGCTTGTGGAGGGGCGTTGTCCCCCACAGCACAACCCTTCCCTTATGGGGAGGGAACAACTGGGGAAAACCCAGTCCCCCCTTTTTACCATGAATAACAAAAAAAAATGCGTAGACACAGGATTCACTAACAATTTAAATACAAATTCCATTTTAAGAAACAGGCATCCCATTTAGCACAAATTTTAATTTATGTATATATATATATATTATAATCAAACAATCTAGCACAAGATTTTTCTTAGAGATTTATCCAGAAAGAAATGATATTCTGAAAATAGATACAAAAAGACACTGCATATGAAATTATTTATAAATTTATAAGGATTTTGAAAAGAATGTTCAGATTTTCACCGAAGTATTTTGCTCAACAAACATAGCAAACATGGAGGTTTTGCACAAACAAATCTTTGAACACATAGTAAATTTCTTTTCTCTCATTTGGAATCTTAATGCAATAAAAGGGGATTATGAAGAAGAACCTGGATAATTTTTTGATAGCTAAAGACACCTCCTTGCCACTTCCTCTTCTTCTTTATTCTGAGATTTCCTTCCTGGAATACCTTCCTCTTCTCCTTTCCTTTTTCCTATTCTTCTATTTTCTAATCTATTGGAAACTAAAAAAAAACAAGAATCCATCTGGTAGCCATGAAAGTGAATTTGCAGAGCAATTCCAGAAAACATCAAGAAAGGTTGGTTTTTCGTTACCCCCTATAGGCATCCAAATTTAATCACTTCCATATGATTAAAATTACTGCCTTTTCATCTATCGTATTAATATTAATTTATTAAATTAAATTAATATTACACCTTTTGTCTCATACCGATAAAGTATTTAATTTAATAATTAATACTTTGTCTTTTACCTTATTCCTCTCTAAATTAAATAAATACACTAATTTATTTAATTTAGTCATTCTTCCTTTTAAAAAAATCAATTTAAAATTCCCCACTTTCTCTCTCCTTGTCACATCCTCCATAATCTCACCCCAATCTGGATTAATCTAATTAATTCAGGGTTATGATGTGCATCCTCTTAATCAGAGATTAATGTCACATCCTCCTACATTTGCCACTTGCCTCTAATCTTCTGTTAATTAGCCTAACCCAATGTTTGCACAACCTTAATCAAGGTCATTAGCTAAATTTAGCACCACTTTTTGGTCAATTCTTCCATTTTTCCTTTTTTATCATTAACCCCCTTTCCCATATGAATTTTTAATTCACATTTATTTGCCCTAGATTCTCTCCTTTAAATGTGAATTTTTAATTCACATTCCATTCTTCCAAGGCTTCTAGAACCTTGGACTTGTCACAATCTCCACATGTGACCAAGTCCCACCTTTTTGGAGCCCACCTTTTACCCTCTAGATCATCCTAGGAATGTGAATTTTTAATTCACATTTATCCCCCAACCACCTTTCCTTTTCCATGTATATTTTTGAGGAATTCTAAAATTCCTCAAATGTCCCTTTCACTCCCACTTGGGGACAAGAAATCCCTTTTTGTGGAAATCCTTTCATCCCCCAAGGTGCATGTCCTTTTCCACCTCATGTACCTTTTTGACAACTCATTTCCATCTCATCCTCCCTTGGCCACTTCACCCTCCACATGTCAAGATGTGAGGGCTTGTGTGTTCTCAACCCACCATAGCCATTCATCTTGACCTTGTTGGATCAATCTTGACCCTTGAATTCTCTAGAGAATTCAAGGATCTCTATAAATATCCCCTCTCAATAAGCATTTACAACACTTAGTCAATTTGCAACTACATGCTGCCATTTTGTGCACTCATCCAATTTTCAATCACATTCACTTGCATTTGCATCCAAGCACATAGTAAAGATCTTCAATAGAGCCATCAAGGAGCACACATCCTATCTTAAGCAAGGGCCAATCAAAAGAGTATCAGCTACAAAGGAAGGTAAAACTGTTTGTCTTGTGCCATCTACTTTCTTTATAGTTTTGTCACTCTCTTTTGGCTAATCTTGAGGTGTCCTTGATATGTTGTTTTTTTCATATTTTTAGTTGTTTTGCTCATTTAGAATAGCATAATATCAAGGTATACATTTCTGGCACGCCCAGTGGGACCCACAAACGGGCTCCCATATTTTACGTTTGCTGTTGTTTAAGTTTTTGCAGGAACGTGTCGCAGAAGGGCGGCTACGCCCCATTTTTCACAGAAGGGCGGCTACGCCCCATTTTTGCGTAGAAGGGCGGCTACGCCCCATTTTTCACAGAAGGGCGGCTACACCCCATTTTTGTGCAGAAGGGCGGCTACGCCCCATTTTTCATAGAAGGGCGGCTACGCCCCATTTTTCTGCAGAAGGGCGGCTACGCCCCATTTTTCACAGAAGGGCGGCTACACCCCTGTTTTGCTGCAGAAGGGCGGCTACGCCCCTATTTTTCTGTAGAAGGACGGCTACGCCCCTGTTTTGCTGCAGAAGGGTGGCTGCGCCCCCTGGAAGGTAAAATTCCTGTTTTGATTTCAGATTTAATTGCTATTTTTTTATTAACATTGTTCTTGCAAGGATACATGTGTTTTGTGCTAACCTTTTGTAGCATATTCTTGTGAAGTTGATGGAGAAAGCGGGATAAAATATTTAATATTTGCTTGCAGGGCTATCCATTTGCTCAATCTTCTTTAAAATTATCCTTGTTGTTTGCATTAATCTAAGAACATAGCTTAATTAGGGGGAGTAATATTCGTTGTTTTATGTTCTTGTCTTTTTGTGTTACCCTAAGGGAGTATTAGCTTGTTTCCGCTTTCCCCTTGCACTTCGTGTGAGCCTGAGGAGTAGTTGGAAGCGGTTAGTGCTTTCTTCATAGTGGGACCTACTTGGGGATTTCATCACCCCAAGGGATGATTCCAACCACGCGTACCGACGGGGTATACAAAGGGGGGAGAACAAAAGTTGTACCCCAATCCAGTCACGTCGTAATTGGCGGAGCGTCGAAGCTAGGGTGATACCTAGATAGACGTGAAGAGTTGGTCTGAGCCCTTCAATACCTCGCTGGGGTTCCCGACTCACGCTTGTGACAGGTTGGTGTTCACGGTTGTGCCTCACGTACCGAGAGTATATCGAGGACTCCCTAGATACCTTGTGCATCCTAGATTAAGACCACTTTTGCCATACCCTTAACACTAATCATAGGGTTGTATTTGCTTGAGAGTGTTTTCTTGTGAGAAACCAGTGAACTCTTGACAATTTGGCCTATCATTATCATTTTAAAGTCCTTGCCATAGCCATTTACATCAAACCAAGCCTCTGTTCCACTGCAGAAGGGCGGCCATGCCCCATTTTCCGCAGAAGGGTGGCCACGCCCCATTTTCCGCAGAAGGGCGGCTACACCCCATTTTCCACAGAAGGGCGGCCATGCCCCATTTCTCGCAGAAGGGCGGCTATGCCCCATTTTTGCGCAGAAGGGCAGCTACGCCCCATTTTTGTGCAGAAGGGTGGCTACGCCCCTGTTTTGTTGCAGAAGGGCGGCTACGCCCCTGTTTTGCTGCAGAAGTGTAATTACGTCATCCTGCTCACCCCCCAAGTCCTCCATGGAAGGACAGACTCACAGTCTCCGTAGCTGCCCATGCCTCCCCACTCTCATCAATCTCTATGGCTCTCCCATCTCCGGCTGCTCCTCATCCTCACTCTCTCCTATCTCTACAACGGGAGGCTCCTGCCCCCCCCTCTGCTGGCCCCCACTCCTCACCCTCTCCAGCTGACTCCTGACCTCAGTACCCTCTCGGGCACCCTCATGCTCTGTCCCGATCTATACCCTCATCAATCGCCTCCTGCCCGCTATCAACTCTGGCTGCCCCATGACCTCCATCCCCTCCTGACCTCCCTCCGACTGTCTCTCCTCTATCTGCTCGGCACGTCCCAAGACTCTCCTCTGCCGTACTCTGCCTCTTATACCAGTCTGCCCGCCCCCTCTACCCTCCACTGCATGTATCATCTTTACCTCTGACCCCTCCCGTCCTCTCCCATCTGGCTCTGGATCCCCCCTATCCTCCTATCCTCCAATATCTGGCTCCGGCTCTCTCCTCCTCTCCTGTCGTCTCGCCTCTCTCATCTTGCTCCGCTGACCCCTGGCTCCCCTCCTCCTCCTCACTCTCCCCAGCCTCCTCCTACCTACCCGTCCCACTGCCTCCACCCTCTCCCCTCCCATCTCCGGCTCGAGATGTCCTCCCTCTCTCACACCCCGCCGCTCATCCTCTGATCCAAACCCAACTGCTCTTGCAATCGGCACCAAAGGTGTAATCCTATCCCATCGATGGTTGCCGAACCACCAGTCATATCGGTCTGTCACTCCTGCATCCGCTACTCCCTCATATCTCCCAGGGTAGGGTACCTGCACTGTCGCTGCCCATGCCGCTCTAGCCGATGTAGGGCTAATCGCACGCCCCCATGGTCGCTCTCTGGCGAGTCGTCGAAACATCACTGGCGGCCCCGGAATATCCTGTGTCTGCCCAAATTGTCTCTGCACCCTATCCGGCCGGTGCATCTCCACTATCCGTGGAAGCACCCCAATCAGAACACACTGCGACATGAAATACCCACTATATCTCGCAGTCTCCTCCCTCCATCCCCTGAAGCGTCATCGCATATATGGTCACCAAACTATGTCTCCCTCCATCAAATCATCTATCCTCCTCCTCCATACCTCCACATCTCCCACCCACCTATGACGAATAAGCCAGCCCCTTCCCTCTCCATATCTCTATGCCAGGGGCTCTGCATCATCCACCTCTCCTTCCCGCACAACAATCGGTCTCGTCACCGCAATGTGCTCCCATGCCCACACCTGTAGCAGCGTCATGTGTGTCAAACTCATTGCCTCCCGATAACAAATCATATGCATATCTCTATACAAATGGGCTAGTACACACGCACCCCATGCAATCTGTCCCTCTCGCCACTCCACAATATGTCAAATCGGCTCCATAAACTGCAAACTACAAAACCGCCTGCTACGATCTAGCAGCAATATCCCACTGATCAAACCCGCTAAAAATAAGGGCAATGCTGGTACTCCCACTGTCAGGCATCCATCTACATCCAACTGCTGACCACGCAATGGCAGGGCGGCGCCCCCAAACAGCACTCTCATCATCTGCCTCAACTCAGCCCCCCTCGACTCCACCTCACTCAATAAAATCCCTGATATTGGCAGCTTTAGGATGCGCCATACATCCTCTAGCATCACTGTAACCTCCCCCGTCGGCAGCCAAAATGTCGACGTCTCAGAACTCCATCTCTCTATCAGGGCCGTCAGCATCGCTCGATGTGCCCTCAACACTGGTACCTCTAGAAAATGCATAAGTCCCGCATGCTCCAAGGCCGCATGATCCGCACCCGTCATCGCTCCTAACGCGGCCGTCAGTGCCTCCGACCGCCGCTCGTGTGTCCGTATCCACCTCAAACACTGTATCTAAATAAACCATTTCATCAGTACATTACTTTCCTAATCTCGACCCGTTTTTCCTTTTTTTTTTCTATTTTCTTTTTTCTCTCCTATCTGTTTTATCCCTCCCCTCTCATTCTTTGCCTTCCCCCCGCCTCTGCCCTCCTGGAGCTTAACCGCCCTCCCGGGACGGATCCGCCCTCCTGGGGCAGCTCCGCCCCCAGGCGGCTCCGGGCGGCTCCGCCCATGAGTGGTCGCCCCTTGCGGGCGGGTCGCCCCGGGGCGGGTGCTTCGCGGGGCATGCGCCCAGGTAGTTCGCGCGCCTCTGAGCGGCTCCTCCCAAGGGGGATGCCCCCGGGCGGCTGCTCACGATATCCGCCCGTGGCTCGCCCGCCCGCTGGGCCTTGCCTCACCGGGGTGGTTGCGCCAGTTTGGCATTTCGCCGGCCAACCCGCTGCGACTCACACCCGGCCAGCTGGCGGCCACTTAGGCGGCATCCCCCTTGTGTGAACAATTTTAAATCCCCTCCTTTTTCTATTTTTTTATTTTATTTTATTTTATTTTATTTTTAAATTTCTACTTACTACCTAGATGTTTTTTTTCCCCCCTATAAAACCCATATGCCACTTTTTCATTTAACTTTTCACAAACTGTTAAATTTTTCAAAATCACTAGCATAGGTTTCCGTACTCACCTTCTGGGGCACTGCGAAGTGAGTCCATTGTTTCCGCACCTCATCAGCTCGGTGCACGATCTCGGTATCGTAATCCTGCGGCATATTTGCTCCGTCTCCTCTCTCTCTTTCTCCTCTTTTCCCCACTTGCTTGAGTGAAAATGACTAAGGTAAATTTTAAATTACCTTTTTAACCCCTTCTACCTCAAAGGTATTTTTTACCTCCTATTTAACTTTTCATCCCCCCAACTAATCCCCAAATTCCCGGAGCCGCCATTCGCACACCGTACGTCTAATCCACTCCGTTCAAAAGGAAAAGTTGCTTAATTTTTTGCCCTCTATCCAACGGTCTCATCCATTTCTTTCTATCGAGACGTCGTTCGGGGCCCCTCCTTTCTTCCCCAACCGCCCTCTCGAGGGGGCATACCCTACTACTTCCTTTCATCCATTTCAAACCAGGCACTGGGGCATCCTTCTTCTCCTTCGTCAGGTCAGGGCATCAATCCTCATTCCTTTCTTCATCCCTGACATTTACTTTTCTTCGAAACATTGTTATTTCAACAATATTTCGAAGAGGGGCAAAATGTAGGCATCCAAATTTAATCACTTCCATATGATTAAAATTACTGCCTTTCCATCTATCATATTAATATTAATTTATTAAATTAAATTAATATTACACCTTTTGTCTCATACCAATAAAGTATTTAATTTAATAATTAATGCTTTGTCTTTTACCTTATTCCTCTCTAAATTAAATAAATACACTAATTTATTTAATTTAGTCATTCTTCCTTTTAAAAAAATCAATTTAAAATTCCCCACTTTCTCTCTCCTTGTCACATCCTCCATAATCTCACCCCAATCTGGATTAATCTAATTAATTCAGGGTTATGATGTGCATCCTCTTAATCAGAGATTAATGTCACATCCTCCTACATTTGCCACTTGCCTCTAATCTTCTGTTAATTAGCCTAACCCAATGTTTGCACAACCTTAATCAAGGTCATTAGCTAAATTTAGCACCACTTTTTGGTCAATTCTTCCATTTTTCCTTTTTTATCATTGACCCCCTTTCCCATATGAATTTTTAATTCACATTTATTTGCCCTAGATTCCTCTCCTTTAAATGTGAATTTTTAATTCACATTCCATTCTTCCAAGGCTTCTAAAACTTTGGACTTGTCACAATCTCCACATGTGACCAAGTCCCACCTTTTTGGAGCCCACTTTTTACCCTCTAGATCATCCTAGGAATGTGAATTTTTAATTCACATTTATCCCCCCCACCACCTTTCCTTTTCCATGTATATTTTTGAGGAATTCTAAAATTCCTCAAATGTCCCTTTCACTCCCACTTGGGGACAAGAAATCCCTTTTTGTGGAAATCCTCTCATCCCCAAGGTGCGTGTCCTTTTCCACCTCATGTACCTTTTTGACAACTCATTTCCATCTCATCCTCCCTTGGCCACTTCACCCTCCACATGTCAAGATGTGAGGGCTTGTGTGTTCTCAACCCATCATAGCCATTCATCTTGACCTTGTTGGATTAATCTTGACCCTTGAATTCTCTAGAGAATTCAAGGATCTCTATAAATATCCCCTCTCAATAAGCATTTACAACACTTAGTCAATTTGCAACTACATGCTGCCATTTTGTGCACTCATCCAATTTTCAATCACATTCACTTGCATTTGCATCCAAGCACATAGTAAAGATCTTCAATAGAGCCATCAAGGAGCACACATCCTATCTTAAGCAAGGGCCAATCAAAGGAGTATCAGCTACAAAGGAAGGTAAAACTGTTTGTCTTGTGCCATCTACTTTCTTTATAGTTTTGTCACTCTCTTTTGGCTAATCTTGAGGTGTCCTTGATATGTTGTTTTTTTCATATTTTTAGTTGTTTTGCTCATTTAGAATAGCATAATATCAAGGTACACACCCCCTTTTTCCTTATTCCCAAACCTAATCTTGAAAATAATAGATTTTTAAAATAAAAATAAGATATAACTTATCTTTTCCATTTCCCGTGCTCAGATGAAAAAAAGATATAAATTAAAAATAACATTTAATTTAGTTGCAAATAAATCCCCTTTTGAAAAATATTTACTCAATAATTAAATAAATATCTTCTAACCATTAGTTAATTTATTAACTCAAAAATTAACACAAGTTAAAAGAAGGATAGAATACTTACTCGGATTTTTATCATGCATAGACATTAAAATCAAAAGCTATAATTAATTATAATTAGAATTAATTCTTTTACTTTGTTATGATTATATTTGACTATTTATTTAATTTGAATAATCATTGCTTATTTTGCAAACAATAAAAAACAATCAAGCCAAAATTATCATTCCTAAATGAAATCTACATGAATCTAAGTGCTTGTGTGTGATCGAGAGAACATCCTGCTTTATCTTGTCAAGAAGCTAACCTCCTCTCCTTAGTCACACCCTTGGTCTTCGACCTCCTACATCTCAAGTGCACTCAAGCACACAACAATAAACTAAATTAGTATCCCATAAAGATATAAATCAAAACAATAGAATAGATTAATTCAAATATTTCTATTCTATTTTTCTTCATCTTCAAAGTAAAACACATTCAATATTATTCAACTTTTCATAATTTAAGTAAACACTTTCATATATCACCACACCAAAACACCATAATATTCATTATTACTCTACCACACACATTATATCATATAAAAAATCCACACAAAACCAAAAGCAACCTGCATTAGGGTCTGAGATGTGACATGTGAACATCCACTATCAATAACCCACTCATCCTTTTCTTCAATTTGGGCCGCAAGAGCTTTCTCAACTTTAGCAGATTCAGTAGCCACCATACCATTTTCCTTGATAGGAAAGAGCACCCATTCATCCTCATTTTCATTATCTTTATCAAACTCTTCATTAGTCACTCCTTCTTCAACATAGTAATATTTCTTTTGAAATCTAGATTTGTTAGGCTTAGATCTAGGAACTCTTTTAGGACACCTTGATGTAAAATGACCTTTTTTACTACAAGAGAAACATTTAATAGGAAACTTCCCTTTATACTTACCTTGTCCACTACCTTTTTTCTTCACAATTAGTGCTTCCAACTCTTCTACTTCTCTTTCTTCATCTTCAAGCTATTTCATTTCTTCCTCATACTTGAATGACTTTCTAGAACATACTCCCAGATCATATCTTTGCATGTTTCTTTTGGATATAGTAGACTTAAATGCAGTTTCAGTCTTGGGAATAGATTCACCAAATTCACTCAATTCAAAGGAAACAAGTTTACCAATCAATGTATCCCTTTTCACATTTGTCACTGATCTGAATTCTTCAATAGCATGAGCCTTCACTTTGTAAGAGGGAGGCAATGATCTGGGTACTTTATCTACAATTTCTTCCTCTTCCAAGGTACCACTGGCACATCTAATACCCATCACAATTTCATTTATTCTCGACATAAAAGAAGAAATATTTTCATCTTCACCCATCTTCAAATTTTCATACTTGTCTTTCAAACTCTATAGCTTAACCATCTTCACATGTACATCTCCTTCATAAAAAGTTTCCATCTTTGTCCAAATATCATGAGTTGTCTTTATACCTATCACATTTTTCATTTCTGAATTTATCAAACCACTCAACAAAGCTTCAAAAGCCCTGACATTATTCTCATCCTCTTTAATCTCATCAGTAGTGGAAGGTCCATTCTGAGGAATAACATATGGATTCTTAGTAATCTTCTAGTAGGGTTCACCTATACACCTCAAATGACACTCCATTCTGACTTTCCAAAATGAGTAGTTTGTTTCATCAAATCTAGGACTGTCCTTGTATGATTCCATCTTGGATCACCTCAAGCTTTTCAACTTCTTCATAGGAACTTGCTCCGATACCAATTGTTGGAAAAATAAGGACAGGCAACTGAGAGTGGGGGTAAATTAGTTGTCACAAAATATTCAAGCTTTTTAAACTTTACTTAACTTAATCTCAGTTCTGATGAATGAACAATAAACTATGAACAATCAACACATTAGAAGCACAAAGAACACCAATATTTTTTATGTGGAAACCCTATTAGGGGAAAAACCATGGTGGATGTTAGTCCACAATATTATACCTTGTTAAAAGTATAATGAAAAATAATGGGAATGTACATGCATTCAGGCGCACTGCCTAGAGATAACTACTCAAATACAAGAGGGCTCACTACCCAACAATACAAAGAAATTCAGATTAGATCTGCAGGGTATGAACTGAGAAAATATCTTCTACACAAGCCTGATTACAGTTCTAGTTAAGCACAAAAAACCTTCTTCACACTTTGCTCAAACTTCTCACTCTGCTCTCCAATCGAATGAATAGATCAACATTCACACACTTTCTCTTCTCTAGCTTTTCTTTCCTTCCTACACACTAACTTCACTCAAACAATCACTCTTATATATCTCCAACATGGAATTACATCAACTACTTTGTTGGCCAAAAATATAAAACATATTACAATGTTGGCCCAAATATACAAATAAATTTTCAAACCCAAAACAATATCCTCGAGTGCGCCAAACATTCAAATTGTAATCTTCAAGGATCCACAACATGTTACAACCACCATGTCAGCCAGGAACATAAAAACCTGAATACACACGAGAAAAATCTTTGACCACAAGCACTCTGATCAACGTGGATGTACAACAAAGATAGAGAATGATCTAGAAGCATCCACAAGCAACAAGAACTAATAGAGAAACATCTGTAGCAACAGAAATTACCAAAATCACATAAACTTCAATCAAGAACACTGATAGAACCCACATAAATATTGTCAGAACACAACTATTCATAGCACAAACAAAACTTCATGCAGACCTCTGAAACTTCCAGTGGATGGACTATATACTCTCAACAATAAACCCTTTATTCCACAACAACTGATCATCAATGTACAAAAAAAATACCTTCATGATCTTCATTGCTCCACTGGAAACTTGCAACTCTGCAACTCTTCCCTTTAACAAATTTCTCAATATTCTCGACATATACAACCTTCAATATAGTGCTAATAGTGTTGACATCAATGACAAACCACATATCAACAACACAACTACAACATCCAACATAGTAACCAAGGTCTCATGCCTCAAAATACCAATTCCAATTCAAACTTGACATGTAACCTCAACACTCATACCATGACAACAAATCAAACCAATGCAACACCATCTCTTGTAGATACTTTGATGTAAAAAATGCAGGACCTCCAACAACAAATGAAAAATATACAATTGGGGAGCAACAAGAAGACCTATTAGATGGAGGAATTGTACCCCTTTCCATTTGACAGAAATCTATATATGCCACCCTTTCCCCCTCCTTTCACAACACAACCTTTTCCTAAGTATAAGTGGATAGGGGATACAATAGAGCACATTGAAGAATTTAATACGTCATGTATGGAAGTCTCATATGATCCTACCTATTTGATGAGACTATTCTCATAAAGCCTCACAGGGTTAGCTCTAGGTTGGCTTGCACATCTCCCTCCAGGGATTAGAATGTGGGGTGAACTAGCTGACAAATTCATTAATCACTTTTCTTTCAACATTAAAAATGTTGTCACCCTTGCAACATTAAGCACAAACAAACAAGAAGAAGGGGAATCACTTACCTTGTTTTACCAGAGATGGAAAGGTTTGGTTAGCAAGTTCCTTTGTCACATTCTTGAGAAACAATTGGTCACCATGTATGTTGAAAAAATTTACAAAGAAATGAAGAGTAGTTTACAAATCCAATGTTGCACAAATTTTGATGAAATCCTTAAAAAATGTGTCCTTATTGAAAAAGGTCTTGTCGCAAAAGGACTATTCAAAATAAACAAAGAGACTCCAAAGTCCAATAATGACAAAAAAAAATACTGGTCTTGAAACAAGAATGTCACAAATGATGGAGTTGTTGATGCCATAGTGATAACCAAAGGTCCAACCATTCATCTCAAAGGTCCTTCTTCATCAAATACATCAAACACACCAAACTCCCAAACACAAGGTGAAAACCAAACATTGAATGTAATCCAAACTAATCAACAACAAAGAGGTCCTCTCCGCACCAAGAGAACATACACCCCCTTGGGTGAACCCATCGAATTAGTCCTCAAACAACTTTTCTAGTCTAATATCATCACATTACTAGACATAAGAAATTATGAACCCTTAATAATAAAACTGGATTGGTGGAAAGAAGATGAATAATGTGAATATCACCATGGAAAAGGACACAAAATAGCTAGATGTTGGACACTCAAGAATATCATCCAAGACCTTATTGAAAATTTAACTATATCAGTTGGATATTCACAAGGAAAAACCAATGTTGATCATACCATATTCAAAACTCCCTTGTAAGACCATAAGCCAATTATGTAGCCATCAAACGTGATTACAACACTATTATCCTTAACATAAGACCCTTTGATGATCACATCCATTACCATAAATAAGATGAGTTTAGAATGTGTTGTTACCACATGCTGAGCCAAAATAACTCTTCTAGGACCTCCTTCCAATTCACAGCCGAAAAGCTAGTATAACCTCCTAGATCAGCTAGGGAAGACTCTCGCACAAATTTCCATTTTGGAACTCCTCCACTTATCATCATAGCACTGAGCTATCCTTGATAAAGCATTGCAAGAAGCATCCACACCTGCTAATCTTGATTTCAATGAATTTCAAGCCATGATTAGGTACCTAGCTATGCCAGACCATGTCACTTTCTCTGAGCAAGATTTTTCTACCCAAAAATCTGATCATAATGATGCCCTACATCTTGAAGTATGTGTTAATAAACATAAGATCAAAATGTTCCTAGTATATGGTGGAGAAAGTATGAACATCACTAAAATTGGTGAAAGCATTGGGATACTCTAAGAATTTTATAGACCAAACCAATACAATTATGATCAAAGCTTATGATAATGTTGAATGTTCATCCAAAGGCATAATTTCACTTCCTATAAGAGTTGGCCCAACAATACAGAACATAGTGTTTCATGACTTGGATTTGGATTTTCACTACATCCTTCTCCTTGGCTGCCCATGGATTCATGCCATGAAGGGTATCTCATCCACCTACCACCAATGCCTCAAGTTCCCATATAATGGCATTGAAATTATTATTCTTGGTGATTCCAATCCTTTTCAGTATTGCACAAACCTAAAAGGAACTATTAAACATCAAGTGTCAATTTATCGAGAGGCCTCATCTTCCACTTCATCTGCCACTCCATCTAACTACATTGATCCATAGGTCCTTGTCAAATCATCCACTCCATTCACCACACATTCCACACCTAAAATCTAGATTCAAGACAAAGGATGTGGATAATATAACATGAAGAGTCTCTTTTTCATTGGAAAGGTACCTAAATCATCAAAGTCTTATGGAAAACCACATCTTTTGCAGCCCAAAGTCATCATTCATAATCCCTCTACCACCTTCACTAAATGGGGGGAGCTAGCTAAAGAATCTTTGGATGACCACATTCTCACATGGTTGTACAAAGAAGAGGAGGGTATTGAATCTAAGAAGTTTCAAATTGAAGAGTATCCAAAAGGGTTCCAAATAATGAAATGAAAAGGATATGATAGACATAGTGGCCTTGGCCTAAATAAACAAGGAATGTTGGAACCCTTACAACCTCCTAACTGCTAAAGTACCAAGGGATGGGGTTTGTACTAGTAAAAGTGACTATCTAGGTATCGAGTTACCTTCGAGTGAGGTCATCAATGCTTTAGATGAGATCGAGACATTCAAAGACTCTTGGGATTTTGATGCCGATTCCAATGAATATGAATGGGATTCCCTATCCTCCACTACCTTCATGGACCTTGATATACTGTTTGGAATATTTGATGAGTATCCCCTTGAAGAATAATTTAGTCAAATTCTTACAATTGGTTCCCCACAAAATCCACCAAGTCCTTATCCAAAAGTTCCTTTGAAAAGAGAAGAGTGGATCAAACGCTTTTGGGAAACCATTGATTTTTCCTCTTGGGAACTTGATGACTCTACCTCTGTCTTTATCCTATCAGCCTACACCATGACTCTTGACAATACCAATGATGGATTACCCCTTGTCTACCTACAGCTTATAGATTGGGATCAATGGGAACCTACAAGTCTGGACACATTCGAGAATGACGAAGCAATAATTGAGTTCATGGGACTTCGTGAAGGAATACCAAGTGGGGATCATAAGGTTGGATTTGCTATAGAACTCAATTATGCACCATAATTTGGTGAGGTTGTCCTATCCTCTAGTCACAAAAATGAATGAAAAAAGTAAAAATAAAAAATAATAGGTCTTCAAGTGAAAATCAAAAGGCGCTTGTTAACTGTGAAAAAGTAAAAATAAAGGATGTATCTAAAGGTGAAAACCTCTCTAAGGTTCTTAAGGATGGAGGATTAGATTGTCTCCCTATAGACTAAGAGAGGTCACCATTGCCAATAGAAGAAACAAAAGAAGTGAACATCGGAACACAAGACAACTCTAGAATCATATAGTTGGCAACATCTTTGACCACCAAAGAAAATATTGAGTTTATAGAATTATTTTTAGAAAGAAAAATTAACTTTGCATGGTCATATGCTGATATGCTTGGATTAGATCTTAAACTTGTTTTGCATCACCTGCCATTGTTACCAAATGCCAAACCATATAAACAAAAGTTAAGAAAAATGCACCCATAGATTACACTCTTGGTCAAGGTGGAACTGAAGAAGCTCTTGGGCATTGGGTTCATTTGCTCTATTGACTATGTAGATTGGATATCAAACCTTGTTCCTATCACCAAACCAAATGGTCAGATCAGAGTATGCACAAATCTTAGAGATCTCAATAAAGCTTGTCCTAAAAATAATTTTCCTCTACCAAACATTGACATCATAGTAGACCTTACTGCTAGATATGAAATGCTCACTTATGGATGGATTGTTAGACTATAATCGGATCAGAATTGCTCCCAAAGATCAACTAAAGATAGCTTTCACATGTGTTTGGGGAACCTTGTATTGGAATGTCATTCCATTTGGGCTTAAAAATGTTAGAGCTACATAACAAAGAGCCATGACTACTATTTTTCATGATTATATGCATGTACTTATGGAGGATTATGTTGATGAACTTCTCTCAAAATCTCTAGAATGAAGTGGTCATCTAGCAGTCTTGGACAAGATTTTCACATGACTGGAAAAGTACCAACTCAGGTTGAATCCTAAGAAATGTGGTTGAATATATTATCTCCCTCTGAGGAATAGAAGTTGATCCTACCAAAGTAAAATCCATCTTAGAAATGCCACCACCAACCAACATCAGTTAGTTAAGGACATTACAAGGAAAATAACAATCAATCCACTGGTTCATTGCTCAACTAGTAGAAAAGATCCATCCATTTCAACATCTGTTACGAAAAGGAGTTCCCTTCAATTGGATAGAAAAGTGTCAAGAAGCATTTGACTAGATCAAGAACTATTTATTGACTTCACCAGTTCTTATGCCTCTGATTGATGGAAAAAATTTGATATTATATGTGACAACAACTACATTAGCACTAGGGGAATTGTTAGCACAAAATGACAATGATGGTAAAGAATGAGCAATTTATTATATCATTCGCACCTTAGTCAGATATGAGTGGAACTATAGCCCTATTGAATGAGCATGTCTAGTGGTGGTATTTGTAGCACAAAATTTGATACATTACATATTGAATCATATGAAAAAACTAATTACCAAAATTGATCCTTTGAAATACCTTCTTAGTAAAGCATCTGTGACAGGAAGACTAGCTAAGTGGGTTATGATCTTAAGTGAGTATGAAATTGAGTATGTTGATCGAAAAGAAATAAAAGGACAAGTGATAGCTGACCAACTTGTAGATGCACCAGTAAAGGAAGATCATCCTTTGATATCCAATTTCCTAGATGAATATTGTGTTTGGAACAAAGCCTACAAGCATGAAGCAAGAGGATTTGGACCTTGTATATCAAAAATCAAAGGGATTGATAAGGCTCTGTCTAGTAGACTTTGTTCTTCTAAACGTTCATGAAGAAAAGACTACATCCTCTTTGTGGAAAAGAATGGGAGCTATTTATCAAAGAAAGTCCTTGGTGAATAAGTTGTTCTTGAGGAAGAGGTTGTACTCTTTGAAAATGTAGGAAGGAGCATCTATTGCTAATCATTTGAATGCTTTCAACATGTTGATTGCTCAGTTAGCATCTATGGGTGTGAAGATTGATGAAGAAGATCGATGTATGCTATTGTTATGTTCTTTGCCAGATTCTTGGGATCACTTGGTGATGGCTATTGGGAGTACGACATCCACTTTTAAGATGGAATATGTTGTTTCTTATTTATTATCAGAAGAGATGAGAAGAAAATATTCTGAGATGGCGAAGGAGGCTCTTGCTATTAGAGGTAGATCAAAAGAAAAAGGCAAGAAGAAGGACAAGAAGTCCAAATAGAAATTAGAAGGGAGATCAAAGTCTCTTGGAAAGAAGTCCAAGGTGAAGTGTTGGAATTGTGGGCAACCTGGTCATGTCTAAAAGGATTGCAAAGAGGAGAAGAAGAAGAAGAAGAAGAAGAATTCTGACAATGATTTTTCTCAGAGTGATGCAAATGTCTTCATTGCAGCCTTGGCTACTCAGGAATTAGATGATGTCTAGCTGATTGATTCTAGAGCATCTTTCCACATGAAATATCATAGAGACTGGTTCACTAAGTATGAAAAATGTGATGGTGGAAGGGTGTATTTGGCAAGCGATTCATCTCTGAAAATAGTTGGTTGTGGAAGAGTCAGAATTCAGTTCCTGATGGAAGAGTGAAGGGAATCAATGATGTAATGCATATACCAGGTATGGCTCAAAATTTACTTTCTATTAGTAAGCTGAACGATGTTGGAGTGCAAGTCACGTTCTCTGGAAATGGCCGCAAAATGACTAGAGGCTCAATGGTGCTAGCTAGGGGTGCTCATATTGGTACCTTGTATAAGTTGGATGCACATGTTGTGCAATGCAATAGTGTCTTTGTAAAGTCACAAAAGGTTACTCATGGAGAAAAGGAGAAACAAGTTCCTGATAGTGGAAACTCTGTGGAAGTTAAACTTCTAGTAGAAAATACTATGCTCTAGCATCATAGGCTGGGCCACATTGGAGAAAAAGGTTTAAAAACCTTGAAGAATAAAAACCTAGTTGAAGGGTTTGATGATTGTAACCTTGAATTCAAATTTTGTGAACATTGTATATATGGTAAACAACACCATGCGTCATTTTACTCCAATCCTCATAAATATTTTGGTTTACTTGAATACATTCATTCTAGTGTTTTTGGCCTAGTAAATGTTCCTTCTTTGTCTAAATCAATATATTATGTATCATTAATTGATGATTATTCAACAAGAGCATTTGTTTATTTTTGAAAATTAAATTAGAAGTGTTCAGTTGTTTTAAGGAATTCAAAAACCTTGTGGAAAATTAGACTAGAAGAAAAATAAAATGTTTAAGGACTGACAATGGTGGTGAGTTTTGTTCTAATGAGTTTGAAAGGTACTGTAAAGATAATGGGATTAAAATACATAAAACTACACCCTAAACTCCACAACAAAATGGAGTTGTTGAAAGGTTCAACAAGATAGTAATGGAAAGAGCACAAAGTATGCTAAGCAGTGCTGGCTTGGAGGAGAGGTTCTGGGCTGAGGCAATTGCAACAACATGTTACTTAATAAACCATTCTCCTAATTCTGTTCTTGTTGAGAAAACACCTTTGGAAGCATGGTATGGAAAGAATGCCTCTCTGAGACATATTCGTGTCTTTGGCTATGAAGAATATGCATATGTGCCGAATGAAAAAAGGTCTAAATTGGAAAACGAGGATGTTAAATGTATTTTTATTGGTTATAGTGCTGGCATAAAAGGATACAAGCTTTGGAATCCTAATACGAAGAAGGTTCTATATAGCAAAAGTGTTATTTTTCATGAGCTGAAGCCTTCTACATTGGATTTGCAGTCAGAGACAAAATCAGAAAATAAAAAGGATGTAGTTGAAATTCCTCCGACGCCAGATAAAGAGGAATTGAAAATTCAAAATGTACCTAAAACTAAGGAGAGCTCAAGTAGTTCTGAGAGTTCTGAAGAAGAAGATCAACCTTAGCCTCAGCCTGCGAGGAGGTCAACATGTGAAAGAAAGCAACTTGATAGGTATGGGTTTTCTATGTTAGATTCTAACTGTGTTTATACTTTAATTTCTAGCACTGATGAGCCTAGGACTATGAAAGAAGCATTTAGAATGTCTGATTCGAACTCTTGGCTGGAAGCCATGAATGAAGAAATGGCATCATTAGAAAAGAATGATACTTGGAGTTTGGTGCCCTTACCTGAAGGAAAAAAAGCTATTGGATGCAAATGGGTATTTAAAAGGAAAATAGGTCTGGATCATAGTGTGGAAAATTATAAGGCGAGGTTGGTTGCAAATGGATATTCCTAGGTAGAGGGAATTGATTATGGAGAATTTTTTTCTCATGTAGCTAAGTTGGCGTCTATTAGATTTCTTTTGTCACTTGTAGCAATGTATGACTTAGAGATTGAACAGATGGATTAGAAGACAACATTTCTTTATGGTGACCTTGAAGAAGAGATTTATATGTCCCAACCTGAGCACTTTGTGGAAAAAGGTAAAGAAAATCTAGTTTGCAAGTTCAAAAAATTTCTGTATGGATTAAAGTAATCTCCTAGAATGTGGTACAAGAAGTTTGACATATGTTTGTTTTGTCATTGGGATTTGCAAGATTGAAATCTAATCAATGTGTGTATTTCAAAGTTGAAAGTGATTGTGTTCTTATTATTGCTCTCTATGTTGATGATATGTTGTTCATAGGCAATAGTAAGTTAATGATTTTTTATCTAAAATTTTAGTTGTCTGCAAAGTTTGAAATGAAAGATCTTGGTGCAGCTAGGTATATTCTGGGAATGGAAATAACCAGGGACAGAAAGAGTAGAAAAATTTGGCTCAACCATAGTAAGTATATTCATACTGTTATGGAGAGATTTTGTATGACTGATTACAAGTAGTTAGTTGTTCAAGTTTTACAAGGAACAAAGCTATCTATTGAAGATTGTCCAAAATCTCCTACTGAGATAGAGGACATGACTAGAGTGCCTTATGCTAGTGCAGCTGGAAGTTTAATGTATGCAATGGTCTATACAAGGCCAGACATTGCCCAAGCAGTGGAAGTACTTAGTCGTTTTATGGAAAATCCTAGGACACACTAGGATGTTGTGAAAAGAGTGTTTAGATATCTGAAGGGAACTTCAGAATATGCTTTATGTTACCATGGAAATTTGGCTGAATCATATAGGACTCTCAACATTCGTGGGTATGTGGACTCTGATTGGGCAGGGGATGTTGACAACAAAAGATCCACTAGTGGATATATTTTCTTGATGAATGGTGGTGCAATTAGTTGGATGAGTAAGCGGCAAGCTGTAGTCGCTTTGTCCATTATAGAGGCAAAATACATGGCAACAACACATGCCTGTAAAGAAGCAATTTGGTTAAAACATTTGTGTTCTAAAATTGGGTTTGATGTAGGGAAAATTATAATTTATTGTGACAGTTAGAGTGCTATTTGTTTGGAAAAAAATCCTACTTTCCATGCCAGGACGAAACATATTGATGTGCAATATCATTTTGTTCAAGATATGGTGGAGGATGGAAAGGTCTCTTTGGAAAAAGTGGATACTCTAGTGAATGTTGCAGATGCATTGACAAAACCAGTGAGCACAGACAAGTACAAGTGGTGTGCTAGTTCAATGGGCCTTATAGCCCATGAACTTCATTAACTTCAAGTTTAAAGGAAGCTAGTAAGTCTTCGTCAAGTGGGAGATTGTTGGAAATTGTGCCTCAACTTGTTGTCTTGTATCATTGTTTAAGTCTTCAATGTCAGCCAATCACTGGAATTCCTAAGTTTGTAACCTTGTCACAGAGTTTGGAAGTTTCATAGCTTCCCGACTAGTCGATCTCCTTCAATGTCGTAGTGTTCGGGATTTTCCTAACCTACTGTGGAAGTTGTAAGTTTGTGTTCTCTGATTGAGCGATAAGCCAATGGATGTGGGGACCACTTGGAAATTTAGGAGTCTTGTTGAGAATATTGTAGATTCCCAGCTTGATTCTCCATAAATGCACAAGTAGTGAACATGTGTCATGGTGGAGACCACAAGGAATGACCAACAGTTCGATGCGATGGTCAAATGCAGTGTACGAGTAAGTTGGTAATAAAAGGACTAACTCGTGGATACCTAAAGTCTTCGGGCTTTTATTTATAAACTAATGACTACTAATATTCCATGTCAATGTGGGATATTGTCGATGGTTGAGCTTCTTGGAAGTCTTAGCAATAGCGATGGTCTTGCTGATAGTTCTACAATGGACATCAGTGAGAAGTCTTGCCGATAGAGTTGGTCTGGTCAATGGTTTTGCATTCAGTATGATCTCTTGCTAATGGACAGTTGGTTTTCTTGTGATATTGGGGAAACTTGTCTTGCTATCGGTCTAACTTCTTAGGGTGTTGCTGATACCTTTGGTCTTGTTGATAGCTATGTGTTCATGCATTTTGGCATCAGGGAGACACGGTCTGGTGTCTCACCGATATGCAATTCAGTTAAAATTTTTGACCGAACATCTATCCTACGTGGTGTGTTTTGATCCAATGAGATAAGCAGAATGTGAACTGTTAGTTCAAGTTGAATAGTTGCAACTATTTTGTTGTGGAAAATGAATAGGCCGTGAGTAGAAAGGATTACACTCTGCAATGGTCAGCAATGGTAAACTATTCAATGGTGTAGTGTTGTTCGATACTGAGCATAGATTGATCTGAGTGGGTTCATTGTATGCATTTGAGAGCATTGTGAGATTAATGTTTTGTACAAGATTGATCAGTGAATGTTGTTACTGTAAATTGATATCAAAAAGTTAAGTCCGTTCCCTGTATGTGATTTTCCTTACTGTAATACAAAGAGGCTTTTCTTGGTGTGGTGGGTTTTCCTCCCCTAAAGGTTTTCCCATGTAAATCTGGTGTCCAATTGTGTATGTGTTCATTTCTCTTTTTTGTTATTCTTTTCAAGTGTATTTTATTAGACTGTAATTGCAAAATTTAAAGTCATATCTGCATTCTTCCCTGAGGTTTTGGCATTAGGAGAGTTTGTTCCACAACTAAGCTTTCCTTACAATAATACTCAAAGTGCCTACAACCCTCAAGCGGGGTCATAGCGTACTATTGTGCAATTTTTTCACACATGCCCCATCGGAGGTGGGACCCTCTTTTTTTTCTTTTGCATCTCCCCATCTTAGCTTGGTCAAATTTTTAATTTTGCTATTCTTGGGAGGTTATTTTGAGATTTGGTCCAGACTTGATTTGATGAAGACAATATTTTGAGGCATCTTTAGGGTCTAGGAGAAATCCACCCGTCATGGATTGACATTTTAAAGTTTATTTTCAATGTTATATGTAAATCATTTTTGCACCCATGGATAGAAGATGGAAAATTAGGCTGGGTTTCTTTTTAAATTTTTTGAAAATTCCTTCTAGAAAAAAATTTATGGGGTTTAGGAGATTTTGACTTGTCATGGATTTCGGAAAATCCTTTGCCCTAGCAGATTTTCCCTAAAAAAATCACATTTCAAAAAATCCTTGTCCTCAGGGATTCTCCTAAAACCAATTTTGAGGTGAATTTTGGATATCATTTGTAAATATTTCTTGCACCTATGGATGGACAATGAAAAATTAGGCCAAGTTGCTTTTTGAACTTTTCAAAAATTCCTTCTAGAAAAAAAGTTATTGGGTTTGGGGAATTTTGACCTACCATGGATTTTGGAAAATTCTACCTACCTTGGATTTTCACTGGGAGAATTCTAGCCACCACAAATTCTCCCTGGGAGAATTCTTATTACCTCGGATTTTCCTTGAGGATTAAACTTGGGAGAATCCAAGCTACCTCAAATTTTCTCAGAGAACTAAACTTGGGAAAATCCTAGCCCTGGCGGATTTTCTTGAAATCCATGACAGATCAAAATTCCCAAAATTTCCATTTTCGAAAAATCCAAGACCCATCAAAAATCTCAAAATTTTCTAAAAATGGAAACTTTTTCCAAAAAATGGATTTTTTTTCAAAGATGGAAATTTTTCCCAAAATGCAATTTCTTTTTCCAAAACAAAAATTTCAAAAATGGAAAATTTCCAAGAATGGAATTTTTTCTTGAAATTTTAAAATGTTCCTGAAAATGAAAAATTCTTGAAATAGAAAGTTTTCTTAAAAGGCCAAAATTTTATTCAAGTTCAATTTGGATAATTTATGGATGGGATTTTTTAACATGTGAGCTACTAATGATGATATCTATTTTTTAGGATTAAATAAATTAGAAGGGGGAATTGCATATGGATTCATGCCAAGAGGAAAATTTGGAAAGTTCAACTCAAATATTAAATGTGGGGCCTGCATAAGAATCCATGCCACAACTTGTCTACAGCTGAAGGATATATTTTAAACATGAGAAGAAGTGTGATGCTACTTTATTTCTCCAATCAGGAATTTTTTCAATATCAAAGTGGTAGGATGTTGATTTCTTATTACTCCTAGCTGTAACATAATTATTTAACTGGATGATGATGTACCACATGTACCAAACTTGATGTAACTGTTTGATGCTTCTAAAAGTGTAATCTATGCCATTAGATTGATTTAATCCTAGCCATTGAAATTATAATGTAAAATCTATAAAAGGCTAGTGCCTTCTCATTTGTAAAAGGGTTAGAAGCTAGAGTTAAAAGGCCAGAATTGGCTAAGTTAGGGGAAGTTAGTAGCTGTAGGAGAGGAGAGAATTGGAAATTATTATGTAATGCTACAAAAATTAGTGCAACTGGGTCATTTTTTGGTGAACTTTGTGTTTATCTTCAACAATTTTGTGGTTTCTTGTTCTCAATTCTCAGATATTAGATGTTAGTTTTTAGTTCTTTTTCAATGATGGTGAAATGCCAATGATTTTTTATCGATCTTTGGTCCATACTTTTAGCAATTTGTTGATTGTAAGTTGTTGTGTAAAGTTATTATGGGCCCTATTTTGTGCTAAGTTCAACTGTGAATGTTTGTTTACATTGCACCAGTAATTGGGTATGTGGATGAATGTTCATAGTCTGAAAATCTTTAGATTTCCTTAGAAGATTGCACCATTTCTATGTAATTGCAAGCTTGTCCTTGATCAGGCAGAGACTGGTTTCATTGGGGATCTGTCCATTTGCAACATTCATCATCATTGTGATTGATCTTAGGAGTTAGTTTAGAATCTCTCTCAACCCTTCTCTTTTGCTCTTTCTTTATATCTACGTTAGTTTTAGGATTGAAAGCATCATCATATTGTTACATCTGATGAAAGTATACTTCCAATACTATTCATTTGTAAGGCCCCTTGTGATTACTAGCATTTTCACATTATCACTAAGCTATTTTATTGCATTGTCAAGACTTGACATTAGATACCTTGGAGTTATCTCTTGAGGCTTACTGATAGAGATTTACCTTTCAAGAGAGATAGGGTATTGTATTTTGTCTGAGTTGTGCAGAAAATACCATCAACAGCTTGGTGCTAGAAGGAGGGCAGAACAAAGATATTGCTTCATTCATTTCACACCCTTCTCCTCCAGAAATGGGTGATAAGGGCTCATGCGATGGAGGGATCAGATCTTGAGTTTCAAGGGGATCATGGAATGGAATGGATCGGGGATTGTCATCTTGAGGTGGGCTAGATGGGATGGCAGGATCTTGATGTGGAGAGGGGGATATGTTGGTATGCTTTAGATCAAGCTCTTGGTATGACTCATCGTGTGTGGGTGGCATGATGATGGAGTGTTGGAGAGAATCTTCAATTGGGGGAGATGGAAGGATGGAGGATTCATTAAGTTCATGGGAATGGATTTCAGTGATACTAAGAGTGGGAAGAGTGGAGTGGATTTGGGTGTCTTGGATGGATTGGGTGGATCTAGGAGTAGAAGATGGTGATTGGATTTGGTTATCTTTGATGGGCTTGACAACTCTTGGGGTAGGAGATGGGGGTTCAATGTATTCAGTGGGTTTGATGGTTTCAATGGTTTGATTGGTGCTAGGGGTGGTAACAGTAATGATAGGTGTGGGATGAAGAAGGGTCTCATCACTAATGATTGTGGATGATGGATTGGGATGGCATGGTTCCATGGCTTGAAGATGTTGAGTTGGGGATGTATTCTTTGTCATGAGTCCTTGGAGAACTTCTAGAGTAAGAATCATGCATATTCTAGGCTTAGATGGTGTGGTAGGAGTGGATGAAGGATTATGGATTGGTGGAGGATTAGGATTATGGATTGGTGGACTAGGATTATATTGAGGAACAATATTTGATGGAGGATTAGGATTGGTGGGGGGATCGAGATTAGATGGAGGGTTAGGACATGGTGGACTGGAAGATGGAGTGACATAGGAGGATATGCATGGTGGATTAGAACAAGAGGATGTGGGTGGTGGATTGTAGTAAAGGTATTGGGATAGAGGATTAGGATGGGAAGATTGGGATGGTGGATTAGGATAGGAGGACGTGGGTGGTGGATTGTAGTAGAGGTATTGGGATAATAGAGTAGGATGGGAAGATTGAGGTGGTGGATTAGGGTAGGGAGACATGGATGGTGGATTAGGATAGGAAGGTGAGGATGTAGGATTAGGATAAGTTGATGGGGATGGAAGATTAAGATAAGGTGTGGATGTTGAGTTAGGATGGGTAGATTGGTATGGAGGATTAGGAGAAGAGGACATGGACAGTGGATTAGGACAAGAGGATGCAGTTGGTGGATTGTAGTAAGGGTAATGGGATATCAGATTAGGATGGGAAGATTGGGATGGTGGATTAGGGTAAGAGGATGTGGGTGTAGGATTAGGAGGGGAATATTGGAATAGTGGATTGTAGTAAGAATATGTGGATGAAGGATTGAAATAGGAGGATGTGGATGGGGGATTTTAATAGGGATGTTGGGATACTGGATTGGGATGAGAGGACATGGATGTTGGATAAGAAGATGATGTAGAGGAAGGATATGATGGAGATGTGGGCGAGGAAGATAATGGATATCCCTTGTCAAAGGTAGCATAAGGAGCATTATTAGGCATGGATGAAGATGTGATGGGATAGTTCAGAGGAGCACGATTGGATTTTGGAAAGTAGTTGGGGAAAGCTTACTAGAAATGGTAGCATCAAGCAGATCTATTTCATATACCTCTTGATCAACAAGACTCTCGTTATCATCATCAACATAATTAGGGTTTCCCTTTACTATTTTTGGTTGCATTGATGGAGGATAAGGATTCATGATGTTGGATGGGATGGATACGAATTAAAAATATGGGAACAAATAATTAGAAGGAAAGAAGAGATGATGAAAAGATAAATAGGATGAATTTGAAGAAGATGGAAGAAGGGGATCTTAAGATTTGTTTCGATATCAGAAGATCTTGGATGGTAATGGACTAAGGCTCAAATAAGGATTTAGGTTAAGCTTAAATTGGGATTAGATTAAAGCTCAGATTGAGATTGGATTGAAGTTCAGATTAGGATTGGATTAAAGCTCAGATTAGGATTGGATTAAAGCTCATATTCAAATTGGATTGAAGCTCATATTAGGATTGGATTAAAGCTCAGATTGGGATTAGATTAAAGCCCATATTGGGATTGGATTGAAGGATATGATAGGATTGATTCTAAACCAAGTTTAGGAGTTTTAACTAGATGACGTAAGGTGCTAACAATCAGATTTTTCCAGATTTGGTAGTTTTCAAAAATTATCAAATTTTTCCATTTTAGGTAACTTCATATGCATATCTTTGAGAGTCCATTTTTTCCCAAAAACTTATAAAAAATAAGGTAGGATGAATTTCCAACTAACATCCTAAATTCGAAACATGAGTTTTGAGTTATTAACGAAAATGACATTTTAAAAACTAGAAAAAAACACTAAATTGTGATTTTAAGGGTCAAGATGAAAGTTTCAAGCCCCAAAAAATGTGCCAAAACAGGCTCCAATCGACTCAAGGTTAGTTGGGAATCCACATGCCACCTAATAATGCAACCACCGATAAAATCTTAGCCCAAACAAACATCTGAGTCAAAAGTTATGACCTCCAGAAGTTCTTGCGTCAAAATCAAAACCCGTAAAATGAAGTCTAGGTGATTGGGATTGATGAAAATTGATGATGGATGTGGACTCTAATGATTTTCTAAGATGCACCTATGTGGTTTGATCAAGGAAACGATGACTCTCAGAAAGTGTTGATGGATGGGAACGATGATGATGGGAAGACAGATGAAGGTCTATTCTGGGGAAAGTTTGCCTATCTATGAAGGAAAATTTTCCTGTTCAAGGAAGACAAAGCAAATTCACCTATGAAGGAAAATTCACCCAAACAAAGGGAGCAGGCTCACCCAAACTTCAAAGGACCTAAGGAATAGGAAAATTTGCAAGGAAAATTCACCCAAACTGATAGGAGTTTTGCCTAGATAGTAAGCAAATTTGCCCAAATAGGGAGTAGATTCAACCAATCCAATGATAGATTCGCCTAAAATAGAAGTGAATTTTCCCAAATAGGGAGTAGTTTCACCCAAAGCAGTGACAAATTCACCCAAACACTAAGCAAGTTCACCCAAAAAATAAGAAAATTTTCCTAAACATCTAGCAAATTCACCTAAACATCAGTCAAATTTTCCTAAATAGATAGCAGATTCACCCAAACAAGTACCAGATTCACCCAAACAAGTAGCCTAAACAACTACAAATTTTCCCAAACAGCTATCAGGTTCACCCAAAATAAAGACAAATTTACCCAAATTAGGGGCAGATTTTCCCAAAACAAGGATAGATTCACCTAAATCAGGGGTAGATTCACCCAAATTAGGGGTAGATTCACCCAAAACCTAGATGACATAAGAAACAGGAAAGTTTGCTAAACAAATTCGCCCAAACAGATAGCAGGTTCACTTAAATTTAGAGAAATAGGCTAATTTGACTTTCAAGATTGCCTAACAAGGTGACAACTTCACCTATTTCCTAAATGGGATGAACGAGAAAGGGATGACCTCAAAAAATGGGATCACCTCGCAGACAAACAGGCTTGCCCATTCCCTGAACGGGACTGACGGGGAAGACTCAGACGAGGGATGAGATGGACTTAACAAGAAAATTTGTCTAAGTATAAGGAAAATTCACCCAAATGCTAAGGCAAATTCGCCTATCCTTGGAGAAAGGAAAAATTTGATAGACGGATCAAATAGATGGGGAATGAACTAAAAATGGGATCGCCTAATAGGAAAACGGGCTCGGCTAACGAATAAATGACCTCAATGAATGGCTAAACGGATCTAATGAACGGAGCAACGAACTTGAAAAATGGAGAAATAGACTTTTGTAGTGGATGAATGGACTCTCTGAATAGATGAACAACCTCTCCCAACAGATGAACGACCTCTCAGAAAGGGTGAACAGACTCTCTAAACAGACGAATAGACTCTCCTAATGGACAAACAGACTGACTGAACAGATGAACAAACTAACTAAACGGATGATGGGATTGGTTGTTTAGGGAGAAAATTCACCCAAATTGATGGAAAATTCACCCAAGAAGGTGGTAAATTCACCCAAACACAAGAGATGGGTGAATTTGATGATTCAATGGATCAACAGGGACTAAAACAACAAGAAAATTTACCTTTGCAATGTGCAAATTCACCCAGAACAATAACAAATTCACCCAAACAGGGAGCAAATCCACCTACTCTATAAAAAAAGGGAAAATTTGGTGAATGGGGACTGACAGACTCACCTAACGGTTGAATGAACTTTCATGTTCCAAGAAACTAGCAAAAACGGGGTTGCCTAAGAAAGTGACCCATAGGAAAATTTGCCTCTACCAAAGAAAATTCATCCAAACAGGGAGACCTGGACTACACTAGACTCACCTAACTGTGGCAAAGAATGACAAGCATAGAAAACAGTAGACAGAAGGCCAAGTTTGACTCACCTAAAAAGAAAAACACTAGTATAGCACAAAGAAAACACACCAGACAACATGATCCTAGAAGGGTCTCAATCTAGGCAAAACAAGGCGATCTAGGGAGTCCTTGATATACACACGGTACGTAAGGCACAAGCGTGAGTTAGGAGCCCCAATGAGGTACTAGAAACTCTAACCAACTCTTCACGTCTTATCTAGGTATCACCCTAACTTTGATGCTTTACCAAACACGACGTGACTAGATTGGGGTACAACTTTGGCTCTCCCCCCTTTATATACCCCACTAGTACACATGGTTGGGATCATCCACTAGGTGATAAAATCCTAGGCAGGTCTCACTAAGAGAAGAAGATATTAGACATTTTCGACTGGTCCCAAAGCTCGCACATAGTGCATGGGGAGATCTTAGACACACTAGTACCTCCTAAGTAGACTCAACTAGACTAAAGTGAACTATGATTTCTCATCACCCAAGATCACCAAATGGTGCAAGGGGATTGGATATGTCAACAACCCACTTACAAACACATCAAACAAGTTAATTTGACCCTCTAATTAAAAATACGTGTGCCTAGATTAATATATAAAAAAAATAACAAACTAACTAACTACAAATCTTGGACCACTCGTTCTGCAGCAAATACGTTAGTAGTTTTTCAAGCATCGGTCTTGAACGAATAAGAAAAAACTACACAAATGTTAGCAAAATGAGACACACTCACAAACAGACAAGTTAGTAGGTCAGTACCTAAAAATGAAACCAAAATAGAGTAAAAAATGAAAGGATTAAGTCTTTGTTTTACCTCAGATTTGCCTCTATAAGAGGCAAATTCACCCAAATCAGTAGAAGGTTCGCCTGTATGGGGACATATTGCAAATTCGCCCAAGCTTGTTAGATGGACGAATTTGACACTTTGCAAATTCACCTCTGTTGTTGCATATTCGGCCCTTTAGCTATAGGTTTTCCTATTTAAGGTGTAGATTTGCCTGTTTAGGGTGCAAATTTTTCCATTTAGGGTGCAGATTCATTTGTTTAGGGTGCAAATTCGCCTGTTTGTAAACTTGAACTTGCAAAAATTGAAACAACATAGAACATGAAAGAACAAACCTGTTTGTGAGTCCCACCAAGCATGCCAAAAATGTGTGCAACATGTTTTTCTAACCCTAAAGATGCAAAAATCAATAAAATGCAAAGGAAGCAACAACACAAAATAACACCTCAAGATTAGGGCTTAAGTTGAAACTCAAACTTGAAAAAGACAATGAAACCCGTTTTACCTCATTTGAGTTTGATGGAGTTGTTTACCCCAGTTGATGGCTTGATATGTGTGCTCTATGCTGATTTCAACAACATAATGACTTATGTAGCTTGATTTGGATGCAAGGATGAAGGGTTTTGGATATGGATGCAAGATAGGTAGCTTGAAAGATGGAGATGATGAGTGCTTTGGATTAGGGTTGGATGAGGAGAGATTGTGAAGAATGCAAGAAGGAGAGCAATAAAATGGCTAAGTGTAAACCTTTTAACCTAGGAAGATCAAATGGATGGTGGAGATTGAAAGAGGGCAAAAGATCAAGGGCTAAGATGAAGAGTTGACCAAAATAATTAAAATTCATTTTTAGTGTGCATGGGGATGACAAAAGGAATTAAAAATTCATTAGAAACCTTGGATGAATAAAATTGAATTTAAAATTCCATTGGGAAGGACATGGGGATTGTAAATGGAATTAAAAAAGACATGGGGATTGTAAATGGAATTAAAAATTCCATGATAGGACCTTGGGAAGACAAAAAGGAATGAAAAATTCCTTGGGGAAGAGAAAAGGAATTTAATGTTCCTTGGAAGATGAGAGAGAATTAAAAATTCCTCAAAAAGACCTTGGGAAGACAAAAATGAATTAAAAATTCTTTGGGGGATGAGAGAGGGTTGACTAAGGGGTTGATTAGACTAATTGATCAATGATTAGAGGACAATTAGGTGGCTAATGAAAATTATGAGCCAACTTGCAAACGTTGGAGGATGTGACATGTGAGGAATTAAATAAATGTCTTATTTATTTAATTCTTTTGAGGAAAAGGGGAAAGGGGGTAAAGTATTTAATTATTTAACTAAATACCTTAGGGATTTAGAGGACTTTAGGGTTATTAATTAAATAATAGTAATATTACTTAATTAATGCAAATAAGAGGATATTTAGATGAAAAAGGATAAATTTGACCAAATTTAAGTGGCCAAATTTAGGTGTCTACATTAATATAGTATTCTAATTTATAATATTAATATATATCATTTTATAATGTGTTTTGAAAATACATAGTAATTTAGAATACTTTCAAAAAATTAGAATACACATTTTTAGAATATACATGGATTTTAATTTATAATATTTATTATGGAAATACATATTACTTTACAATATTTTCACGTATTTTATAATTTTTAGAAGATTTTTAATAAGATTATCTTGAATCTTTTAATATCAATTTAGAAATTTTTATTTTACTATGATATTAAATTCAAGATTTTATTTATGTGTAAGCTAAACAAAAGTATTCATTATTATTCTATATATATAATATTGTATTCGAATTTATAATATTAATATTCATTATTATGTAATATTAGTTACAAAATACATATTAATTTAGAATGTTTTTAAGAAGATAGAATATACATGTCTTTTAATTTTTACAAGATTTTTAACAAGATTATCTTGAATATCTTCTTAATATCAATTTAGAAGCTTTCATTTAATTTTAATATTAAATTTAAGATTTTTAAGTTTTAAAAACATTTACTATTATCATCCTTATATATATATGAAAATTTTTAAGAAATCATATTAATTTAGAATATTTTCAAAAAAATAGAATATAAGTGTTTTTTAATTTTTAGAAGATTTTTAACAAGGTTATCTTGAATATTATTTTAATATCAATTTAGAAATTTTCATATAATTGTAATATTAAATTAAAGACTTTTTTAATGTGTAAGTTTTAAAAATATTCTTTATTATGATTTTTATAAATTTACTTGAAAAATTTTAGCCAATAAAATTGACAATTAATTTTGAAAATATTTTAAATAATCATTACAGCAGCTAAATCCCCATCTATTGATTGCACTCCACAACCAGCAAAGGCAAAGGCAAAGGAAAAGGAAAAGCTATAGTCATCTATCTATCTATAGGGATTAGGGAGTAAGAACAAATCCGTAGATATCCTTTCTAGATAATGACAAGCCATGTTTAGTTAAGTACGAATGCCATGTTGAATAGCTTTATATATATGTATTGGATGAGAGGAGATACAATTGCACTGAGAAATAGTAATTGCAGTGAGAAATACTTAAGTAATGGCTCAACTAGTATTTACTGGGCTTTTGGTGCTGCTGTTATGTGCATGTCTATGTGAGGGAAAAAGGGCGGAGAATAGGCAGAGTGGATCGTACGTTCCAGGGAAAATTCTACCTGCCGAGGTAGATTTGCTTGAGTTTCCTCTGAACTTAGAGTATTTGGAGGCTGAGTTCTTTCTTTTTGGGTCTCTTGGCTATGGATTAGATAAAGCTGCACCAGAGCTGCCAGAAGGCGGACCTGCGCCCTTGGGAGCCGAGAAAGCTAAGCTTGACCCTGTCACCTACAATATAATTCTTGAATTTGCTTACCAGGAAGTTGGTCACCTAAGGTGAGCCTGTATACACCATGGAATTGTTTTTTCTTTTTTTAAATAGGGAAAGGGTGTCTCTGCGACGCAGTCCAGCGACTCAGCAGTCCATACCTTGGGTACCTGGGGCGAGGAGCATAGCCCCTGTGGATGGACGCCATATGAAATTACTTTTTTTAATCTCAACAATGTGTATTAAAGTTTAAAGCTTTTGGAAGAGCTCGCTTAAATAGTTTTAGGTCATATAATAGGACTGAAGAAAAAGAAAACAATGTGCAGTTTCTTCACCAAATATGCTGATAGTCTGTATATCATTGTCTTGTGATGCAGGGCCATCAAGGCAACTGTAAAGGGTTTTCCTCGCCCTCAATTGGATCTGAGTGCTAAAGTATTTGCCAATGCCGTGGATGCTGCATTCGAGACCAAGTTGAATCCTCCATTCGATCCTTATGCCAATTCTGTCAATTATCTGCTTGCCAGTTATCTGATTCCTTATGTTGGACTCACTGGCTATGTTGGCACCAATCCTAACCTCCACTCAAAAACTGCAAAGCGAGTGAGTATCTCTAACAACACAACCCACCAAACCAATCTTTTTCTATAACCTAATATATATTACTTTTTTAGCATTTGATTTCGCAGGCATTTATTGCTACTAAGTTGAGTGTTCTCTGTCTGTACTACAATGCATTAGCTTATAGCGGGGCTTCTTGGAGTGGAATCGGGGCAGGATGCAGTAATACGTGCGTTGTTATTCGAGAAGTTGAATGAGAAGGTGAAGCCATATCCATATACAGTGGCAGAATTCACAGACAAGTTTTCCAAGCTCAGAAACAAGCTGGGCCACACTTCAAATGTGGACGAAGGTCTGGAGGTGAAAAAAAGGGAAGGGGCTGAAGGAAAAGTGACTGGCAACATTCTTGCAGGTGATGAGCGCTCAGTGGCGTATGCACGAACCCCTGCTGAAATCCTGAGGATTGTTTACTCCTCTGGCAATGAGTCAGTGCCCGGAGGAATCTTCCCTCATGGTGGGAATGGAAGGATTGCTCGCTCCTATCTCAAATGATCACATTCATTGGTATAAACAACCTTCCATTCTTCACAGCTAGAAGTAATAAAGTTGAACTTTGAGACTGTATTGTGGTTCACTGGCAGATTGGTTTTCTGCCTGTGACCCATTCTTGGATATGTATGGGTCTCTTAAGTCCAGAATTCCCTGAAATTTTACTTTGTTAAAAATAAATAAATATTAGAACGTTACAAAGTTTTAGATTGTATTGTTCATGTTATAATTTGTCAAATCTTATTTTTTCTTAAATCTATATAGAATCCATCTACGGTTTTTAAGGCAACACTAGAGAAATGTCAGCCCAGAATAAATTTAACTATGCAGATCAGAATGCTAGAAAGTGGATTGGAGTATAATTTATTAGAATTGCAAACAGTATAAGCATAATTTATGTGTTCATACCTCTTATGGTTAGAGATACGTTTGTAATCAATGCATGTAAGATGCAAAGGGATAGCATTTATAAGATGAGTCAATTAATTAGGTGACAACATAAAAAAATTAGTTCTGTAATGGTGAATTTTTTTATGTAATTTTGAAGTTCAGTGATTTATTATTAGTATCAATGAGTTTGGTTAGTAGTTATTAATAAATTGATTTTGTTTATTATCTAGAATCTCTTTTTCTAGTTCACACCAAGTTATCCCAGTCGTGGCTCAATCAGTCACATCTAGAAATTGCTCATTTTATACGAAGGAAAAATTACTTATGTTTGAACACTTTCAAGGTTAATCAGGTGATTTTTAGAGCTTTAATTTTTTTCAAACCTATCAAATTATTTCTAATCTAGCATTAGTTGTGTGTCAAGGGCTTAATGGAATATGTGTTGGAAAAAGGTGTCTCAATCTTTGATTTTTCCATAAGATTTGATTTTTCTAAATATTAAAAGTTGCTGATTTTCTCACTGTATCTTTGTGAGTTAAAACTTACACTTTCATTTGGATGAGGAGTCAAGTTGGAAAGTTGTTTTTTATAGGTGGAGTTGTGCATTAATGGTTTTTTTTTCTATTTCCATTTGAGTTTACATGGAATGTGAGTTTTCAAGGTACATTTATTTTGGCAAGTGCAGATTTTGCAAATTTGCATGTGGTGACAATTGGAAACTTACCGTTATATGTCTCCAGTGTTTTTGGTACTTTAAGTTGAACTTTGAGACTCTATTGTTTGTTTCAAGATTGTGATACAGTTGCATATTGGTTGTCTGTCAATGACCCATTCTTAGATATCTATCGATCTCTACTGTTTTTAAGATAACAATAGATGAATGCCAGCTCAGAATAAATTTAACTATGTAGATGAGAATCCTAGAAAGTGGATGTAGTTTATACCTCTCATGATTAATGATATGATTGTAATCATATCTTGATCAAAGCATTCAACATGTAGAGAAACAATATTTAAAAGATAACTCAATTAATTAGGTGGTGAACATAAAAAATTAAGTCTTGTGGTGAAAACAATATTTTCTTAATTAATTTTAAAAAATATATTATTTAATTTAATTGTAAGGCATAACATGTCATGAAAATTGCCTATTTTATGGAACATTAATAAAATGATCAATTAATGAAAATATTCTACTTTCTAACTTTCATTTTGACATTTGTCTGTTTTGAATTATAACACCAAAACAATTTAACCTCATAGTATGTCCTAATCTATAAGTATCAGCTTTGAAACCTTGTCAAAGCATGGAAATGGCATCAATTCTATGCTATTACTCATATCTATGAATTATATAGTTCAAGCTATCTATATCATGACACATCCTTGGCTCCAAATGTATTATTTGAAGGTTCATTCAAAATGACCTTGCTTGCATATCCCTACCTTGAAATTAGAGGCTTCATAGTTTTGTACACATGTTAAAAACGAATATCCCCAATCTCTCATTAAACCAACATTAGCTAAATTTCAACTCAAACTAGTTTATTTAATCATTAACAAGTACAAATATAAGCATCTATGTCGTACATATTCAATACCATGGCTTAATACGATGCTAGGTATAGTGCAAGCTCAATTCTAAACTCATAATATATGCTAGTTACAATGTCACATATTTTACTAATGTAGAAACATTCATCCACCTATTTTTCCTTTGAATGTATCCTCATAAATACAATTACCAAAATAGAACATAATTATAACATCTTGGTATTCTTCTCTCATAGTTTCAACTATAACCCATATGGTAAGCCATATAATGGTTAGCTCATTCCAACCATATGACTTTGCCAATAAGTATTAAGATACTCACAACTTAAACTATATGGGTGTGAGATTTAATACTTAAACAACCATCTCATTGAATAAGATCAACAAATAATACATTGGAAATCTTTGATCATATAAATTCATAGTTCCACTACCTTCAATTTTATTAACTATCCCTTGTTCACTCTCATCTAACTTTCTATCATTTTTTATTATTTATATATTGTATTAACTAATTCTTCATTTGCTTAATGCTTTACTATTTAATTTATCTTGTAGTTCCAATTTATTATTACCTCGTCTATTCTAACTACTATAAAACATAACCATGCATTGAACCACTTGTAGACACCTAAAATTGATCATAGGTATTATCCAACTATTTCCCCTATAATTAATTGAAAACAACCATGATTATTTAATTAATTCATATTTGCATCCCCTATTAAGTAAATAATATTATTTTTTTAATTAATAAAATCACTATTTACATGCACTCATTTCTTTGCCTAAATCATTTAATCATTCCTCTCCTATAGTCCACCTTAAGTAAATAAATCCAAATATTTATTTACCTAAGTCCTATATCCTTTTCCCAAATTTAAGTGGGCTAATCCACTTAATCCTCTAATTCTCCACTTGCACAACCTAATCCTAGTTAAAACCCCCCTCAAATCATGCACATCCCCACATGCGTACAAAGGTATGGCCTTTTACACACAAGGCACGAATCTTTCTACATGGGTAAATGCACAAATATGGGGGACCAAAAAGTGGCCACTTTAGAGAGTATCACACTAACATGTTTAGCTCGGTTTACCTAAAACCAAAAAAAACTCATTTCATAACTTCATTTTTATCTTTGCCCTTCAACCAAATTTGTGGTCTACAACTCTGTTGTGTTAGGGTAAAGAAGACTTACCTGCTTATGTTTACTTAACGCATAATCATGAATTTAATTATCCAGGTGGTTTTTTCTTGTGTTGGGTAGTTTTCTCACCCATGTTTGCTTCTCTCATTTTTTGTGAAGATTTATTTGCAGGTTGTGATCTTGTTCTCGGTGGTTGAAACCAACATGGTATCAGAGCCTTCAACCTATGTTTTGTTCTGCCATTGAGAGTTTTCATCTGAGAGTTTTGAGATCATGTATTTCCTTGACACTTGAAATTTATATTAAATTTCAAAGTTGCATATTTTTTATTTTTCCTGATTTTGTAAGGCGTTGGTTCTTGTGCACATTGAAGTCATGAATTTTGAAAGATTTGTGCTATTTTTGTGATTAGAAGTAGCCATTATTCCTTTCATTGGACCCATCATTTGGCGTATTGCTAGCACAAATTTTCTCTGTCCAAAAAGAGGCGCTATTTCTCTATCTTGGGGGCGATTTACAATTGCTGTTGAGGAGGTCATTTGTTTGCTTGTAGTCGCGGATCCTTACATTTGTGAGGCATTTTGGCTTTTTTCTTGGCGTTTTTGGAAGGCCCGATTCATTTGTGCATTTTGATAGGCCGTGATTGCAATCCTCAAGCTGAGTTTAAAATTTGGAGGCTGTTGGAAGCACTATTTTCTATTGAAGAGGTGTGATTTGAATTTACCAGGCCACAATTGACCCGTGTGAAGGTTTTTTATCCTATTTGAGGCGATTTAAAGGTGATTCAAGTTCCTGAGGCATTCTTTTGTTGAAGAGGCATTATTTTGAGTTTGAAAAAGCACCAACGGTCATCTTAGAAAAGTGTTAAGACCTCACCCGGCCCTCTTCACATTGCAGAGAGCTCCTCCATGTGTAGGTAGATCTACAAAATGCCAACCATTCGATGTGACCGGGAGGCGAGAATACCAGGTGATCGGAGGGTGATTTGTTGTTGACCAGAGGCACTTTATCTCTTCAATGTAGATTGTAGAGCAATTACATCCGTGGCATTTATTTGGAGTCATTTTTCTTGGTTGATTAGGCGCATTTCTGAGTAAATGTCATGATTATTTGTTGTGTTCTTTCATTGTAGGTTGTGGTTGAATTTTGATGCATTTGAATCACCATTTTTGGCATTTAATTCGATTAGCTTTTTGGAGGTGCAGTGAATTTTTTTTCAAACTTTGGTTTGTAAAGTTTGCAGTGAAATGTTTATTTAGGGTTTCATGCTGCATTGAAGGGGAAGTGGACCAGAGTATCTTGAAGTTGTTTATTGGAAACGTTTATCCCACATTCTCCAGGAGGTGGAGTTCTTCTGTGTTCATATATACAACTTTTTGCAGTAGATTTGTGTGAGCAAATATTGTAGATTATGAAGAGATTCTCTCTTGCATGTGGTGATAAGTTTTGTTGTGCTTGGTGGAGTTTTCTTGGTGTCAGAATAGAGATTGAGCAATGGGTTGCATTATTTTTTTGCACCAAATCAAGTTTAATAATTTTTTTTGGAAGTTTTTATATTTGTGAAAACACTATCTTTGAATTTTTTTTGAAGAATTTAGTCATAATGGTTTCTTTGGAGAAAAGAAACTTTAGGCAATGGAGTGATTTTATTCTCACTCATCTTAGTGAGCAAAATCTATTACCATATTTGTATAATGAAGTTCTTATTCCAAGCACACATAGTGGGTATACTATTTGGAAAGGATATAGGGCTAGATTCTATAGAGTTATTTTTGAGCATATAAATGACGAGGACCTTTTGGATTCACTTATTCATTTTGAGAGCCCTTATGCTCTTTGGACTTACCTTTGAGAATTATATGGAGATCCTAATACTCTGCCATCTCTCGATAACCCTCTTTCAAATACCAGCGTGCTTCTTTGTTCTTCAGAGAAGATAAACCATGCTTGTGATCCTTTGGAGGTTTTTGAGAGTTCAAATGAAGTTTTAGTTGCTTCAAAGGCTCCTAATTCTTTGTCATAGATAGTTGATCCACCTTCATTGAGTACTTCCATCATTTCTGAGAAACAAGATTATCATTGTCTCCTTGATTGGGATTCTTATTTTTCGAACATTGGTCCATTGTTCGTGAAATCTCACATTTCAGATTTGGAAGACACATTTGAGGGTATATCCCTTCTTTTTGATGACAGTATCTGTAATATTGTCACTCCATCTTTGTATTTGGAGAATGTTCAGAAACAGTTTCTAGTGGCACCCTATTTGTCACCTTCTATTGTGATTAGGCATGTTCTTGATTGGTTTGTGGCATCATTTTCCAAGGTCTTGGTGACACATGAGTAGATTTCAGAGACACTATCATCCTACATTTTAATTTCACTTGCTAATTCCTATCGGTTTTGTTTCTTCCAAAAGGGAGACAAATAGTTTGTTGACATTGGATCATATTTTGTCTTCAAGCACTTACAATTTTTGCAGGCGATTACACATTGTCGGAGGACAATAGAGTCTCCCTTTCCCTCTTATGGGGAGGACATTGATTGTATATGCATGATGTATTTAGTCCTTGGGGGGTGTGATATAACAAATCTGCACATATGCTTTGTAGATAATGGCAAGCCATGTTTTTAGGAAAGTACGAATGCGTTTTTTTCTTCCTGCACATATCCTTTCTAGATAATGACAAGCCATGTTTTCAGTAAAGTACGAATGCCATCTTGCACAACTTTATACATATGTATTGGATGAGAGGAGATACAATTGCACTGACAAATAGTAATCTTAGTGAGAAATAGTTAAGTAATGGTTGAACTAGTATTTATTTTGATCATAAGTTCCAGCGAAAATTCTACCTATCGAGGTAAATTTGCTTGAGTTTCCTCCAAACTTAGAGTATTTGGAGGCTGAGTTCTTTCTATTTGGGTCTCTTGGCTATGGACTAGATAAAGCTACACTAGAACTACCAGAAGGCAGACCTACGCCCTTGAGAGACAAGCAACCTAAGCTCGACCCTGTCACCTGCAATATAATTCTTGAATTTGCTTACCAGGAAGTTGCTCACCTAAGGTGAGCTTGTATACACCATGGAATTGTTGCTTTTTTTCTTTTAATACGGCAAGGGTGTCCCTGTGATTCAGCCCAATGACCCAGCAGTCCATATCTTGGGTACTTGGGTGAGACTAGCCCCCTATGGGTGGATGCCATATAGAATTGTTTTTTAAATCTCAACAATGTTTATTAAAGTTTTAAACTTTTGGAAGAACTATCCTAAAAAGTTTTATATAATAGGACTGAAGAAAAAGAAAATATTGTACAGTTTCTTTCACAAAGTTGTTACAAATATGCTGATAGTCTGTATATCATTGTCTTGTGATGCAAATGCAGGGCCATCAAGGTAATTGTAAAAGGTTATCCTCGACCTCAACTGGATCTGAGTGCTAATGTATTTGCCAATGTCGTGGATGCTGCATTCAAGACCAAGCTGAATCCTCCATTCGATCCTTATGCCAACTCTATCAATTATCTGCTTGCCAGTTATCTGATTCCTTAT
>VDFB02058242.1:606963100-607017067 GCA_007258455.2 Sequoia sempervirens
TTTTGAGATTTGGTCCAGACTTGATTTGATGAAGACAATATTTTGAGGCATCTTTAGGGTCTAGGAGAAATCCACCCGTCATGGATTGACATTTTAAAGTTTATTTTCAATGTTATATGTAAATCATTTTTGCACCCATGGATAGAAGATGGAAAATTAGGCTGGGTTTCTTTTTAAATTTTTTGAAAATTCCTTCTAGAAAAAAATTTATGGGGTTTAGGAGATTTTGACTTGTCATGGATTTCGGAAAATCCTTTGCCCTAGCAGATTTTCCCTAAAAAAATCACATTTCAAAAAATCCTTGTCCTCAGGGATTCTCCTAAAACCAATTTTGAGGTGAATTTTGGATATCATTTGTAAATATTTCTTGCACCTATGGATGGACAATGAAAAATTAGGCCAAGTTGCTTTTTGAACTTTTCAAAAATTCCTTCTAGAAAAAAAGTTATTGGGTTTGGGGAATTTTGACCTACCATGGATTTTGGAAAATTCTACCTACCTTGGATTTTCACTGGGAGAATTCTAGCCACCACAAATTCTCCCTGGGAGAATTCTTATTACCTCGGATTTTCCTTGAGGATTAAACTTGGGAGAATCCAAGCTACCTCAAATTTTCTCAGAGAACTAAACTTGGGAAAATCCTAGCCCTGGCGGATTTTCTTGAAATCCATGACAGATCAAAATTCCCAAAATTTCCATTTTCGAAAAATCCAAGACCCATCAAAAATCTCAAAATTTTCTAAAAATGGAAACTTTTTCCAAAAAATGGATTTTTTTTCAAAGATGGAAATTTTCCCAAAATGCAATTTCTTTTTCCAAAACAAAAATTTCAAAAATGGAAAATTTCCAAGAATGGAATTTTTTCTTGAAATTTTAAAATGTTCCTGAAAATGAAAAATTCTTGAAATAGAAAGTTTTCTTAAAAGGCCAAAATTTTATTCAAGTTCAATTTGGATAATTTATGGATGGGATTTTTTAACATGTGAGCTACTAATGATGATATCTATTTTTTAGGATTAAATAAATTAGAAGGGGGAATTGCATATGGATTCATGCCAAGAGGAAAATTTGGAAAGTTCAACTCAAATATTAAATGTGGGGCCTGCATAAGAATCCATGCCACAACTTGTCTACAGCTGAAGGATATATTTTAAACATGAGAAGAAGTGTGATGCTACTTTATTTCTCCAATCAGGAATTTTTTCAATATCAAAGTGGTAGGATGTTGATTTCTTATTACTCCTAGCTGTAACATAATTATTTAACTGGATGATGATGTACCACATGTACCAAACTTGATGTAACTGTTTGATGCTTCTAAAAGTGTAATCTATGCCATTAGATTGATTTAATCCTAGCCATTGAAATTATAATGTAAAATCTATAAAAGGCTAGTGCCTTCTCATTTGTAAAAGGGTTAGAAGCTAGAGTTAAAAGGCCAGAATTGGCTAAGTTAGGGGAAGTTAGTAGCTGTAGGAGAGGAGAGAATTGGAAATTATTATGTAATGCTACAAAAATTAGTGCAACTGGGTCATTTTTTGGTGAACTTTGTGTTTATCTTCAACAATTTTGTGGTTTCTTGTTCTCAATTCTCAGATATTAGATGTTAGTTTTTAGTTCTTTTTCAATGATGGTGAAATGCCAATGATTTTTTATCGATCTTTGGTCCATACTTTTAGCAATTTGTTGATTGTAAGTTGTTGTGTAAAGTTATTATGGGCCCTATTTTGTGCTAAGTTCAACTGTGAATGTTTGTTTACATTGCACCAGTAATTGGGTATGTGGATGAATGTTCATAGTCTGAAAATCTTTAGATTTCCTTAGAAGATTGCACCATTTCTATGTAATTGCAAGCTTGTCCTTGATCAGGCAGAGACTGGTTTCATTGGGGATCTGTCCATTTGCAACATTCATCATCATTGTGATTGATCTTAGGAGTTAGTTTAGAATCTCTCTCAACCCTTCTCTTTTGCTCTTTCTTTATATCTACGTTAGTTTTAGGATTGAAAGCATCATCATATTGTTACATCTGATGAAAGTATACTTCCAATACTATTCATTTGTAAGGCCCCTTGTGATTACTAGCATTTTCACATTATCACTAAGCTATTTTATTGCATTGTCAAGACTTGACATTAGATACCTTGGAGTTATCTCTTGAGGCTTACTGATAGAGATTTACCTTTCAAGAGAGATAGGGTATTGTATTTTGTCTGAGTTGTGCAGAAAATACCATCAACAGCTTGGTGCTAGAAGGAGGGCAGAACAAAGATATTGCTTCATTCATTTCACACCCTTCTCCTCCAGAAATGGGTGATAAGGGCTCATGCGATGGAGGGATCAGATCTTGAGTTTCAAGGGGATCATGGAATGGAATGGATCGGGGATTGTCATCTTGAGGTGGGCTAGATGGGATGGCAGGATCTTGATGTGGAGAGGGGGATATGTTGGTATGCTTTAGATCAAGCTCTTGGTATGACTCATCGTGTGTGGGTGGCATGATGATGGAGTGTTGGAGAGAATCTTCAATTGGGGGAGATGGAAGGATGGAGGATTCATTAAGTTCATGGGAATGGATTTCAGTGATACTAAGAGTGGGAAGAGTGGAGTGGATTTGGGTGTCTTGGATGGATTGGGTGGATCTAGGAGTAGAAGATGGTGATTGGATTTGGTTATCTTTGATGGGCTTGACAACTCTTGGGGTAGGAGATGGGGGTTCAATGTATTCAGTGGGTTTGATGGTTTCAATGGTTTGATTGGTGCTAGGGGTGGTAACAGTAATGATAGGTGTGGGATGAAGAAGGGTCTCATCACTAATGATTGTGGATGATGGATTGGGATGGCATGGTTCCATGGCTTGAAGATGTTGAGTTGGGGATGTATTCTTTGTCATGAGTCCTTGGAGAACTTCTAGAGTAAGAATCATGCATATTCTAGGCTTAGATGGTGTGGTAGGAGTGGATGAAGGATTATGGATTGGTGGAGGATTAGGATTATGGATTGGTGGACTAGGATTATATTGAGGAACAATATTTGATGGAGGATTAGGATTGGTGGGGGGATCGAGATTAGATGGAGGGTTAGGACATGGTGGACTGGAAGATGGAGTGACATAGGAGGATATGCATGGTGGATTAGAACAAGAGGATGTGGGTGGTGGATTGTAGTAAAGGTATTGGGATAGAGGATTAGGATGGGAAGATTGGGATGGTGGATTAGGATAGGAGGACGTGGGTGGTGGATTGTAGTAGAGGTATTGGGATAATAGAGTAGGATGGGAAGATTGAGGTGGTGGATTAGGGTAGGGAGACATGGATGGTGGATTAGGATAGGAAGGTGAGGATGTAGGATTAGGATAAGTTGATGGGGATGGAAGATTAAGATAAGGTGTGGATGTTGAGTTAGGATGGGTAGATTGGTATGGAGGATTAGGAGAAGAGGACATGGACAGTGGATTAGGACAAGAGGATGCAGTTGGTGGATTGTAGTAAGGGTAATGGGATATCAGATTAGGATGGGAAGATTGGGATGGTGGATTAGGGTAAGAGGATGTGGGTGTAGGATTAGGAGGGGAATATTGGAATAGTGGATTGTAGTAAGAATATGTGGATGAAGGATTGAAATAGGAGGATGTGGATGGGGGATTTTAATAGGGATGTTGGGATACTGGATTGGGATGAGAGGACATGGATGTTGGATAAGAAGATGATGTAGAGGAAGGATATGATGGAGATGTGGGCGAGGAAGATAATGGATATCCCTTGTCAAAGGTAGCATAAGGAGCATTATTAGGCATGGATGAAGATGTGATGGGATAGTTCAGAGGAGCACGATTGGATTTTGGAAAGTAGTTGGGGAAAGCTTACTAGAAATGGTAGCATCAAGCAGATCTATTTCATATACCTCTTGATCAACAAGACTCTCGTTATCATCATCAACATAATTAGGGTTTCCCTTTACTATTTTTGGTTGCATTGATGGAGGATAAGGATTCATGATGTTGGATGGGATGGATACGAATTAAAAATATGGGAACAAATAATTAGAAGGAAAGAAGAGATGATGAAAAGATAAATAGGATGAATTTGAAGAAGATGGAAGAAGGGGATCTTAAGATTTGTTTCGATATCAGAAGATCTTGGATGGTAATGGACTAAGGCTCAAATAAGGATTTAGGTTAAGCTTAAATTGGGATTAGATTAAAGCTCAGATTGAGATTGGATTGAAGTTCAGATTAGGATTGGATTAAAGCTCAGATTAGGATTGGATTAAAGCTCATATTCAAATTGGATTGAAGCTCATATTAGGATTGGATTAAAGCTCAGATTGGGATTAGATTAAAGCCCATATTGGGATTGGATTGAAGGATATGATAGGATTGATTCTAAACCAAGTTTAGGAGTTTTAACTAGATGACGTAAGGTGCTAACAATCAGATTTTTCCAGATTTGGTAGTTTTCAAAAATTATCAAATTTTTCCATTTTAGGTAACTTCATATGCATATCTTTGAGAGTCCATTTTTTCCCAAAAACTTATAAAAAATAAGGTAGGATGAATTTCCAACTAACATCCTAAATTCGAAACATGAGTTTTGAGTTATTAACGAAAATGACATTTTAAAAACTAGAAAAAAACACTAAATTGTGATTTTAAGGGTCAAGATGAAAGTTTCAAGCCCCAAAAAATGTGCCAAAACAGGCTCCAATCGACTCAAGGTTAGTTGGGAATCCACATGCCACCTAATAATGCAACCACCGATAAAATCTTAGCCCAAACAAACATCTGAGTCAAAAGTTATGACCTCCAGAAGTTCTTGCGTCAAAATCAAAACCCGTAAAATGAAGTCTAGGTGATTGGGATTGATGAAAATTGATGATGGATGTGGACTCTAATGATTTTCTAAGATGCACCTATGTGGTTTGATCAAGGAAACGATGACTCTCAGAAAGTGTTGATGGATGGGAACGATGATGATGGGAAGACAGATGAAGGTCTATTCTGGGGAAAGTTTGCCTATCTATGAAGGAAAATTTTCCTGTTCAAGGAAGACAAAGCAAATTCACCTATGAAGGAAAATTCACCCAAACAAAGGGAGCAGGCTCACCCAAACTTCAAAGGACCTAAGGAATAGGAAAATTTGCAAGGAAAATTCACCCAAACTGATAGGAGTTTTGCCTAGATAGTAAGCAAATTTGCCCAAATAGGGAGTAGATTCAACCAATCCAATGATAGATTCGCCTAAAATAGAAGTGAATTTTCCCAAATAGGGAGTAGTTTCACCCAAAGCAGTGACAAATTCACCCAAACACTAAGCAAGTTCACCCAAAAAATAAGAAAATTTTCCTAAACATCTAGCAAATTCACCTAAACATCAGTCAAATTTTCCTAAATAGATAGCAGATTCACCCAAACAAGTACCAGATTCACCCAAACAAGTAGCCTAAACAACTACAAATTTTCCCAAACAGCTATCAGGTTCACCCAAAATAAAGACAAATTTACCCAAATTAGGGGCAGATTTTCCCAAAACAAGGATAGATTCACCTAAATCAGGGGTAGATTCACCCAAATTAGGGGTAGATTCACCCAAAACCTAGATGACATAAGAAACAGGAAAGTTTGCTAAACAAATTCGCCCAAACAGATAGCAGGTTCACTTAAATTTAGAGAAATAGGCTAATTTGACTTTCAAGATTGCCTAACAAGGTGACAACTTCACCTATTTCCTAAATGGGATGAACGAGAAAGGGATGACCTCAAAAAATGGGATCACCTCGCAGACAAACAGGCTTGCCCATTCCCTGAACGGGACTGACGGGGAAGACTCAGACGAGGGATGAGATGGACTTAACAAGAAAATTTGTCTAAGTATAAGGAAAATTCACCCAAATGCTAAGGCAAATTCGCCTATCCTTGGAGAAAGGAAAAATTTGATAGACGGATCAAATAGATGGGGAATGAACTAAAAATGGGATCGCCTAATAGGAAAACGGGCTCGGCTAACGAATAAATGACCTCAATGAATGGCTAAACGGATCTAATGAACGGAGCAACGAACTTGAAAAATGGAGAAATAGACTTTTGTAGTGGATGAATGGACTCTCTGAATAGATGAACAACCTCTCCCAACAGATGAACGACCTCTCAGAAAGGGTGAACAGACTCTCTAAACAGACGAATAGACTCTCCTAATGGACAAACAGACTGACTGAACAGATGAACAAACTAACTAAACGGATGATGGGATTGGTTGTTTAGGGAGAAAATTCACCCAAATTGATGGAAAATTCACCCAAGAAGGTGGTAAATTCACCCAAACACAAGAGATGGGTGAATTTGATGATTCAATGGATCAACAGGGACTAAAACAACAAGAAAATTTACCTTTGCAATGTGCAAATTCACCCAGAACAATAACAAATTCACCCAAACAGGGAGCAAATCCACCTACTCTATAAAAAAAGGGAAAATTTGGTGAATGGGGACTGACAGACTCACCTAACGGTTGAATGAACTTTCATGTTCCAAGAAACTAGCAAAAACGGGGTTGCCTAAGAAAGTGACCCATAGGAAAATTTGCCTCTACCAAAGAAAATTCATCCAAACAGGGAGACCTGGACTACACTAGACTCACCTAACTGTGGCAAAGAATGACAAGCATAGAAAACAGTAGACAGAAGGCCAAGTTTGACTCACCTAAAAAGAAAAACACTAGTATAGCACAAAGAAAACACACCAGACAACATGATCCTAGAAGGGTCTCAATCTAGGCAAAACAAGGCGATCTAGGGAGTCCTTGATATACACACGGTACGTAAGGCACAAGCGTGAGTTAGGAGCCCCAATGAGGTACTAGAAACTCTAACCAACTCTTCACGTCTTATCTAGGTATCACCCTAACTTTGATGCTTTACCAAACACGACGTGACTAGATTGGGGTACAACTTTGGCTCTCCCCCCTTTATATACCCCACTAGTACACATGGTTGGGATCATCCACTAGGTGATAAAATCCTAGGCAGGTCTCACTAAGAGAAGAAGATATTAGACATTTTCGACTGGTCCCAAAGCTCGCACATAGTGCATGGGGAGATCTTAGACACACTAGTACCTCCTAAGTAGACTCAACTAGACTAAAGTGAACTATGATTTCTCATCACCCAAGATCACCAAATGGTGCAAGGGGATTGGATATGTCAACAACCCACTTACAAACACATCAAACAAGTTAATTTGACCCTCTAATTAAAAATACGTGTGCCTAGATTAATATATAAAAAAAATAACAAACTAACTAACTACAAATCTTGGACCACTCGTTCTGCAGCAAATACGTTAGTAGTTTTTCAAGCATCGGTCTTGAACGAATAAGAAAAAACTACACAAATGTTAGCAAAATGAGACACACTCACAAACAGACAAGTTAGTAGGTCAGTACCTAAAAATGAAACCAAAATAGAGTAAAAAATGAAAGGATTAAGTCTTTGTTTTACCTCAGATTTGCCTCTATAAGAGGCAAATTCACCCAAATCAGTAGAAGGTTCGCCTGTATGGGGACATATTGCAAATTCGCCCAAGCTTGTTAGATGGACGAATTTGACACTTTGCAAATTCACCTCTGTTGTTGCATATTCGGCCCTTTAGCTATAGGTTTTCCTATTTAAGGTGTAGATTTGCCTGTTTAGGGTGCAAATTTTTCCATTTAGGGTGCAGATTCATTTGTTTAGGGTGCAAATTCGCCTGTTTGTAAACTTGAACTTGCAAAAATTGAAACAACATAGAACATGAAAGAACAAACCTGTTTGTGAGTCCCACCAAGCATGCCAAAAATGTGTGCAACATGTTTTTCTAACCCTAAAGATGCAAAAATCAATAAAATGCAAAGGAAGCAACAACACAAAATAACACCTCAAGATTAGGGCTTAAGTTGAAACTCAAACTTGAAAAAGACAATGAAACCCGTTTTACCTCATTTGAGTTTGATGGAGTTGTTTACCCCAGTTGATGGCTTGATATGTGTGCTCTATGCTGATTTCAACAACATAATGACTTATGTAGCTTGATTTGGATGCAAGGATGAAGGGTTTTGGATATGGATGCAAGATAGGTAGCTTGAAAGATGGAGATGATGAGTGCTTTGGATTAGGGTTGGATGAGGAGAGATTGTGAAGAATGCAAGAAGGAGAGCAATAAAATGGCTAAGTGTAAACCTTTTAACCTAGGAAGATCAAATGGATGGTGGAGATTGAAAGAGGGCAAAAGATCAAGGGCTAAGATGAAGAGTTGACCAAAATAATTAAAATTCATTTTTAGTGTGCATGGGGATGACAAAAGGAATTAAAAATTCATTAGAAACCTTGGATGAATAAAATTGAATTTAAAATTCCATTGGGAAGGACATGGGGATTGTAAATGGAATTAAAAAAGACATGGGGATTGTAAATGGAATTAAAAATTCCATGATAGGACCTTGGGAAGACAAAAAGGAATGAAAAATTCCTTGGGGAAGAGAAAAGGAATTTAATGTTCCTTGGAAGATGAGAGAGAATTAAAAATTCCTCAAAAAGACCTTGGGAAGACAAAAATGAATTAAAAATTCTTTGGGGGATGAGAGAGGGTTGACTAAGGGGTTGATTAGACTAATTGATCAATGATTAGAGGACAATTAGGTGGCTAATGAAAATTATGAGCCAACTTGCAAACGTTGGAGGATGTGACATGTGAGGAATTAAATAAATGTCTTATTTATTTAATTCTTTTGAGGAAAAGGGGAAAGGGGGTAAAGTATTTAATTATTTAACTAAATACCTTAGGGATTTAGAGGACTTTAGGGTTATTAATTAAATAATAGTAATATTACTTAATTAATGCAAATAAGAGGATATTTAGATGAAAAAGGATAAATTTGACCAAATTTAAGTGGCCAAATTTAGGTGTCTACATTAATATAGTATTCTAATTTATAATATTAATATATATCATTTTATAATGTGTTTTGAAAATACATAGTAATTTAGAATACTTTCAAAAAATTAGAATACACATTTTTAGAATATACATGGATTTTAATTTATAATATTTATTATGGAAATACATATTACTTTACAATATTTTCACGTATTTTATAATTTTTAGAAGATTTTTAATAAGATTATCTTGAATCTTTTAATATCAATTTAGAAATTTTTATTTTACTATGATATTAAATTCAAGATTTTATTTATGTGTAAGCTAAACAAAAGTATTCATTATTATTCTATATATATAATATTGTATTCGAATTTATAATATTAATATTCATTATTATGTAATATTAGTTACAAAATACATATTAATTTAGAATGTTTTTAAGAAGATAGAATATACATGTCTTTTAATTTTTACAAGATTTTTAACAAGATTATCTTGAATATCTTCTTAATATCAATTTAGAAGCTTTCATTTAATTTTAATATTAAATTTAAGATTTTTAAGTTTTAAAAACATTTACTATTATCATCCTTATATATATATGAAAATTTTTAAGAAATCATATTAATTTAGAATATTTTCAAAAAAATAGAATATAAGTGTTTTTTAATTTTTAGAAGATTTTTAACAAGGTTATCTTGAATATTATTTTAATATCAATTTAGAAATTTTCATATAATTGTAATATTAAATTAAAGACTTTTTTAATGTGTAAGTTTTAAAAATATTCTTTATTATGATTTTTATAAATTTACTTGAAAAATTTTAGCCAATAAAATTGACAATTAATTTTGAAAATATTTTAAATAATCATTACAGCAGCTAAATCCCCATCTATTGATTGCACTCCACAACCAGCAAAGGCAAAGGCAAAGGAAAAGGAAAAGCTATAGTCATCTATCTATCTATAGGGATTAGGGAGTAAGAACAAATCCGCAGATATCCTTTCTAGATAATGACAAGCCATGTTTAGTTAAGTACGAATGCCATGTTGAATAGCTTTATATATATGTATTGGATGAGAGGAGATGACAATTGCACTGAGAAATAGTAATTGCAGTGAGAAATACTTAAGTAATGGCTCAACTAGTATTTACTGGGCTTTTGGTGCTGCTGTTATGTGCATGTCTATGTGAGGGAAAAAGGGCGGAGAATAGGCAGAGTGGATCGTACGTTCCAGGGAAAATTCTACCTGCCGAGGTAGATTTGCTTGAGTTTCCTCTGAACTTAGAGTATTTGGAGGCTGAGTTCTTTCTTTTTGGGTCTCTTGGCTATGGATTAGATAAAGCTGCACCAGAGCTGCCAGAAGGCGGACCTGCGCCCTTGGGAGCCGAGAAAGCTAAGCTTGACCCTGTCACCTACAATATAATTCTTGAATTTGCTTACCAGGAAGTTGGTCACCTAAGGTGAGCCTGTATACACCATGGAATTGTTTTTTCTTTTTTTAAATAGGGAAAGGGTGTCTCTGCGACGCAGTCCAGCGACTCAGCAGTCCATACCTTGGGTACCTGGGGCGAGGAGCATAGCCCCTGTGGATGGACGCCATATGAAATTACTTTTTTTAATCTCAACAATGTGTATTAAAGTTTAAAGCTTTTGGAAGAGCTCGCTTAAATAGTTTTAGGTCATATAATAGGACTGAAGAAAAAGAAAACAATGTGCAGTTTCTTCACCAAATATGCTGATAGTCTGTATATCATTGTCTTGTGATGCAGGGCCATCAAGGCAACTGTAAAGGGTTTTCCTCGCCCTCAATTGGATCTGAGTGCTAAAGTATTTGCCAATGCCGTGGATGCTGCATTCGAGACCAAGTTGAATCCTCCATTCGATCCTTATGCCAATTCTGTCAATTATCTGCTTGCCAGTTATCTGATTCCTTATGTTGGACTCACTGGCTATGTTGGCACCAATCCTAACCTCCACTCAAAAACTGCAAAGCGAGTGAGTATCTCTAACAACACAACCCACCAAACCAATCTTTTTCTATAACCTAATATCATATATATTATTGTTTTAGCATTTGATTTCGCAGGCATTTATTACTACTAAATTGTGTGCTCTCTGTCTGTATTGCAATGCATTAGCTTATAGCGGGGCTTCTTGGAGTGGAATCGGGGCAGGATGCAGTGATACGTGCGTTGCTATTCGAGAAGTTGAATGAGAAGGTGAAGCCATATTCATATACAGTGGCAGAATTCACAGACAAGTTTTCCAAGCTCAGAAACAAGCTGGGCCACACTTCAAATGTGGACGAAGGTCTGGAGGTGAAAAAAAGGGAAGGGGCTGAAGGAAAAGTGACTGGCAACATTCTTGCAGGTGATGAGCGCTCAGTGGCGTATGCACGAACCCCTGCTGAAATCCTGAGGATTGTTTACTCCTCTGGCAATGAGTCAGTGCCCGGAGGAATCTTCCCTCATGGTGGGAATGGAAGGATTGCTCGCTCCTATCTCAAATGATCACATTCATTGGTATAAACAACCTTCCATTCTTCACAGCTAGAAGTAATAAAGTTGAACTTTGAGACTGTATTGTGGTTCACTGGCAGATTGGTTTTCTGCCTGTGACCCATTCTTGGATATGTATGGGTCTCTTAAGTCCAGAATTCCCTGAAATTTTACTTTGTTAAAAATAAATAAATATTAGAACGTTACAAAGTTTTAGATTGTATTGTTCATGTTATAATTTGTCAAATCTTATTTTTTCTTAAATCTATATAGAATCCATCTACGGTTTTTAAGGCAACACTAGAGAAATGTCAGCCCAGAATAAATTTAACTATGCAGATCAGAATGCTAGAAAGTGGATTGGAGTATAATTTATTAGAATTGCAAACAGTATAAGCATAATTTATGTGTTCATACCTCTTATGGTTAGAGATACGTTTGTAATCAATGCATGTAAGATGCAAAGGGATAGCATTTATAAGATGAGTCAATTAATTAGGTGACAACATAAAAAAATTAGTTCTGTAATGGTGAATTTTTTTATGTAATTTTGAAGTTCAGTGATTTATTATTAGTATCAATGAGTTTGGTTAGTAGTTATTAATAAATTGATTTTGTTTATTATCTAGAATCTCTTTTTCTAGTTCACACCAAGTTATCCCAGTCGTGGCTCAATCAGTCACATCTAGAAATTGCTCATTTTATACGAAGGAAAAATTACTTATGTTTGAACACTTTCAAGGTTAATCAGGTGATTTTTAGAGCTTTAATTTTTTTCAAACCTATCAAATTATTTCTAATCTAGCATTAGTTGTGTGTCAAGGGCTTAATGGAATATGTGTTGGAAAAAGGTGTCTCAATCTTTGATTTTTCCATAAGATTTGATTTTTCTAAATATTAAAAGTTGCTGATTTTCTCACTGTATCTTTGTGAGTTAAAACTTACACTTTCATTTGGATGAGGAGTCAAGTTGGAAAGTTGTTTTTTATAGGTGGAGTTGTGCATTAATGGTTTTTTTTTCTATTTCCATTTGAGTTTACATGGAATGTGAGTTTTCAAGGTACATTTATTTTGGCAAGTGCAGATTTTGCAAATTTGCATGTGGTGACAATTGGAAACTTACCGTTATATGTCTCCAGTGTTTTTGGTACTTTAAGTTGAACTTTGAGACTCTATTGTTTGTTTCAAGATTGTGATACAGTTGCATATTGGTTGTCTGTCAATGACCCATTCTTAGATATCTATCGATCTCTACTGTTTTTAAGATAACAATAGATGAATGCCAGCTCAGAATAAATTTAACTATGTAGATGAGAATCCTAGAAAGTGGATGTAGTTTATACCTCTCATGATTAATGATATGATTGTAATCATATCTTGATCAAAGCATTCAACATGTAGAGAAACAATATTTAAAAGATAACTCAATTAATTAGGTGGTGAACATAAAAAATTAAGTCTTGTGGTGAAAACAATATTTTCTTAATTAATTTTAAAAAATATATTATTTAATTTAATTGTAAGGCATAACATGTCATGAAAATTGCCTATTTTATGGAACATTAATAAAATGATCAATTAATGAAAATATTCTACTTTCTAACTTTCATTTTGACATTTGTCTGTTTTGAATTATAACACCAAAACAATTTAACCTCATAGTATGTCCTAATCTATAAGTATCAGCTTTGAAACCTTGTCAAAGCATGGAAATGGCATCAATTCTATGCTATTACTCATATCTATGAATTATATAGTTCAAGCTATCTATATCATGACACATCCTTGGCTCCAAATGTATTATTTGAAGGTTCATTCAAAATGACCTTGCTTGCATATCCCTACCTTGAAATTAGAGGCTTCATAGTTTTGTACACATGTTAAAAACGAATATCCCCAATCTCTCATTAAACCAACATTAGCTAAATTTCAACTCAAACTAGTTTATTTAATCATTAACAAGTACAAATATAAGCATCTATGTCGTACATATTCAATACCATGGCTTAATACGATGCTAGGTATAGTGCAAGCTCAATTCTAAACTCATAATATATGCTAGTTACAATGTCACATATTTTACTAATGTAGAAACATTCATCCACCTATTTTTCCTTTGAATGTATCCTCATAAATACAATTACCAAAATAGAACATAATTATAACATCTTGGTATTCTTCTCTCATAGTTTCAACTATAACCCATATGGTAAGCCATATAATGGTTAGCTCATTCCAACCATATGACTTTGCCAATAAGTATTAAGATACTCACAACTTAAACTATATGGGTGTGAGATTTAATACTTAAACAACCATCTCATTGAATAAGATCAACAAATAATACATTGGAAATCTTTGATCATATAAATTCATAGTTCCACTACCTTCAATTTTATTAACTATCCCTTGTTCACTCTCATCTAACTTTCTATCATTTTTTATTATTTATATATTGTATTAACTAATTCTTCATTTGCTTAATGCTTTACTATTTAATTTATCTTGTAGTTCCAATTTATTATTACCTCGTCTATTCTAACTACTATAAAACATAACCATGCATTGAACCACTTGTAGACACCTAAAATTGATCATAGGTATTATCCAACTATTTCCCCTATAATTAATTGAAAACAACCATGATTATTTAATTAATTCATATTTGCATCCCCTATTAAGTAAATAATATTATTTTTTTAATTAATAAAATCACTATTTACATGCACTCATTTCTTTGCCTAAATCATTTAATCATTCCTCTCCTATAGTCCACCTTAAGTAAATAAATCCAAATATTTATTTACCTAAGTCCTATATCCTTTTCCCAAATTTAAGTGGGCTAATCCACTTAATCCTCTAATTCTCCACTTGCACAACCTAATCCTAGTTAAAACCCCCCTCAAATCATGCACATCCCCACATGCGTACAAAGGTATGGCCTTTCACACAAGGCACAAATCTTTCTACATGGGTAAATGCACAAATATGGGGGACCAAAAAGTGGCCACTTTAGAGAGTATCACACTAACATGTTTAGCTCGGTTTACCTAAAACCAAAAAAAACTCATTTCATAACTTCATTTTTATCTTTGCCCTTCAACCAAATTTGTGGTCTACAACTCTGTTGTGTTAGGGTAAAGAAGACTTACCTGCTTATGTTTACTTAACGCATAATCATGAATTTAATTATCCAGGTGGTTTTTTCTTGTGTTGGGTAGTTTTCTCACCCATGTTTGCTTCTCTCATTTTTTGTGAAGATTTATTTGCAGGTTGTGATCTTGTTCTCCGTGGTTGAAACCAACATGGTATCAGAGCCTTCAACCTATGTTTTGTTCTGCCATTGAGAGTTTTCATCTGAGAGTTTTGAGATCATGTATTTCCTTGACATTTGAAATTTATATTAAATTTCAAAGTTGCATATTTTTTATTTTTCCTGATTTTGTAAGGCGTTGGTTCTTGTGCACATTGAAGTCATGAATTTTGAAAGATTTGTGCTATTTTTGTGATTAGAAGTAGCCATTATTCCTTTCAATGGACCCATCATTTGGCGTATTGCTAGCACAAATTTTCTCTGTTCAAAAAGAGGCGCTATTTCTCTATCTTGGGGGCGATTTACAATTGCTGTTGAGGAGGTCATTTGTTTGCTTGTAGTCGCGGATCCTTGCATTTGTGAGGCATTTTGGCTTTTTCCTTGGTGTTTTTGGAAGGCCCGATTCATTTGTGCATTTTGATAGGCCGTGATTGCAATCCCAAGCTGAGTTTGAAATTTGGAGGCTGTTGGAAGCACTATTTTCTATTGAAGAGGTGTGATTTGAATTTACCAGGCCATAATTGACCCGTGTGAAGGTTTTTTATCCTATTTGAGGCGATTTAAAGGTGATTCAAGTTCCTGAGGCATTTTTTTGTTGAAGAGGCATTATTTTGAGTTTGAAAAAGCACCAACGGTCATCTTAGAAAAGTGTTAAGACCCCATCCGGCCCTCTTCACATTGCAGAGAGCTCCTCCATGTGTAGGTAGATCTACAAAATGCCAACCATTCGATGTGACCGGGAGGCGAGAATACGAGGTGATCGGAGGGTGATTTGTTGTTGACCAGAGGCACTTTATCTCTTCATTGTAGATTGTAGAGCAATCACATCCGTGGCATTTATTTGGAGTCATTTTTCTTGGTTGATTAGGCGCATTTCTGAGTAGATGTCATGATTATTTGTTGTGTTCTTTGAGGCTGATAAAATTTTCGAGGCATTGGAAAGAGCAAAGGAAAGGGCAATTCATTTTGTCTCCTAGTGTCTGCACTTGCGTATCCCATTTGGAGGTGGAGGTCAATTTTCATTGTAGGTTGTGGTTGAATTTTGATGCATTTGAATCACCATTTATTGGCATTTTATTCGATTGGCTTTTTGGAGGTGCAGTGAATTTTTTTTCAAACTTTAGTTTATAAAGTTTGCAGTGAAATATTTATTTAGGGTTTCATCATGCATTGAAGGGGAAGTGGACCAAAGTATCTTGAAGTTGTTTTTTGGAAACATTTATCCCACATTCTCCAGGAGGTGGAGTTCTTCTGTGTTCATATGTACAACTTTTTGCAATTGATTGGTGTGAGCAAATCTCGTAGATTGTGAAGAGATTCTCTCTTGCGTGTGGTGATAAGTTTTGTTGTGTTTGGTGGAGTTTTCTTGGTGTCAGAATGCACCAAATCAAGTTTAATAATTTTTTTTGGAAGTTTTTATATTTGTGAAAACACTATGTTTGAATTTTTTTGAAGAATTTAGTCATAATGGTTTCTTTGGAGAAAGAAAACTTTAGGCAATGTAGTGATTTTATTCTCACTCATCTTAGTGAATAAAATCTATTACCATATTTGTATAATGAAGTTCTTATTCCAAGCACATGTAGTGGGTATACTATTTGGAAAGGATATAGGGCTAGAGTCTATAGAGTTATTTTTTAGCATATAAATGATGAGGACCTTTTGGATTCACTTGCTCATTTTGAGAGCCCTTATACTCTTTGGACTTACCTTTGAGAATTATATGGAGATCCTAATACTCTGCCATCTCTCGATAACCCTCTTTCAAATACCAGCGTGCCTCTTTGTTCTTCAGAGAAGATAAACCATGCTTGTGATCCTTTAGAGGTTTTTGAGAGTTGAAATGAGGTTTTAGTTTCTTTAGAGGTTCCTAATTCTTTGTCATAGATAGTTGATCCACCTTCATTGAGTACTTCCATCATTTCTGAGAAACAAGATTATCATTCTCTCCTTGATTGGGATTCTTATTTTTCGAACATTGGTGCATTGTTTGTGAAATCTCACATTTCAGTTTTGGAAGACACATTTGAGGGTATATCCCTTCTTTTTTATGACAGTATCTGCATTATTGTCACTCCATTTATTGTGATTGGGCATGTTCTTGATTGGTTTGTGGCATCATTTTCCAAGGTCTTGGTGACAAATGAGCAGATTTCAGACACAGTATCATCCTACATTTTAATTTCACTTGCTAATTCTTATCCAGAATGGGAAGCATTTTTGCATTTGTACTTGGTTTTGTTTCTTCCAAAAGGGAGACAAGTAGTTTGTCGACATTGGATCATATTTTGTCTTCAAGCACTTACAATTTTTGTAGGTGATTACACATTGTCGGGGGGCAATAGAGTCCCCCTTTCCCTCTTATGGGGGGGACATTGATTGTATATGCATAATGTATGTAGTCCTTATGGGGTGTGATATAACAAATCTGCACATATGCTTTGTAGATAATGGCAAGCCATGTTTTCAGGAAAGTATGAATGCTTTTTTTTCTTCCTACACATATCCTTTCTAGATAATGACAAGCCATGTTTTCAGGAAAGTACGAATGCCATCTTGCAGAACTTTATATATATGTATTAGACGAGAGGAGATACAATTGCACTGACAAATAGTAATTTTAGTGAGAAATAGTTAAGTAATGGCTCAACTAGTATTTACTGTGATCATAAGTTCCAGGGAAAATTCTACCTATCGAGGTAAATTTGCTTGAGTTTCCTCTAAACTTAGAGTATTTGGAGGTTGAGTTCTTTTTATTTGGGTCTCTTGGCTATGGACTAGATAAAGCTACACCAAAGCTACCAGAAGGTGGACCTATGCCCTTGGGAGCCAAGCAAGCCAAGCTCGACCCTATCACCTACAATATAATTCTTGAATTTGCTTACCAAGAAGTTGCTCACCTAAGGTGAGCCTGTATACACCATGGAATTTTTGCCTTTTTTTTTTTTAATGCAGCAAGGGTGTCCCTATGATTCAGCCCAATGACCCAGCAGCCCATATTTTGGGTACTTGGAGTGAGACTAGCCCCCTATAGGTGGACACCATATGGAATTGTTTTTTTAATCTCAACAATGTTTATTAAAGTTTTAAGCTTTTTGAAGAGCTATCCTAAAAAGTTTTAGGTCATATAATAGGACTGAAGAAAAAGAAAATATTGTACAGTTTCTTCACAAAGTTGTTACAAATATGCTGATAGTCTGTATATCATTGTCTTGTGATGCAAATGCTGGGCCATCAAAGTAATTGTAAAAGGTTATCCTCGACGTCAACTGGATCTGAGTGCTAAAGTATTTGCCAATCTCGTGGATGCTGCATTCAATCCTCCATTCTATCCTTATGCCAACTCTATCAATTATCTGCTTGCCAGTTATCTCATTCCTTATGTTGGAATCACTGGCTATGTTGGCACCAATCCTAACCTCCACTCTAAAACTGCGAAGCGAGTGAGTAGCTCTAAAAACACAACCCACCAAACCAATCTTTTTCTATAAGCTATATCATATATATTACTATTTTAGCATTTGAATTCACATTCAAGCATTTTTTTAATTTTTTTAATTTTTTAATTTTTTTATTGTGTGCTCTCTGTCTGTATTACAATGCATTAGCTTATAGCGGGGCTTCTCGGAGCGGAATCTGGGCAGGATGTAGTGATACGTGCGTTATTATTCGAGAAGTTGAATGAGAAGGTGAAGCCATATCCATATACAGTGACAGAATTCACAGACAAGCTTTCCATGCTCAGAAACAAGCTTGGCCACACTTCAAATGTGGACAAAGGTCTGGTGGTGAAAAGATGGGAAGGAGCTGAAGGAAAAGTGACGGGCAACATACTTGCAGGTGATGAGCGCTCAGTGGCGTATGCACCGCGAACCCCTGCTGAAATCCGGAGGATCGTTTACTCCTCCGGCAATGAGTCAGTGCCCGGAGGAATCTTCCCTCATGGTGGGAATGGAAGGATTGCTGGCTCCTATCTCAAATGATCGTATTCATCAGTATAAACAACCTTCCATTCTTTACAGCTAGAAGTAATAAAGTCGAATTTTGAGACTGTATTGTTTGTTTGAAGATTATGGTGCCCTAGCAGATTGGTTTTCTCCTTGTGACCCATTCTTGGATATGTATGGGCATCTTAAGTCCAGAATTCCTGAAATTTTACTTTATTAAAAATAAATAAAAATTAGAGAGTTAAAAAGTTTTAGATTGTATTGTTCATGTTATAATTGGTCGTGCCTTATTTTTTTCTTAAATCTATACAGAATCCATCTACGTTTTTTAAGGCAGTACTGGAAGAATGTCAGCCAGAATAAATTTAACTATGCAGGTCAGAATGCTAGAAAGTGGATTGGAGTATAATTCATTAGAATAGGAAACTGTAGAAGCATAAGTTATGTAGTTCATACCTCTTATGGTTAGCGATACGTTTGTAATCAATGCATGTAAGATGCAGAGGGATAGCATTTATAAGATGAGTCAATTAATTAGGTGATAACAGAAAATATTTAATTCTGTAATGGTGAAGCTCCCAGACCTACCATGGTAATAACATGAAGCTCCCATACCTACCGTGGTGATAACATGTTTTATACATCCCTTTCCATTCTTTATGCTTCACCTTCATCTCTCCCTTTCTTAATTCTTCCTTTTCCTTTTCATAGCCTCTCTTGTACTTTCTCGAGCTCTCCTTCTTCCTCCTCTTTTCCGTGTGTATCTTCCTGTGTTTTTCACCGTGCTAAACAATCGTATTCATACTCCACAACTTTGATATTTTAAATCATCCACTGTGGTTGGTTCTTTCAGCTCATAGAAATAAATGATGATAATTAACTTCCAGTTCTCTAGAGTGGAGAACACCCTTAGCCAAGTCATTGGTGTGGAATTCCTCTCTGACCCCTTGTGCTTCTACTCTTAAGTCTATGGTTTCTTTTGCATTCTTTTCAAATTCAATGGACCTCCTAAGATGTCTAACTCTTCCTCGTATCATCTATCGTAAATATGTTTGGTCTTCCATATTTAATGCCTCTTGGCTCCAATATGACATTGCATAGTACAATGAATTTGAAGGTGTTGTCCCCATTGGTAGCATCTTCTACAGTGTACAATCATTATGTTCTTTGATGTTTACTATATTTATAATGCACTCATGTGAGACTGCAAAAATATTTCTCCCTTGTCTTAAAAAATTCTATTGATTCCCAGATTGAAAATAGACAAGATTTTTGGGGAAGGTGTATGAGTTCTACTAGGGTTTTTTTGTGTCTGCGGTCACTCTTGGCCCTTCTTGCGTCATACTGTGCTCTTGGCGTAGGATTTTCCTATTTTCCTGTGTGTATGACTCCATTTACTATTTTTTTTGTTTTAATATGTCTTCAACCGGCTATAACCCAATAGTTCTTGCTAGTGTTTGTGGTTCAACGACTCTGCTCAATGGCTTTTCCTCCAAACAAATGAGCTCGAAAATTTGTTCCAAAAGTGTTTCATGAGGTAAGTCTTTTGACTCCCCAGTTGATGTGGTTTTACCTTTTCCTGATTTTGATCTACTTGTAAATGCCCTGAGCAACATACTCTTGTTGGGTACTTTGTTGGGAGGACTCCCCTTGAAAGTGTGATTAAAGAATGGTTCCACAAGGCCCGGGTCCCTCATGGGGTCTGCCCTTATATGGTCCAAAATTTAACCAATGGTTTTTTCCTTTTTCCATTTTGTGGAGGTTAATCATGTTCAGGAAATCCTAAATCATGGTTCCTGGTATGTCAAGTCTTCTCTGTTGGTTTTCTAGTCGTGGACCCAGGACTTCACTGTCTTAGATGACACCAAGTTGTGGGTCTCAGTCTGGATTGAGTTTCCAGGATTTCCCTTGCTTTGCATGTCTCTTTTGAGTCATGTCGTGTCATCTTTGGGGAAGGTCATCTGTATTGAGCCAAATAGGTTCTTCTAGGCCCGACCCTAGAAATAGATTTGTGTTGAGGTGGACCTTTCACAAGATTTGGAAGACTCCATTGACATTCAAATTGGAGATTTTTGGCATACCCAGAAGGTCACTTATTTTAATCTGTTGAATATGTGTTATAGATGTCAGTTTGTAGACCACAAGATCAAGGACTGCCCTTTGGCAGTGCCTCGTACTCCTTCTCTACCACGAGAATCTGAAAAGCCCCATCAGGCAGATAATTCTACTACCAACCTTGATGAGAAATGGACCACAGTTATGAACCATAAACACAAGTCCAGTGGCTCTAGGGCGGTTTCCAAAGTCCTTGAGCCTACTAATGATGCTTCAAACCCTTCGACGAAGGGGAAAGAAGCCTGGTTGGGGCTGATAATATTCTGACGTGGCCCAAGCTGAAGGCTATACCTCAACCTGCTACCATTATGATGGCACAGCCGAATGTATCTCCTCCCATGATGGGAGCTCAATGATGGTCTCGCAGTCCTTCCCCACCATTAGAAGAAGGAGAATATGTGTAGGAGAAACTGAGATTTTTTTCTCTAAATATTCAAATTGGGTCAATTCCGCCAGAAGTTTTGCAAAATTGCTTCTCTGCTCTGGATGAGGAGGAGCCAAACTCCGATGATATGGAGGAGTTTCAATCATGAATTTCTTCTCATGGAATGTTTGAGGTCTGATAGGCCTCTCCAGGAAGTATTTTGTTAGGGATACTTTGCAAAAGTATGTTGGTATTGAAGTGCTTTGTCTCCAAGAAGTTAAAATTTATGGTTTTTTACTCATATCAACTTGTCATTCTATTTGGCCAGCTAGTCATATGTTTTGTACTACTCATGATGCTAAATGTGGCAAATCTATCAGCTTTTTGTCCCCATGGTGGCATGCTTGTGTGGTTGACCATGGGTTATACCCCACACATCAGCTCGCCTAGATCCTCCTTAATATTGATAATCACTTTTTTGGGATTATTAATATTTATACCTCTAATGATGTTGTGGAACACTCTATGCTTTAGTGTTGGATTGTTGATTCATTGCCAGTCGCCACCTGACTATTGTGTGGGGTTTTCAATATGGTTGAGATGGCGTATGATAAAGATGGAACTCTACCATTTAGATCATGGGTAGTTAAAAAATGGGAGGCATAGTTCTACATGCATAATAAATTGGGGCTCTTTGATCCCAATATTGGTTGCCAACATTCTCATTCCCTCTGGCACACTTGGTGTAATTTCAAGGCTAGCTTTGATAGGATATTTAAGTGCCTTGAACGTGCCATGATATCTGATGAGCTTAGGTTTTTGGTCAAATTTGGGTGGATTTTATAGTCTATTTGCTGACAGTATTATGAACTTTAGTGGCTAAGTGTTAATATTTGCATGATGTTTCTCTTAAAACATTGACTTTGGGTTTAATTCCCTCTTTATGAAGTTTTAATGGTATTGACATATTATGTGGATGATCTATATCGATTTTGTGTATGGTTGATGAATGTTCCTTAAGGTGATTATAGATGTGCAATTACTTTGCATACTAACACTATTCTAGAGGATATCTTTTGAAATTCTAAGTTGAGAAAGGAAACCGTCAGATCATCATTTAGGGGAATAGTTCAAAGGATTCAACTAAGCATAGTGTTAGTAGATTCCCCATGACAGTCAAATGTAATGCCTTGTATTTATGGCATTGAGCAATTGTGGGTGTTACTACAACAATGAATCCATGTTTGGACATGCATGTCTGACTGGATTCCTTACATACGTAACCACTCTGCCACTCTTTCCTTTCTTTTCCTAAATGGCGTCCTCTCAGTTAGTGGGAGTCAACTGCCTTGTTTCGTTGGTAGAATAAATAAGGATTTGAATCTTAAGGATTCATAGTTCTTTATTTTTTTTTGCAAAAATGACAATGATATTGTATTAAGCATTTTCTACTTTCCAATATAGTTATGTTATTACTCTATTTATATATTTTTCAATGAATAAGATGATAGTCTAAATTTAAGCATCTGAGTTCATAGTATTCTTAGTGGATACTCATCCAAGGGGGCCCACTTGGTGATAATACTTTCTTTTCCTTAGAATAATTAGTTCAATCAACATTTTCTATTTTGTACTTAGTTAAAATTTGGCATCAATTGTTCCTGTAGCCACTAGAAGTCCATTATATGTCTATTCCTACAACCAAAGCAGATGGAGTAATCCCTATTTGTTGCTCAAATTTTTTATTCCTGTTATGCATTTTAATTTGGCATAGTTATTGATTCATGTTCAGTATTGTGTTTCTTAGCCGTAGATTAGAACTAACTACTTAAGAGTTCCTAGTGCACATACTATGATGGCCCATTTCAAGTTCACGTCCCTGGGTTGACAAAGTAAATTTACCTCCATGATGGTTAAGATGACCATTCAAGTTAGATGTCCAATCTCTGAATCATGGCTGGAAGGGATTGGTTATTTAAGTCATTATAAGAGGCCAACATTTTTGGCACGGTTGCTAGGGATGGTGCCAAGCTAGGAAGTTCTTCAGAGTCATTCATAGTTTCAACACTTTTTCTTGAGTTTTTCTTAGAATACTCCTTGCTTAGATGCATAGTGATCCATTCTTTGTGTGAGTGAGCTAATGCTGAGTGATTAAGTTCTGAAACATCTAGAATCTATCAAGGAAACATGGGTGATTCTTTTTTGTTTGAATGTGATCCCCTCTGCCAAGATTATGACTACACCACTGATGATCTTGGACCTGAACTATCACCTACTTTAAAAGAAGTTGCACTAGGGTGGTTTGTGATTCTAGGAAGAAATGCTATGGGAACTTGGGAGGACATGAAGACAAAGTTCCTTGTAACATGCAAAGAATATTGTGACAACGGTAATAAAAAAGAAGAAGATGCCTTTGGAATATAGCAGAAAGAAGACAAAAGCATGGAAGACTACATTTCAAGGTTTCTAGAATCTTCACATCATACACCCAATGAGGAATCACAGAAGCTACTTTTCTTAAAAGGAATCAATGAGAGTTTCACTAATGACCTGGACCTAATGGCAAGAATAGATATCACTTAAGTTTCGTGGGAAGGTATCAACCAAATATATTTCAGAATTATTCCAAAGCAGTTTCAAATGAAGAAAGGACTTACCAATCTTCCACGGGCAAGTCATCTACTGATGGAACTCTAAAGATGGAAGGCACTGATCCATTGGCAGATTTCAAGGAGGTTGTTATAGATAATCTAGCCACCCAGCCGAATACATTTCAGACTAAGGACAAGCATGGGGAGAAGAAAGACTACAGATACAAGATGATAACTAACAACCAGGTTTCACTTGAATTCAAACCACTATGGACTAAGAAATATTAAGTCTACCTTGTGGAACAAAGGAAACCTTGGGCTCCAAGGTCAGACCCACTATCCTTTTTTAGGCCTAACTAGGCAATCAGTTGCATGCAACCATCTTCTCAATCCAGTAGCCTGCCATGACACCTCCACCTACTAATACATTTTAGTTACCAGCTCAGCCCTCACCTTACCTAAATAACACACCACAACCATAGCCAAAATACCTTGTTGATTTAAATTTGCGTATTGTGAGTATAAGTGGTATTCACTTGTGTTTAGGAAGTACTATATTAACTCTTTCCACATCCCCCACCATTGAGCTATTTGTGGAAGACAAAGAGGGACCTCAGAATAATCTCATTTAGCCTGCTATACATAGAGATCTTGAACCAGTTCAAGCCAAGAAAATTGCACCAGAGCTACCATTTCCTCAAAGGTTGGAGATTGAAAAGCATAGGGAAGATAGGAAAGGTACCAATTTTGACATCATACCCTTGTTTCAAGATGTGGCTTTCAAAGAAGCTTGTCTTGGGAGGCCAAATAGGAGAAAGAGAGACCCAACTATAGTTCATGTGGTAGACCAGCCTACCAATACCATATCTAGAAAAGTAACTATTCCCAAATACAATGACCTAGGCAATCCTAAGATGGCAATTGTTATCAATAAAGCCCAAGCAAAGAATGCTCTGAATGACTTAGGAGTAGTAAACACTAAGGAAATCTTGTAGAAACTAAATGTTGCTCACAAAAGACCTACCCCCATTGTATTGCAACTTGCTACTGTAAAGACTGATGATCTTATCATAGAAGGCGTTCATATTGGGTGTTGGTTAGGGGATGTGACTATTTCTAGTAGCAGGAATACTAAAAAACATGTTCTTTATCTTCCTACTCAGCCGGCTTGCAATGAAAAAGGTCCTATATGGCCTCAAGTTGGAAAAGAGGGAGAGGAAATTGACCTAGTAATGAAACTCATGGAGTTGGCTAGAAATCCTCTCTTGCAATTTCAAGGCAAGGATACACTGTTAATTTAGAATCTCCATGAGGCATTTAGAAAGCATCATCTTCTACTTCAGTCAGAATGCTTCTACCTATTCTTCCTACAACCACTATTCCTATAGATATTCTTCCTATTCCTATAGCAAAAAACTCGTAGAAGTCTCATCGACATGCAAATGATATGAAAACACTAGATACTAAGCACTACACCCATAAGATCTACATGAGAGACAATTGTCAACCAGTAGGGCAGCCTCAACAAAGAATATACCTTGCATGGAGAAAAATGGTTAAATTAGAACTGTAGAAATTGATAGATGATGAGTCTATCTATCCTATTTTAGATCTAGCCAATGGATGTTTACGCTAGTAGTCATGCCAAAGAAGAAAGGAAGATGGAAATTTTGTATTGACTACAGAAAATTTCATGATTCCACTAAGCAAGAACACTTCTCTTCATCCTTCAGTGACCAAGTTTCAGACTCACTTGTAGAAAAATTTCAGAGAAGGCTCAAGCCGGCCTCCATGGAATACCTCCTACAACAACTCGCCTAGCACTCAGTACATGAGCTTCCTACAACTAAAAGAGGTGGACCTAGCATCTAACCTTTCGACTAAATTAAAGTACATATTTTCATAATAAAGAAATCCATTTCTTCACCCATCCACCCATCTGTCCATCCATATCACCTTTGTCTCTCTTCCATCATTTCATTTCACCTCGCTTCACTCTGCATAACTTGCATTGATTGCTCAATTATTTCTCAAAAAGGTGTAATGGTACTTTCTCTCCACAATCTTTGTACCATAATCTTTCTCACATTGAGGTATGCACACGATAATTCTCATCTTTTAATTACCTTTTAAGTGCATTTGTTTAATCATGACACATTACTATGGGTGATTACATAATATGTCATCATTTCTTGTCAAATCATTGCTCCCTTCTCACATGAGCAGGCACATGTCCAAATTTAGGTTGGGGGGGAATAAAAAATGTAAATATATTGCCTATATGTCAAATCATAATATGCCTGCATCAGAGAATTTAAATTTAGGCGATTTGAAAATTTAGCTTGTATGTGTGAAGTGACGTTAACTGTGCCACCAATTCTTTCCATTATCACTCTCATTTATCACCTCTTTTTCTACCATAATTTCTTAATTTCCTTGTCGAAAACTTAAGTTATAAGTTGTAAATGGTAAAAGTTGAGGCAAAGGAAGAAATTCAGTTGGCATTAGCAGTAAAAAATTGGTAGAAAGGTGGTGGTTTCCATAGCAGAAATTGCAGAAAAGAAAATTTCAGACAATGGGAGGTGGTTTAATTCATCATGAGCCTTCAGTTCATGATGCTTTGCTAGACAACTTGCAATTCCTACTAGAATTCTATTGATGTGGATGGCTTAATTATTTTATGAGACTAGATGGTTTTGATGAAGGCGTTGACCTTGAATTTTCCCATACATTTTCAAAAGGAAAAGCCACTGTAAAAGGATTAGAAGTTGTGGCCACAGAGGAAAGAATTGCAGATATTTCAAGGTTACTTGTTGAAGGATAAAATTACCCTACCTCTAGGGATGCTAGGTCAGCTAGGGCTGAATTCACAGCACATGGCGACCCACCGATTAGCATTGACATGCAAGGTGCAAAAAGAATGTCTCTACCCGAGCCTTGGAAGTAGGTAGCCGCCCACATTATAAGGTACATTACCTACAAGGGGTGTTTATCGAATTTGAATTTAGTACACTTTAAGCTCTTGAGCCATATGACACATGGGAGGAGAATTAATGTGCCCAATTTTCTATACAACCTTCTCTCCATCATGGTGAAAAAAACAAAGAAAGGTAGGGATAACTCTGTCTCCCACCATTTTTTAATAAAATTTCTGGTTAAGAAATCTTTGCATGATGCTTCTGGAATAGATTGGGAAGAATTTGTTCAAGTTCATCAGAATTACCATTAATAGGAAGAGTTTTTCAATGTTGAACATTTGCCACCCAGGGCTATACCCCAATTCTGTAGGTCTAGTAGAAGATTGAGCATGGCTAAAGAAACCCTTGGTGCTTCAGCTTCTGGTGCTTCAACTTTTGGTACTGTTCCTCGTACAATAGTAGAAGAAGCCATAAACATTAGCTCCTCTGAAACAAAACAATCATAGAAAGTAAGTTCCTCATCTAACTTTGATGACAATGTTTCCCTGCAAACCCTAATAAGAACTAGGGCATGCAAAAATAGGTTGAAATGGGAAGAGAAAAGAATAAAGCACAAACCCAACCTATAGAAAAAGAGGCGTCGAGTGATAGAAAGAGAAAGGTTGACCCTATTCATCCTATAGCCAAAGGAAAATGTACAAGCACCTCTAGAGAGTCAAAACTAGTTGGGATAGCCTTTTGTGTACCTTCACAAGAAAGCCCTAAGCATGATGAGATACCACATGGAGACGTCGACACTCCAATGGAAAAATAAGAGGATATATTTGGGGAAATGACAAAATTAACACTAGCAGACCTTGCCAATATCTCAAAAGAATTTGAGGATGAGCAAGGGTTCCTACAACAAAACTAGGAACAGGTGCCAGAGGTCTTTTAGATTATCAAAAATTGTTTTAGATCTAAACCCTTCCATAGAAACTCCTACTGATTTCTTTAATGCTTTCAAGATTGCCTCTCCTAAAATGAAAAATTTGTTATGTGAATTTTATTTCCACAATTATGCTGTTACACAAGGTCATGATTGGAACCCACTATTATATGTTGGAGATTTTCAATTAAGAGCATTTATGTCATGGGCATAAAATGAAATTAATTGGGGTGAATAGAACACTTCTTATAGGAAGATGGAATCCAACATTCCCTTACCCATTAGGGTTGAATCAAGTAGTCCAAGAGATCTGCAGAGAATGGCTCAAAATGCTTTTTAGACCAAGTTATGGTAACAAAATTATGCCATGGATTGAAGCTATTTATATTGAATATGAAGTTAAAACAACAACAAAAGAGGAACATGTAAGAGGATATCTAGCTCAATGATGGAATAGCCTAACAGATGAATTAAAGCAAGTTGAATCCACTCTATCCACAACTATGTTTCAACACTGAAAAGGATTGATAGATACATTCATATTGGTAGAAGAGAGGGAAGATTTTGGCTTCCCTTAACTTTTGAACCACCCATTCTTATGTGGCTGGTACCAAATTTCAGGGGCTACGAGTATGACATTGTTGGAGAAAGGCCAAGATGAAACATACTTGATAGACTAGGAGGATTCTACTAGGACCTAGACATACGTACTACAAAAATAGATGTTGGATAGCTTGCAGTTGTGAACTTTAGTACCCTAACCAAGCAAAGAAATAGCCCTTCCTCTGCTGGAGGACCAACAAGACATTAGGTTGGGGGGGCATGATGAGCTTAGGTTTTTGGTCAAATTTGGGTAGAGTTTATAGTCTATTTGCTAATAGTATTATGAACTTTAGTGGCTAAGTGTTAATATTTGCATGATGTTTCCCTTAAAACACTAACTTTGGGTTTAATTCCCTCTTTATGAAGTTTTAACGGTATTGACATATTATGTGGATTATCTATATCAATTTTGTGCATGAATGATGAATGTTCCTTAAGGTGATTATAGATGTACAATTATTATGTGTACTGACACTATTCTATAGGATATCTTTTGTGGATGCTAAGTTGAGAAAGGAAACTGTCAAATGATCATGCAGGGGAATCATTTAAAGGGTTCAACTAAGCACAATGGTAGCAGATTCCCCACGACAGTCAAATGTAACTGCCTTGTATTTATGGAATTGAGCAATCATGGGTGTTACTTCAATGCTAAATCCACTTTTGGACATGCATGTCTGATTGGATTCCCTATAGACGTAACCACTCTACCAATTTTTCCTTGCTTTCCCTAAATGGCATCCTCTCAGTTAGTGAGAGTCGACTGCCCTATTTAGTTGGTAGAATAAATAAGGATTTGAATCTTAAGGATTCATAGTTCTTGATTGTTTTTGGAAAAAATGACAGTGATATTGTATTGATCATTTTCAACTTTCCAATATAGCTATGTTGTTACTCTATTTATATATTTTTCAATGAATAAGATGATAGTCTAAATTTAAGCATCTGAGTTCATAGTAGTCTTAGTGGATACTCATCCAAGGGGGACCACTTGGTGAGTGATCCTTTGTTTTCCTTAGAATAATTAGTTTAATCAACATTTTATGTCCTATACTTAGTTAAAATCTGGCATCGATTGTTCCTACAACCACTAGAAGTCCATTCTATGTCTATTCTTGTAGCCAAAGTAGATGAATTAATCCTTGTTTGTTGCTCGGATCTTTTATTTCGATTATGCATTTTAGTTTTAAATAGTTATTGATTCATGTTGAATAGTATTTACCTTCTACAGTTTATTTCCAGTATTGTGTTTCTTAGTCGTAGAATAGAAATGACTACTTAAGAGTTCCTAGTGCACATACTATGCTGGATCATTTCAAGTTCATGTCCCTGGGTTGACAAAGTAAATGTACCTCCATGATGGTTAAGATGACCATTCAGGTTAGATGTCCAATCTTTGAATCATGGCTAGAAGGGCCTAGTTATTGAAGTCATTATAGGAGGCTAGTAATATCAACCCAATCTTTCTTTTCTTTTGACAACTCTTCACTCCTGGTTAAGTCGTTAGTTGATGTGACATTCTCAGATAATTTCCCCATTTCTTTTCACATTAAATGGGAGACAAGACAACCTCGGGCCTACAAAATATAGTATTTCAATCACGTCTCTGCTATGTCATCAACCCACATTGACCCACATTCATAGAGTCTAGAATTTAGAGTGCAGGCCACCTCATAATATAGGCTATATTAATTGGTGGAATGATGCTATCACTCGAACAGCTAGATTTATGCACATTTATGGGCACTAGCTAGCCATTTTTCACTGGTCATCTTATGATGCTACCATAGCTGACCTGTGCTCAGCTACTGAGGCTCTAGCAGCTAGCCCTTTTTTCCCATCATTACAAGTTAGGGTGGTAGAATTAAGACACAAAAAGCAAGTTGCAGATAATTATGCTACCAAAGGTGCACAAATCAAAGCTAGATTACAATGGTTAAAGATTGGCTATCGTGCCTCCAAAGAGTTTTTTTTGGCCCTACATGTTAGGCACTCTTCTCCTAGCATTAAAAAATTAAAGATGGAATTCAGGTGTTTTTTGAGCTACTTGACATTCTTTAGGCCTTTGTTTGACATTATCAACAAGTTTTCACTACTCAAGAGTATATGCCAAAGTGGTAGCAAGCCCTTTAGGATTGTCTTGTTGTTGTGCCAAATAGCCTATCTTCAGCTTGAAATTTTTTTTATGAACAATCTCTCATAGTTGAAGACTTAAAGGAATCTATTCATTCCATGGCTGATGACAGGGCCCCAGGGATTGATGGTTTCTCTTGTGAATTTTACAAGGCCCTTTGGGACTGTGTTGGGCACAACTTGTATAAAGTCTATCTTGAGCCTTTTCATTCCAAATCCTTGGACAATATAATTAATAAAGGAAATATTAAATTCATACCTAAGCATGGAGATCTCGAGGATATCTACAATTGGTAGCCTATCATGCTCATCAATGTCTCTTACAAAATCATTGCCAAAGCTTTGGATTCGAAGATCCACCATCTTTTTCCTTAGATTGTGTGTCTGGAGCAAACTAGTTTTACCAAGTCCATATTTATTCTAGATAATATCATTGTTGTGTGGGAAGGTATGGAGTGGTCCATACATTCGAACTAGAAAGTCATTCTTCTCAAAATAGACTTTTTTAAACCCTATGACCACATTGAGTGACCTTTCATTCTAGCCATGTTGAAAGCCTTGGGGTTTGGGCCTAATTTCATTTAGGTTTTCCAAATGCTCAAGTCTCAAATGCCTCTACATGTATCACCATTAATGGTTGCCAATCTCTTGCCTTTCGTCTATTCCACTCCATTTGGCAAGGATGTCTGCTTGCTCCTTCTCTTTGTGTGCTTGTTGTAGAAGGATTTGGCTATCTCATGGCTAATAAAGTCTCTCAAAAGCATGTTAAAGGCATTACCCTACCTAACTTCCAAGCTCAACTAGTTAACAACTATTTTGTTGATGACTCTTTCCTCACCCTTCAGGAGGAAGAGAATAATATTAAGGTGGCTCTTGAATGTCTTAACATTTTTTCCCTTGAATTTGGCTTTGCCATTTAGTGGCATAAAAAATTGTGCTATAGGCAGTCTATTTTCCCACTCATCACTGGATTCAACACTGTAGTTGGGAAATCTTTCAGTTTCGAGGAATTCCCTTTGCCTTCCAAGCTTCTCCGATGAATTTGTGGAAAGTTTTTCTCTTTAGGATTGAGAAAAAGTTGGCCTAGTGGATTACCAAGCCTCTTTCTCTAGCAAGGAAATTCCAAGTATGCTCTAAGATTTTGGCGGCTACACATGTCTATTACTCCTCTTGTTGGGCTTCTTCGAAAGCTGCTTATGCCAAGCTTGAAAAGGTGCTTCGAGACTTTCTTTGGGCCTCTATGGAGTACCACAAAGGGTTTCACCATGTTCCTGAGAGTTTTTTCCCTTCCCAGAGACATTGTAGGATTTGGTCTGCTCTCCACTCAACAATAAGGGACTACATTGTGTGTGAAATGGATAATTAGATCCCTTACTAGAGATGAATCCTGGAAAATTCTCCTTAGGCATTGCATTCAATCTGCCTTTCTTCTTCACAGACTCACCTGAAAGGGGATTGAATTTCCAACCCTTCTATTCATAAAGGAACCAATTCAAATTGTGGGAACTTTCATGGCCAAGAGCATTTGGAGAGCCTAAGAGGCAATTAAGCCTTGGCTCCGCTGGGCTAGCTCTGGTTTTTGTGATGGGATTTCACTCAATCAACAAAATGTTTGGTGGTCGCCTCTCTTTGCTAGCAATGGTCAGTTGTTGGCCAAGTCACCTTGGCTTAAGGCATTGAGATTCCACAAGAAAGAAATTCAAACTTTGCAGCATATGTTTCACACACCCACAATGCGCATCATGCCATGGGAAGATTTTCATGTGCTTTACAGGATTCAAAACTAGGACCGTGATACTTATGATGGTGAATTCTATTCCTACATATATGCTTCATAAGGTGGGAATTTGTGGGTCCAAGCCCTAGTGGAAGGACTAGAAGTGGTACCCAGACACCCCTTTCAATAATTACAAGCCTACGCTTGGTTATATTTTGCTTTCACTACACTTTCCAATGATTGAAAGTTTGAAATAGAGGTGGCTTCTTCAATCCCATACTCATGCTTGGCAAAAAGGATTCTCTACCACTTGGTCTGCAAGTGTTGAGCCATAACTTGCCCACTTTGCTTGGTGTATTATTTTCCAAGGCTTTCCTATGGGGTCTCGACTTGTTCACTTAAAGTTATAGGACCCTTGGTGTCCTTTTTGTTGGCAAGCTAAGTATTTTAAGCATCTATTCTAGTTTTGAAACAAAGCTCAACAATTTTGGAATTGGATTCATGAATTCTTTTGGCCTTTCAAACCAAGTCCCTTCTCTTGACATATGGTTCTATTGGGAGACTCTCCCAGACTTCCTACTAAATATACCCAACTTTGGCACACTTTTAAGGTGGAAACACTCTTCAATATCTAGAAAGATAGAAATTTCTGCATAATTGCTAACACACAAATGGATAAAAATGTTTCTTTGTATTCTAAAGCTATTATTTTCACTTTAATGTGCTCTTTCAGAGTCAAGTTCAAGCCAAAAACATTGTACTTGAGGTGGCTCACCTTTAGGTGCTATTGGATCATTGGGGGAATGTCTTGTGTATTGTGGCTTGGGTGCATTTCACCCACTTCCTCTCGTGGTCGGTTGCCCTCTTGGGGCCAATAGCGGAGTGGCTCTGCTCACCCCCACTCTCAACCTCCTCTTCAGTGTAGTTCCCACCCTCCTTAGCGAACTCATTCTCCTCCTCCGCGGGCTAGCTAGGGGTGGCCCTCTGGAGGAGTGGTGGGGAGTAGTGGTGGCGGTTCCAGGTGGCCCTCTAATGATACTCCTATACTGGCTTTGGTTGGCTAGATTATGGTAAATGCTTTTTTTGTCTGACACTTGCAATCTCACCTCAACACAAGGATAAAGAAGATAAAGATGAAGATGTTGATGATGGTTGGGGTCCTCATCCTCACGTCACTTCAATCCCTGCTAATGTATGGGGGAAAAAATTGGATGAAAAAGACCCTCCTGGCTCTATTGGTACTGCTTTGGCCACTTGATGGCCTTTTTAATGTTTGTAATCTTGGACTTTTGGGCTAGGCCCATGTGACTGATAAGTTTTTTGGTTTTTTGGGTGTTTCCCATTTGACTCTCGGGGTGTTCCTTTTTACCACTCACCTTTTTTTTGTGAATATGTATTTTAATCTTTATAATTAATATAGATTAATTCCTATTCATTAAAAAAAAAAAAACTCTATTGATTCTCATAGACACCTTTTGGAGCTAAAGGCATAAGGCAAAATTATCTCTGCTTTATGTTTTCTCATCAAATATCCCCCTCCAATTGTGGTTGTTGGCTTTAGCCACCTCAAGTCTAACACTCTAAAATGTGATGAGGAGCTTCTCTTGGTGATGAGGACTATAACTAGTTTTTTATGTTTAAAATTTAACATTGTTCACAATTTTTTTTATAAAATGGTGACATTGTTGCTATGGCTCTAAATATGTTAGGATCCATTGTAATATCTTATAAATACTCACTTTCTTATAATCACTTACAATATATATTTTTGCTTTATCAATATTATTATATGTGTTTATGTCTTTTATCCAAAGAAAACAAAGTTGTGGTGTTTTGATTCTACTTTCTAAACTACTAACTTCTTACAAAAATAGTGGAGATTAAGGGGTTCAAATATGGGGAGCACACAAAGTTGTCTTATTTTTTTCAAAAAATTATAGCATAGTGTTTGGTGTGCTCCTTCTAAAATGTTAAACTTTTTTTAATATTTCAAAAAAAAAGTAGAAAATTAGCTAACACTTGGTATTTTATTGCATAATTTCAAGTTTGAAGGGGTTGAATGGGTTAAAGGGCTCTATTGGCATGTTAGAGGAATCTTGTAAATTAAAATTTGATTAATATACTCAAGTTGGATGAAGTATGAAAAATAAAAATGGTAGAATTTTCCAGTGCATTCTTTCAATTTGCATGCCTTAAATGGAGGAAAAAACTAGTGATGTTTTTGGGAAAAATAATTAAAATGACTTTTAGTTTTCAATTTGGAGTGAATAAGCATAACTTGGTTTGTGATTTTATTCATTTTTAAGAGGCATCTAAATATCAAGGTGTTGGATATGGTGTAGAAACCTTGGTGCCACATTTGGAAGAAAAAACTATGTTTTACTCATTTTTTAGAGGAATTTCAAAGGTCAGTTTGATGGAAATGAAAGAGAAGAATTTTTTGGTGCTTTTGTTTGGTAACTCACAAGGATTTTAATACATATAAAAAAAGTTACTATTTTTTAATGAATAATGGCTTGATATTTCTAATAATTTTTCATCTTAAAGTAATGTCAATCCAACAATCCTTCCCAACATCTTAGGGTTGACAATATGCATATTGTTTCAATATAATAAAAATGAATATTTCCAATGGGAATAAATAAACAATAGAATATTGAAGAAAGGATTTGAAAGTTTCTCCAAAATATATTGTATAAGAAAAAATGTAGGAAATTAGATTGCCAAGAGGAGAGGAATACAAGAAGAGAATAATAAATTTGAAAGTGTGTTGTAGGTGCTCAACAAAGCCATGGGAGTATAGGATGAATGTGAAAATAATATTTCAAAAAAGATTGAATTCAAGAATGTGTGAAGGAATGAGGGTTTGAAGACTTGTAGGCAAGATGTGTCTAGAAACCCAGGAAAAATTTCTGAATTTTATTCCTTGTTGAAATCCTCCATATATATATATATATATTTTATTGAGGAATTTTGTTCTATAAATGTACATATGAAAATTTTAATAAAAACATGTTTCATATTTTGTTGCAATATATATGTTAATGTAGATTTGGATGACATGTTAAGGCTACAATATTGGTTAGTTTAATAAGACTCCTTCATCTTGTCTCCATCAAATGGTATCAAAGAAAGTTTGGCTCATTGGAGAAGTGTGTTGAGGTAAGGGATATATTGAGAAATGTGTTGGGATGTGAAATAAATTTTAGACAAGTTATCTATCCTCTAACAAAGATTAAAGTTGGGTAGAAATTGTGCAACTTCCTCCACTATAGGAAAGTGGGTAGAGAAGATTTTTCTAGAGTTTATCTTCTAATATTTTTCTTAGGTAGAGGATTGTTGTGTGTATGTGATTTTTTTTAAGTATGAGGGAGGAGACCTATAATGATAGAGAGTGTAGGCTTTGAAGTTTTTGTGAGTTTAAGTGTGTCTAAAGGTAGGTGTATAGGTTGTAGGAATTGTAGATTTTGAATAATTAAACATGGAAAAGAATAAGAGTACATATTCATCCTTGGTTAAGGCTTTAATTTTTTATTGAGATAAGACAAACAATTTTAGAAGAAGAGAATTGGGAGATATTTCAAAAATAATATGCAGAGGTTTCTAGAGTATCAAATGCACTAGAGGAAAATAAAAACAAATAAAATTGGTAAATTTGATTCCAATTATTCTTTCAATGGTAATTTTTTTATAAGTGGCATTGTGTGTAAGAAAGATGAATGAAAAAGAAGAAAAAGAGAATATTCTTGTAGTAGGATCATGTCTTTTGTAAGGCATGGGGGATTTGGTGAAAGAGGTCACAATAAAGATAGAGGATGAGGAGAAAAATGATAGTACAAAAGTATTTGAGTGTTCTTTGGAGGACGTGAAAGCTTTGGAAAATAAAAGTGTAGCTAAGAGTGAAGATGAGGATGTTGCAGCACCCAAGGAGAAAGAGGAAACAATATTTTTTCTTATATTATCAAAACTTAAATTCAAATAGAAGAATATATGTATGAGAAGATAGTGGTGAAGGTAAAGGAGTGTGAAAAGGAACTGCAAATGGAAATATATTTTTAATGACGTATAGTTAATGTAGATTTGAATGTAGATGTTTTGGAGGAGGTTGTATAAAATTATTGGTGGAATATTTTGATCAATGGTGGACATGGACCTTCATGAAAGGAAGGAGTGAGGAGGGGGTTTCAAAGAGGAAGAGAGGAGTTGCTCCAAACAAATTTTGGAAGAGAAGGAAGAAGTATTGAAAGGTAGTTAAATTGCAATGAGGGAGTTTTTTGTAGGTTTCTTATAACCTAGAAGGGTGATTGTATCATCCAAATCTGATTTGTGAGCCTAAGCTCACAAAAAAATCTTACTTAGTGTGTCTCATGTATGAAAATACAAGTCCTTAGATGATCTTGCATCACCAGAAATATGTTTTCTTCTTATGTTCAACTTTTTCATTTTTGTGTAGGTTCAAGCTTCAAGAGAATATCATGTAGTGTTTCAAGGATAAAATATCCATTTATCAATAATTTTCTTCCATTTAAAAAATAAATGGAAACAAAGGTGTTTAATGTGATTGAAGGGATTCATTGGCATGTTAGAGGAAAATTATAAAGTAAAAATTAATTAATTTACTCAATTTTGATTCCTTAGGAAGTAATAGTTGGACCTAGGTCTACTATGGAAATATTAGTCTTTTGGTCTCATATCCCAATTGTCCTTTTCTATTGTTAGAGTTGTAACTTGTACAACTCTAGAATCTGTAGCATATTTGGATACATGAGACTGCAATCTATCCTTCTTCTCATATTTAGGTTTCTCAATCCTATTAAGATATCTAACTAGATCAAATCTAGGAGCTGCAACAATAGGCTAATTTTTCTTTGATCTAGACCATAGCCACTCTAGAGTAGAGGAATCATTAGTTGATTGTTATGGTGGAGAGGAATGAGTCATTTCCTACTAGTCAACTCCCTCAACATATGTTCCCCTATTTGAACATTTTATCCTTTACATATGACTATCAAATGTGGAGGTAAGGGGATCCTATATAAGAGAATTCTCACCAAATATAACTTCATCAACCACTTGACACACCACAACACCTTAAAAAATCATACAAATTGATCTTTAAGTATATCATCAGTAATAATCATAGTTCCATAAAAATTCCACCTTGTATAGGAGGAGTTGTACTATCATCCATACTAGAAAACACTTTAGCTTCTAATTCCTTGTATACTTGATCAATATCTTCTAAGGATGGAGGTCGTAGATCTACATAATATGGAGAAGTTTCCAAGGAGATACTTGTCTAAGGAAAAGGTAATTTTTTAACCTCAAATAGTACATTAGTTGCCACCCCCTTAGGAAAATATTGAGTGAATTGGGAGATAAAAGAGGATTGTTTGGTAATAGGAATGGAAAATGAGATGGCTATAGATGTAAAAGGAAAATAAATGGTAGACATGGTAGAGATTTCAATGGGAGTAATGACTAGTAGTTTCTACTAAGAAAGGGCGTAGGATGGTATTTGGAGATGAAAGGAAGCCGAGAATATGAAGTGGGTAGTAATAGTGAAGATACTGTGGCATTGGGAGACATAATGGAGGTGACAACCCTAGATCTAGGTGATGTGGTGGTAGTAAAGGCAACTTCTTGAGTAATAGAATGGGAATAGGTAGAGAGAATATGAGATGAAATGGAAGAAGTCATAGGTAGAGGTATGGTATGAGTGGGGGAAGAAGTAGCAAGATAATCTTGTCTAGATGTTACATTCTTACTCTTTTTGGTCCTCTTGGTGACCTTCTGGGTAAAAGCACAAAGTTGTTTCAAAATTTTTAAAGGAAATGATCAACACTAATCCAGCATTAAAACTTGAAGTAATAAAAAGTGGCATACATGTTTTGAATTTTGAAATGATGTAAACTAATAAATATATATTTTTTAATATATTTTATGCTTGTATTTAAAAAAAAAATAAAAAAATATTTGAATATAGTATTTTTACAAATTGACACTATGATTTAGTTGCAAAAATAATGCTGAAAAATGAAGTTACATGAGATGCCAATCTTTTTAAAGTATTTTTTTTTCCTTCTATTTTTTGTGTGTATTTATAACTTGAAATTGTGCATGGATATATTTTTTTCCAATTTTGATAAATATGTATTTTTAAATAAATATTAAAATGTGTGTGTATTAAAACATAGTTGTTTCCACTCAACATCAACTTTCATATTAACTATTTATCCAAAATAGAAAAAAATATACCATCTTGGCATAGATTCTTTTATCCAACACATCATATTTTTTTCTATTTTTTTAATAAGTTTTGCTATTTTTCCTTTACATGGTAATCAACCTAATATTTTGTGTTGATAAACTATTTTTAGTAAAAATAAAAGGAAAAAATAAATATTATTAAAATATTAAAATATATATTTTTTTAAACTACACTTATGGATCTATAAAAGGGTATTTTCATATTTTTTTAAAAAAATGTTATTTACATGAGTAGAAGTTGTTGAAATGTCATTTTTTTTAGATAAATCTATTTTTTTGATAAATTAGACTCAAAGTGATGCTATATATTTATTTAACCAATAATTTTAGTTGGAAAAGTTGTGGACATATCTAACTTAGCTAGAATGGATCTTACAAGATCATATGTTTGACCAAAATTGATTTATAGTTAGAAATACTTAAATTCATGTGTGTCGATAAGTTGGCTAAAAGCATGACATAGCTTTGTACTTTTACCCTTCTACTCAAACCCTTTGCTTTGGTCTCATTTCCTATTGTACACCTTTGTATGAGCAATGGGTCTCCTTTTACTTTATCTCATCTTCTCTCATTTTCCTTCTCTTTTCCTTATGATATGTTCTATCTTTTAGCACTTTCATCATCAACCTCTATTTACTTTCTTTTAAGACTGGAAGTTTCTTCCTTAAAAAATTCTAATCCATCAAAAATTGTCAACCTGACCTTCTTCTTGGTTTGAAGGCGATCATATGCCAATATAGGCTAGATACTTGTGTATCCACCCATATTTTGATATATCTAATAACATCACTATTTCATCAAGGAAGATAACTTCCTCTTCAACCCAATCAGGAAGAGGAATTGATAGGATAAAAAACACCGTGTACTCTACTTCTTGGACCAATTCTTCGTAATAAATTAGTTGATTAGGTACAACAACAATCTTGAACTTTATTATTGAATTAAGAGACAGTCTTGAATAAGATCTCTTATTGACTTTGTGATCATCTTAAAAATGAAATCAAAGATTATAAAAAGAAGGAAATGAGTACCTCTTTGAGTCTCATTGTAACATATTCAAGATTGCTTTTAATAGTACCTTGAAAGAGAAATATCTTGTTAGTACACATGGTAGGTTTGTTGTCACAAAAGTTGAGGTTGAGAGTTAAAAAGAGTGTTGATTTTTGGAAAGAGTATTAAAAAGGGGAAAATAAATCAAATTCTAGATGATTTTTATCTTTGGTGTAAGGCAAGATGAAATATTCAAGATAGTGATATTTCTTCCACCCTTATGCATTGATTTGTATAGCTTTTTAGGCCTAAAATCTCCCTAGCCAATAATTTATTATACAAAAGATTAGTCTCCAATTCACGTATACCATTGAAGTCTTATCATTCCTCCTTATTGGAGCATTTTTAATAATCTAAGAGAAATAATTCATTATTGTAATATTATTACAAGACTATGACAATAACTAAGGAAAATCAAGGATGGACTATGACATTATAGATAAGTCTCCATTCAAAATATTAAACTCATAAACAAATTATAATACCTTCTTTGGTGGCATCTTTTAATATGTACAAGGGTAAATAAATTTCACAATGGTGAACTCTTATTCAAAGCAAGTGGCAAAGATCTCCTTAAATACAAACAACATATAGAATTTAAAATTTATTTTCAATTTTGAAAATTACCTATTCATTTTTATGTGTATGGGAAGTAGGAAGAATGTCGTAAGTTGCCTTTGCATGTCTAGGAAGGGCTTGAATTATATAATGCTTATGATTGTAAGAAATTTGTTACTATTGGAGGTGTGTTGTATTAAATTAATTCATATGGAGAGTATGTTGAGGTATAGTAGAATCTCTAAAAACCATATGTGAATCGTATCTATTTTGACACTTCAAATATATCTACATTTAAGATTTTTATAGTAAAGCTAAGGGTAAATTACTCTCTAGATATGGACATTTTCACCATGTGCTAGGTTTTATCCAATAAAATTGATCGTATTCAGTCTTCTATATGTTTCCATTACTATTTTTTGTATATCTATATGAATAGCCTATGTTTCTCTAGTTTCCACATTCTTACATGTTTATTTCACAGATTGTAAGTGGTTTATAGTTTCCATTAGTGTGTTTGAGGAGTTATTTGCATTGATAACTAATTTACTAATAGAAAAGAGAGGTATAACCTCCATTATTATGGATAATTTGGATTTATGGTAAAGGAAAATGGGAAGATACATTTTATTCTTGGGACTTGTGCACTAAACCTAGATGAATTGGGGAAATGGTAATTAAGAATATATACTATATTTGAGATATATTATTTGGTTTATTCAAAGTCAACCCTGGGCAGTCTATTAAATTTAGTTTAATTTCGAAGGCATGGTATTTAGTTGAGAACTTTATTTAAGGCTGTTGGGGGGGGCTTTTTATACAAGAGGGATATGTTTATGTTTATAGAAGAGGATCCTCTACAAAGTTATGGGCCTTCTATAACATTCATAAGTTTGAGAAATTTGGAGTGAGAATGACTCTCTCCATTGGGATCACATAAGAGATCAATACTAACTCCTAAACTTACAAGAGAACTCACACATTGACTTAAAAAACTATAAGGAACACTTCTATGGAAATAAAAATTTATAGAATTGATGGCATCTAGAAAAAAATAAAATGGTTTGTAGCATGCAAATTTTTGGTATCTTCTTTAAAAATATATATGCTCTCACTTTTCATAACCAAATGACATGATCAATGAACATATTTAATTGTGTAGTATCTTAATGTTATCAACTATAGGGTACAACTTTCCTATATGTAACCTATGTAAGCTTTTCCTTATATGGTTGTTTTTTTGTATCTTTTTTATCTAATACCAAAAAATATTTGATACATGATAAAATAAAATATACCTTCACTTATATTTATATTGTTCTTTTGCTCCATCTCTTTGAATTTTTTTGCTTCTCGAATTTATTGAAAATAAAATTGATATTTTATTCCTCCCTATTTCAATTTATGTGAAGCTTTCTAAATTACTTGTTAGAATGTGGATAGTTTGTGAAACTAAAATTATATGGTTCAAATGAGGAAGTATTTGAAACAAAGTAAAAAAAGGAACTCATTGATTCTCCAACAAAGTCATCCTTTCGTTGGAGCAACTAGGTAAAACCTCATGTATTGAATGCAGTGCATAACGCTAGCGGCAAAGGCAAAGGCAAAGGCAAAGCAAAAGCTGTAAGTACGGATGCATAGATACTGACAAGACATCACTTGTATAAGGGGTAAAAACAAATCCAGACATCCCTCGTAGATAATGACAAGCCATGTAAGTACGGATGCCACGTTGAATAGCTTTTTATATAAATTCGATGAGAGGAGATGCAATTGCACTGAGAAATAGTAAGTAATGGCTCAACTGGTATTTACTGGTCTTTTGGCGCTGCTGTTATGTGCATGTATATGTGAAGGTAAAGGGGTGGCGAATAGGCAGAGTGGATCTTACATTCCAGTGAAAATTCTACCTTCCGAGAAAGATTTGCTTGGTTTCCTCTAAACTTAGAGTATTTGGAGGCCAAGTTCTTTCTTTTTGGTTCTCTTGGCTATGGGCTAGATAAAGCTGCACCACAGCTACCAGAAAGCGGACCTGCGCCCTTGGGAGCCAAGAAAGCTAAGTTCGACCCTCTCACCTACAATATAATTCTTGAATTTGCTTACCAGGAAGTTGGTCACCTAAGGTGAGCCTGTATACACCATGAAATTGTTTTTTTTTTTTTAATTCGGCAAGGGTGTCCCTGATTTAGCCTAGTGACTCAGCAGTTCATATTTTGGGTACCTAGGCGAGCTGAGGCGAGACTAGCCCTCTCAAGGGGGATGCCATATGGAATTGGTTTTTTAATCTCAACAATGTGTATTAAAGTTTTAAGCTTTTGGAAGAGCTAGCTTAAATAGTTTTAGGTCATATAATAGGACTGAAGAAAAAGAAAAAAATTGTGCAGTTTCCTCGCAAAGTTGTTACAAATATGCTATTGTCTGTATATCATTGTCTTGCGATGCAAATGCAAGGCCATCAAGGCAACTGTAAAGGGTTTTCCACAGCCTCAATTGGATCTGAGTGCTGAAGTATTTGCCAATGCCGTGAATATTGCATTCGATACCAAGTTGAATCCTCCATTCGATCCTTATGTCAACTCTATCAATTATCTGCTTGCCAGTTATCTAATTCCTTATGTTGGACTCACTAGCTATGTTGGCACCAATCCTAGCCTCCACTCTAAAATTGCAAAGCGAGCAAGTAGCTCTAATAACACAACCCACCAAACCAATCTTTTTCTATAAGCTAACATTTGATAGGGTGGATGGATACAAATCAAACACATAAATTCAGAAATATAAACTTAGAAAATCAACACGGATAGGTCTTCGAGGGGCAACCCTGGTCCTGTTTGCATTGGTGGAGTGGGCAGAGATAGCATGGGGACTGTTCAATTCATTTTTTCTATTTTTAAAGGTCATCATACCAATAATTTGATGGAGACTTTAACTATTTTGCATGCTATGGAGCGTGCTTGTGCTCTTGGTTGGAGACATTTGATTTGTGAGTCAGACTCACATGTGGTGGTGCATATATTGACTTGACAGTATTCTGAGGATGTTAGTTGGAGATTGGTGTTGGTTGCTAATCAGATTCTTCATTTGTGTAACTCTTTAGAGTCTGTTACTTTTACTCATATCCCTAGGGAGTGGAATGGTGTTGCAGATTGTTTGGTCAAATGGGCTTCTGATCAAATGCAAAAAAGGAATATTAGAGAGAAGGATCAATTACCTGTAGATTTATCTCATTAGTTGGATCACTTAATCGATCTTGATAGGGTTGTTTGATTCCCTTGCTTTGTATTTATTCTATGTTGAAATTTTTTAACCCCTCATTTAAAATGAAAATTCAATCACACAAATACACAAACATTGCTCAAACATGCTATTGCACTATTAATATTAATCCGCCAATTGATTACATGTTGTTGCATTCTCATCTTTCTCTACATGACCACTTGGTCATCTCAACAATTGACCTGATACAACTTGATCTTATACATAAGCCATTACAAATTGCCTCAATATATAGAGGTCTTAGAGATTACAAAGAACATTCTAGAACTTAAGCCTACTTGTTATCACTTGACAAATATTTAATATTTTTTATGTTTATCCTTATCTCTTAATTACTCTAGAAATTTCTTGAACTTTACATTTCATGCTATTTAATATTGACGGTGTGGGAGAAATTACATGTCGCAACACTCCCCTTAATTTTGGACACACATTTATCAACTCAATTTTTTCTTCCAAGTCGCCATGACAGTCCTTCAAACCTTGATTATCAAATCTTTAGAACTTAAAACTGGAAGTCCTCTTTTCTATGAACTCGCTATCTATAGCTTCCCATCTTCTTTGATGTCTTGCTAGACCAACAAACCTCTCTTGATTTTTTTCATCTTTGAAATATGAACATTTCCACTTGGACAACCTTTTGAACATAGCTGTCATCTTTTGCCAACTCAATCCATAATTTTATCCACAATCCATTTGCATACTTCTTGTATTTCATTAAACCTGTATTATTTCCTTTACCTATGATATATCAAAGACCTTCATACTTTGGCCTCATTATTGGCTTAATTGGCTCTCTTATCCCTTGATCACGCCTTCCTAAACCTTTACCTTTGTATCCCATTCTTTCCATGATCTTTAAACCAACATTTTTTTCATTGTCATTACATCTAACAACATTATCATTTTGGCAGTTTTTATCACAAATTTCTTTAGCATAAACATACTTATCAAATGAAAAATTCAAGTCATCTGTACTATATGCAATATCATGAACCAATTTTGACTTCAAACATTCATTGCTTGCAGTAAATGATTGATTTAGTTGATTATTTTCTTCTTTTAACAAACAATTCTCCTCTTCTACTGTCTTCATCTTTTCTTCTAAATCATCAACCAACTTCATTCTTTGTTCTAATTCTTCATTCCATTCCTTAATCTCATCAAACAATTTTAGTTTTTCTTCAAGCTCTTTATTTTTCTCTCTAAGTTTGGACGATTCCTTCACCTGCCAATTATGTAATTCTTCCACAAACTTTAACCTATCCTCTAGCTCTTCAATTTTCTCTTTATAATCACTAATTTCATTTGAAAGTTTATATTTTTCTGCTTGTATCTGCGCTTTACTTTTCTTCACTTCTATTAATTCTTCTTTTAAAAGATCTATCTTAGAAATCAGATTTATATTTTATTTCAATAGTCTTTTTCCTAGCTTTCCCATTGTAACAAATGATTAAACTCACCTTGTTTACTTGATTTCAATCTCAATACAACAATTTACCTCTGTTAGGCAGCTATGTGTGCCTACACACTTATTTCCACAATTTCTCCTTTGTCACTGATCCAGCTGTGGTTGTAACCTCTTTACATTTCTTTCAACTGTAATGGTTCCTCATACTGACTGGAGCAATTATGCGATCTCATTTAGACAAAACTATCTTCTCCTAGCATGCTATCTGTAATTCCTATCTGTTCTGTAGTGACATTCCTCTAATACATATTGCCTAGATTTTTTTTGCAAATTTCTTTTTTTTAATCACACAAACAAGCTTTTCAAAAATAGAAATTACTTTCTATGAATTCTCTTACTTTTAGTCCTGCACACGGCTAACATCAACAAAATAATGACTTTGGTTGTTACTGTATACTCCCTAGCTATGGCTACAATATGGCAGACTCTTTTTCTATTTCTTTATTTGGATGACAATAATTATCTCCAACCTATGATCTGCTAAATAATGCCAACAACTTCAACCTTCTAAATCTTTCAACTGCAGCTTATTTAGATATCTCTTCAACCGATTGGAAACCTTCAAGCTAATGATGCAATCTCCACCTTTTGACTGGTAACTCCTCTTTCTGTGATCTGGACTCTAAATGCTCTTCCATGCTAGCTCTGATAACTTCATATATTCACAGGTAGTGAATTCTTCAATGCTTTTTCGTGCTATTGGATGGCAATTCTTCAATCTTCAATGTGAACCTCAACTCCATGGAAATATGGCTCTGATACCAATCTAATAGGGTGGATGTATACAGATCAAACACATAAATTTAGAAATATAAACTTAGAAAATCAATCACACAAATACACAAACATTGCTCAAACCTGTTGCTACACTATTAATATTAATCCATCAATTGATTGCATGCTGTTGCATTCTCATCTTTCTCTATATGACCACTTTTCTCATCTTTCTCTATATGATCACTTGGTCATCTCAACAATTGACCTGATACAACTTGATCTAATATATAAGCCATTACAAGTTACCTCAATATATAGAGGTCTTAGAGATTACAAAGAACATTCTAGAACTTAAGCCGATTTGTTATCACTTGACAAATATTTAATATTTTTCATGTTTACTCTAGAACTTTTTTGAACTTTACGTTTCATGCCATTTAATATTGACGGTGTGGGAGAAATTACATGTCCCACCAACATCATATATATTACTGTTTTAGCATTTGATTTGGCATTCAAGCATATATTACTACTAAATTGAGTTCTCTTTATCTGTATTGCAATGCATTAGCTTATAGCAGGGCTTCTTGGAGTGGAATCCAAGCAGGATGCGGTGATACATGCATTGCTATTTGAGAAGTTGAATGAGAAGGTCAAGTCATATCCATATACAATGGTAGAATTCACAGACAAGCTTTCCATGCTCAGAAACAAGTTGGACCACACTTCAAATGTGGACGAAGGTTTGGAGGTGAAAAAATGGGAAGGAGCTGAAGGAAAAGTGATGGGAAACATTCTTGCAGGTGATCACTGCTCAGTGGTATATGCACAAAGCCCTGCTCAAATCCTGAGGATTGTTTACTCCTCTGGCAATGAGTTGGTGACCAAAGGAATCTTCCCTCATGGTGGGAATGGAAGTATTTCTCGCTCCTATCTCAAATGATCACATTCATTAGTATAAACAACCTTCCACTCTTCACAGCTAGAAGTAATAGAGTTGAATTTTGAGACTGTATTGTTTGTTTGAAGATTGCGGTGCATTGGCAGATTGAATTTCTGCCTGTGACCCATTCTAGGATATGTTTGGGTCTCTTAAGTTCAGAATTCCCTTAAATTTTTCTTCATTAAAAATAAATAAAAATTAGAGAGCTAAAATTTTTTAGATTGTATTGTTCATGTTAGAATTTTTCATGCCTTATTTTTTCTTAAATCCATATAGAATGCATCTACTATTTTTAAGGTAACACTAGAAGAATGTCAACCCAAAATAAATTTAACTATTCAAAATGCTAAAAGTAGATTGGAGTATAATTTATTAGAATTGTGTTGGTTGACAGATTTGTCACTTCAAATTTATAGTCTCTTGCCTACACAAATGACAATTTGGCCAATAGTTAAGTCACTTGCGATGATAATTGCAAATGCTTTCTGCTTATTTTACAAGGCGCAACTACCTTTGAATGATATGCAATGAATAAAAACACCCGGTATGCTTTTAACTGGAAAGCAAAAAAGGAAGGCTAACAACTATGCATAACCATGACACAAATACAAATAATTAACTTCAGAATGAAGTAAATGTAGACAAATGAAACAAAATTCACCTATTAAACCCACCAATAATATCAAATTAATTAAAATGCAGTGATATCTCCCTCAACACATGTCAAACATAGGTAAGATTTGCATCTGACACTTCAGATTCAACCATACATAACAGGAGCACATTGAAGATCGATTACAAATTAACATAAGAAAAATTGCAACCAAAGAAGGCATTTAAAGATACAGTTCTAAAAATCACTCCTCATTTCTTCAATAGAACAAAGCTCAAAGTTGTTGAAAACTCCCATGTACATCGACTGAGTCAAGAAAAATAATGACTGAATTACCAAAAAAAAACTCATTCCCCTTTCCCTGTTCACGGATAGCCAGAAAAGAGATCCCCCTTCGTTAGAAATTCTTTCAATAAATAAACCCCCAAAAGAGCTTTTCGGTTCCCTAACTGTTTCCTGTAATTAGATTACAATCTTATTTTTCAAAAGGAGCTTTCTGACTTCTCCTTCTTGTAACTACTTTCCCAATTCATACTATTTCTTGGATTCGATTTTTCTAATTCCAAATAATTGTTTCTTGGAAATTATTACTCTCTAAATTTACCCTCAGCTTTTGGTATGTCTTTTCGAGGATGTGAGAGGGAAATTTTTTTTATAAAAAAGGACCATTTTTATATATATCTCTACTATTTGCTAAAAGCTCATTCAATTATACGGAATAACCTTTCAAAACTAAAGTCACTTCAACAATTCCATTATGAGAAAATCCAGCAATTAGATTTACCAAAATCATCATCGTTTAAATCTTCATTCTGCCAGGATAACCCAAAGTTAATTTACCATAAAGCCGATCACAAGATTTGCTTTATGAGTTTGCAAGATTTGATAGATCGAAAGGAAATCCTATATCAACCTATCCAGCTCTTTGGTTGAATTTCAAGAACACTGAGAAATGTTTTCCACCAGATCTTGATAGTTGAATAATATGGCGTAAATCGGGTTCTTTCCTAGGAGCATCTGATGTAGAGGAAGATATTGTCTATAAATTATAAACTCCTGTTGGGAAAAGGTGTGTTGTACACCTTGCATTATGTATTTAATGTAATTATTCTTGGGGCCACTTAATGTTGCATGTAACATTGGCACACAAGTTAAATTGATAAAATGTAATTATTTAATATTGGGGAAATAATAAATAAAGCACCCAATATTAAATAAGGGGACATGGTTTGTAATCTCATAGTTATTGTCACATAGTTTTGTGCAATACCACTTAGTGGTTTTGTGGGAGCCTACTTCTATAAAAGCAACCACAAAGGTAGTTAGATGGGAAGATGCAATTTTGCATGATTAGCTCTGGTTAGCATTTGTAAAGGTTTGAAGTATGGCACAGGATGTGTGGTTGCATGCTTGTTCGCATGGATTGCTTGGAGAGAGCTTGTTGCTTCAATGGTGTTCGTGGAGACTCAGAAGATGTATTGTAATCTTTTTGCTGAATAATACATGAGAGATGGATGCTTTTGGAGGCTGGTTTTTTTCCCTCTTGAGGGTTTTCCCAAGGTATATCTTGTGTCATATTTTCATGGGTATGTTGTCTATTCTCTTGCATGTGGATTCTAAATACTTAGATGCATAGATTTCTTTATGGGTTATGTGGAAATTGGCTTTAATTGGCTGCAAGTTTCCAACAAGTGGTATCAGAGCTTTGGTTGTGGTTGGATAACCCTTGGTTGAGAAAAATCTTGTTTAAGTTTGAATCTATGCGTTGCATGTGAGAATCAAAGACATGGCAGGATATGAAAGTTTTGCAGGTTGTTTATTGCAGATCTAAGAATTTTGGGTTTGCTGATTAAATGGGTTGTTTGTGAATCTGAGATGTGAAAAAATTTGGGTGAAATAGGTTTCTTGGTTTTGTATTCAAATGAGGGTTTTGGGGGTGAGCTTTCATAGATGATCTTCTGGCCTAAAATAGACCTCACGGTTGGATCCGGATTGGCAGAGAGACGAAAATTGATATATAATTTGACCTATTTCTAATACTGTGAAAAATTGCAATTTTTTTATGCCCATACCCATACCGTACGGACGTCAAAATAATATTAAAAAAATTATTGTTTCCGTTGCCATTAAAATTCAAACCCGAACCTGCACATTAAAAAAAAAAATTATTAGAAATCAAAAAAATGATTTGAAAAAGTTTTTTGAAAAAACTTTGAAAAAATAAATAAATATTTGTTTTTATGAGGAGGGGCAGACCCCCCTCACTCGGCCGCCGCTATACCCTGCAGGCGGCAGGGTGGCAAGCCCTGTCGGCAGGGTACTGTTGGCCGGCGGACAAGCCGCCAATGGGTACCCTATCCGGCAGAGGTGTTGGACCCCACCTGCAATCGCTGGCTGTAAACCTTTTAAAAGGTTTTAAAATTTTTTATTTAAAATTTCATTTATTAAAATGAAAAGTCTGCCATGCATATTTATTTTAGGGCATGAAATTTTTTAAAAGATAAAATTTAATTATTTTGAAATTTTATTTCGGGTCTGCCACCCAAGGAGCAGCGCCGCCCAGGTGGGGCTGCCGCTAAGCCACCAGTGGTTGCTAATAAAATTTGCCTCATGTGCAAACTATAGTTTTACTTCGGAGGGGCATAACTTTTGCTCAGATTGTCTGTGTTTTGACTTCTTGGATTTGTTGGAAAGCTGACTCAGAGATCTACGATGTGGTGATAGATATTTTTTCAGATTCCATAGTTTTGATAGTGTTTTTCTTGTTCAAAGTCAGATGTTTGTTTTGAGCTTCGAGAGGTGATATCAGGTGCATATGAAGTTGGATTTTGGACTTCGAATAGTCAACGGAAAGCTTGTTCAAAGAACTATACAGTGGATCAAGTTTAAAGATATTTTGGCATGGTTTATTTGTTGTTTTCTTTATCTGAGTTGTATATGGGTGTCTTTGACTATGGTGATACTATGAGTTTATGGATGATTGGATCTTGGAGATTTGATGTTGGATTCATTGTATGCTCAGTTGTATATCTCAGATTATTCTATTTTTGACATGGTTATCAGTATATGGTTGAATTTATATGCTTCATTGATATATCTACAAGTTGTACAATATTGTAGGCGGTCTATACTTACATGTTGCATTTATGACTTGGACATGGGTTGTCTTTGCCCATTGATATTTCAATGTTGATGCATGTTCATTTTTGGTGGCTTGGTTTAGTCACTTGGTTTGCTGGTTTTGTTGTCATGTTAAGGAGATGAGATGGTATTACCAGGTATAGTCATGATATGAGATATATGTAGTTGACTATGATTATGCAGATATGTAGACAGGGTTGGGTTGAGTTGTTACATTTGGTGGTGATCATGGTGTCATGGATGTTTCTTGTGCTTTAGAGACTTTGGCATGTCATGATGGTTTATGCAGGTGCATTGTTGGTGGTGTTGGATTGGTTCCAGATTATGGTTGTGGCGGTGTATCTTCGTGGTATGAGGATCATAGTTTTACTTTTCCTTTTGGGAGCTCTTGTTATATTTGAGTTCTTTGATTGTGTGAGGGCCTTTCGTTGATCTTCATGAGTAGATTGTTATCATGATGTCATGGATAGCTTGATTACACTTTTCAGTGGGAGCTTTTGACAGTGATGGTTTTGGCGGTGATGGATATGTTTGTGATGGTTTGGCGGTTGTAGTTATCTTCTTGGCTTGGAGATTATGATTCTATTTTTATGTTATTGACATTTCAGTTGTGTGTGTAGACTTGGATGATCTTCATGGAGAGGATGGTTGTCATGATGCCATGTGTGACTCGGTATCACTGTTCAGTGGGAGTTGTTGGCAGTGACATGGATGCATCATTTGGTAAGGTTATCTCCATGTGATTGGAGATATGGTTTCTTGGTTTAGAGTATATTTGTTATGGATGTCATGGTTTACTCTTGATATGAATTTAGAGTTTGACATATTACATGCTCTCTTGAGACTAGGATGTATATATATGTTATGGTGCATGTGATCTCCTATAAGGAGATGGTTAGATCATGTTGTCATGGTTATGTTTTTGATTCGTGATTGGATATATGACATTGATCTTGTGTGGTTCTCTTGGTATTGGGTACATTGACATTTGCTTGATTACTTCATGATGGTGTTATATTGCATTTGGAGTTTGGCATGGATTGGTTGGTTACAGGTACTCATGGATACTTGGAGACATAGGTGAGGTGTGAGTTCTCTTATGATTAGAGACATGTGTTGAGATGGTTACTCTTGATGAGATTTCAGCAGGGAGTCCGAGAAGCCTACACCTTGGTTGGACATGAGTTCAACATCGACCTATGAGGAGAATGTTTTTGGATGAGTCATGATGACTTGGATTTCTTGGAGGAGCATTCTCATTCCCCACTCTTGGTTTACTCGGCAGTTTCACTTGAGAGGTATTGCCCATTGTTACTTTCAAGTATTTTGTGTTTTATGCTTTATCTTCTCATGCATAAGAATCTTGAGCTATGGATATATGGTTTTGGAGGGTTATTTTGAGGAGTGTTGGCATGTTTATCTCCTTATGCATTGTGATTACACTCATTGATGTTGAGTTTAGGAGATGTATTGGGCTTATTTCCTTCATTGGGAATGGATTTAGTTTGATCTTGTTTGGCTTGAGAAGCTTACATCCATGTTGATTACATGATACATATGTTATGTTTGATCTTGGAGATTGAACAGTTGGGTATAGTTATGGCTTTTCTTTTGGGGTGTTGTGGAGGAGATCATACTTGACACAGTTTGCTTTTAGAGGTGTATGTAGGAGATTTTTCTTATAGGTTATTGATATACAGGTTTGGATATCATTGTAGATGATTCCTTGTTACTACATGATGTAGTTTACACTTTCTATATGATGTTATTGGTAGACTTAGTATGCCTTGATCTTTTTCAGATTTGCATTACCCATGCAGTGGGAGCTCTTGGATGTGTATGTCATTCTTTGACAGGTTTTGAGCATGGAGTTTATGATTGCAGTTTATGGGTGTATATGTTTATGGCATGAGTTTACTATGTTTTGTATACCTTGGAGGTATGGATAGTTGGATGTATTGGCACTTGCTGTGGGTGTTATTTTAGCTTTTGGGTTTGTGTATCTTAACAACTACTGGTGCATATTGATACTTTTGGATTGAGTGTATGTGTTTGGGATATCAGTTGGGCAGGACTTATGCTTTCTTGTGATAGATTATGTGGCTTCTCTATTGGATGGTTTCTTATCTTTTTGCAGTGGCATGATGGAGGATGAGAGCATTCATGCTTGGGATGGTAGTCACTTTGATTCTTGTTACAGGTATCTTGATGGAGCACATGGATAATTTTGATTCCATGATGGTATATGTGGCTATATGGATTGTTCATTTGATTCATGTTTTGACACTACAGGATTTGACACCATTTTTCGACGGTCGTTCGTCGGTCGTTCGACAAATCTCTGTCGGAAGAGCGACGCAATGGCGAAAAATTTTCCGTCGCTATTTTTTCGTCGCAAGGCCAACGAAAAATTAAACGTCGAAATAACGGCGAAGAATCGTCGGTCGGCAGCATCACGACATACGTCAGGATTTTGTCGGAATATCGACGAAAACTTTGTTTATCCACCGACGAACTGCACCAGAAGTTCGTCGTCGGCTCGACGAAATGGGCAAACATTTAGCGTGGAAACATGGAAAGTTCGTCGAAATAGTGACGAAATACAAAATTAGTATCGTCGAAAGAACACCAAAAGTTCGTCGAATATGCGACGAAATAGGCAAGTAGTAGCGTCGGAAGAACACTAGAAGTTCGTCAAATGTTCGACGAAATAGTCGTCGCAGCTATAGAAACTTCGTCGAGGCTTTCTGTTGATTCGTCGGTTGTTATCGTCGAAATTTTGACGAAGAAGCAAAATTTAAAAAAAAATAAAAATTATATATTCGTGGAAATGTACCATTGCGGAGACTGACGACTGATCATACATACAGACTGCATATTGGTTTGATGCTTCAAACGATGCATTTCTTATATTGAAAAGTGCATTACCTTATTGAGCTTCTCTTTGTTTTGAGTATAGTTTAATATTCTCTACTTAACAAGGCCAACCGCGTGATGGTGGAAGCTCATTTGGCTCCTCCCCCCCTCACATCACTCTCAATTCTCCATACCCAATCATATAACATTAATCATTCATTCATCCATTAATAACATATAACATTCATTCATTAACATATAACATTCATTAATTAACATATTCACATTCATTCATTAATATATAATATTCATTCTTTCAGTTTTTACATATTATCAAAATATGGTTGTCATGATATGATTACAATCACTTTTTTTTTGTTTCTTTTTTAAAGCTACATAAAGTTGAAGTGGAGTATCGTTTTCTAAATCAATATATGTCCCCCTTTAGTTGTTTTCCCTCTACTCATGATCACTTATGCGTGTAATTAGATGCGCTCATGGCGTGGATGCGGCTTCAGAGTTTGCTGCAATAAGAGAAATGTTAGGCATTATGTTTTATTATTATTGTTACAAGTATTTGATTAATTGAAAGAACATTAGAGTGGTTCTCTTTACCTGATGGGTCCACATCATGTTCCTAAACTTTTGTTATAGACTCATGCTCAACATGTTGAACATGCTCTAAATCCTGATCTGCAATTGAAACATGAAAGGTTACATTAATTAATACACCAATTGAAATTAAATATGTTTAAGAGAACATGAGGGTGGTCGTCTTTACCGGATGGGGCCACATCATGTTCCTGATCTTCTCTAGCCTGATCATGCTGAACATGTTGATCACGGTCTACATGCTCTAAAGTTGAAACACGAGGTTACATTAATTATTACACAATTGCAATTAAATATGTTTTTAAAGAACTTTAGAGTGGTCTTCTTTGCACGATGGGGCCACATCATATTCGATCTTGTCTAACAGTCATGCTCAACATGTTGATCACTCTCTACATGCTCCTAAAGAAATGCAA
>VDFB02058242.1:607017167-607071241 GCA_007258455.2 Sequoia sempervirens
TTATTTTCTTCTTTCAACAAACAATTCTCCTCTTCTACTGTCTTCATCTTTTCTTCTAAATCATCAACCAACTTCATTCTTTGTTCTAATTCTTCATTCCGTTCCTTAATCTCATCAAACAATTTTAGTTTTTCTTCAAGCTCTTTATTTTTCTCTCTAAGTTTGGACGATTCGTTCACCTGCCAATTATGTAATTCTTCCACAAACTTTAACCTATCCTCTAGCTCTTCAATTTTCTCTTTATAATCACTAATTTCATTTGAAAGTTTATATTTTTCTGCTTGTATCTGCGCTTTACTTTTCTTCACTTCTATTAATTCTTCTTTTAAAAGATCTATCTTAGAAATCAGATTTATATTTTATTTCAATAGTCTTTTTCCTAGCTTTCCCATTGTAACAAATGATTAAACTCACCTTGTTTACTTGATTTCAATCTCAATACAACAATTTACCTCTGTTAGGCAGCTATGTGTGCCTACACACTTATTTCCACAATTTCTCCTTTGTCACTGATCCAGCTGTGGTTGTAACCTCTTTACATTTCTTTCAACTGTAATGGTTCCTCATACTGACTGGAGCAATTATGCGATCTCATTTAGACAAAACTATCTTCTCCTAGCATGCTATCTGTAATTCCTATCTGTTCTGTAGTGACATTCCTCTAATACATATTGCCTAGATTTTTTTTGCAAATTTCTTTTTTTTAATCACACAAACAAGCTTTTCAAAAATAGAAATTACTTTCTATGAATTCTCTTACTTTTAGTCCTGCACACGGCTAACATCAACAAAATAATGACTTTGGTTGTTACTGTATACTCCCTAGCTATGGCTACAATATGGCAGACTCTTTTTCTATTTCTTTATTTGGATGACAATAATTATCTCCAACCTATGATCTGCTAAATAATGCCAACAACTTCAACCTTCTAAATCTTTCAACTGCAGCTTATTTAGATATCTCTTCAACCGATTGGAAACCTTCAAGCTAATGATGCAATCTCCACCTTTTGACTGGTAACTCCTCTTTCTGTGATCTGGACTCTAAATGCTCTTCCATGCTAGCTCTGATAACTTCATATATTCACAGGTAGTGAATTCTTCAATGCTTTTTCGTGCTATTGGATGGCAATTCTTCAATCTTCAATGTGAACCTCAACTCCATGGAAATATGGCTCTGATACCAATCTAATAGGGTGGATGTATACAGATCAAACACATAAATTTAGAAATATAAACTTAGAAAATCAATCACACAAATACACAAACATTGCTCAAACCTGTTGCTACACTATTAATATTAATCCATCAATTGATTGCATGCTGTTGCATTCTCATCTTTCTCTATATGACCACTTTTCTCATCTTTCTCTATATGATCACTTGGTCATCTCAACAATTGACCTGATACAACTTGATCTAATATATAAGCCATTACAAGTTACCTCAATATATAGAGGTCTTAGAGATTACAAAGAACATTCTAGAACTTAAGCCGATTTGTTATCACTTGACAAATATTTAATATTTTTCATGTTTACTCTAGAACTTTTTTGAACTTTACGTTTCATGCCATTTAATATTGACGGTGTGGGAGAAATTACATGTCCTAATTTCAACATCATATTTAGCATCTTCCTTTATAACTCAAATAATAGATTAATTGCACAATAAATTCACAAAGAAATCGATTTATAAATACCAATACAACCGGTTAATTAACAACTAATAACAACGAAAGAAAATAAATATAAAGCCAAACACAAAAAGACAATAACACAGATATACCTTCAGAAACCCCAATGTGGGGAAAACCTGCAAAATGTTGGACTTATTTAGCCTAATAGCAAACTTTTCTTTTGAAAATAAAATATGAGTTTGCTATAGCAATCTTGCATTTATAGAGCCTAGCTGCTTTACTTAGCGTGCAAGGAAAGAATCTTTCCTTGCTTTCTTTGGCTTTATTTACACATAAAGTCACTCCTAGATTTATCTTATCCTCACAAACCTCGAAATGCCCTTGTAATAAAGACTAAATCCCACTCTTTGGATTTATCTTTATCCCTCACAAACTCTAAACATTCTATTAAAGAATAAAAATCCTGCTATTGCTAAAAATCCAATTCGAATTGATTTAAAGCAAATCTTATCTTGAGTTGCTTTAAAGAAAATCCATATCCCACTTTTCTAGCTACAAAAATCAACACTCCCTCTTAGCGAGGAAAGTGTTCTGCACTACACCCAACTTGTCCCTAAAGAATTCAAACTTGCTCTTCATCAAGGCCTTCGTCAGGATATCTGCTATTTGTTCGTCCGTAGGAATGTAATTGAGCTTCACTATCCCCTTCTCCACACAATCTCTGATGAAGTGGTACTTGATCTCAATGTGCTTTGACTTGTCATGAAACACTGGATTCTCAGAGAGTTTGATGCAACTCTGATTATCACAATAAATGACTGTAGGATCCAACTCCTAATTAAAGAGCCCAGCTAGAAGTTTCCGAAGCCAGATAGCCTCACATGTAGCCATACCGGCTGCTATATACTGCCTTTGCAAGTAACTTAGTGCAATCGGGACTTCGCTTTCTCTCGCTATACCAAGAGACCGCTTCCCATCTCAAACTGAAACTACACCTCAAGTGCTCTTTCGACGCTTCAGCATTGCTCCGGCCTAATCAGACAAGAAACCCCTTGAGCTTCACTCCATTCTGCTGAACATACTTTAGCCCATAATCAATTGTGCCTCAAAGATATCTCAAAACATGCTTCGCAGCTATCCAGTGCACACATTTAGGTTCCACCATAAACTGACTGAGTGAGTTCACTGCAAAACAAATGTCTGGCCTGGTGTTGACCAAATACATAAGAGAGCCTATCAACTGTCTGTATAAAGTCGGGTCCACTGCCTTTGATCTGGAAGCATCAATCTTCTTCCAATTGGTCACAAGTGGCGTTGATATAGGCTTACAATTTTCCATCATGAATCGCTTCAAGATATCAATTAAGTACTTCCCAACCGCAAAGATTCCTCCTCTTCGCTACACCCAATCCTAGAAAGTAATGCATCAACCCCAAGTCCTTCATCTCAAACTCTCCTACAAGATCTCGCTTGCAGTGTGCTATGAGCTCCTTTGACCCTATGAGAAATAGGTCATCAACATATAACAACAATATGAGAAGTTCGCCCTTCACCTAAACATAGTATAGGTTTGAACTGCCTCACTCTTGATGAAGCCCACACTCTGCAAGTAACTATCAATACGTGAATACCACGCCCTGGGAGCCTGCTTGAGTCCATACAAAGCTCTTTTCAACCTCCTACATACAGAATCCCTCTTATGTGCTTGAAATCCTTCTGGCTGCTCTATGTAAATCTCTTCCTCAATCACCCCGTTGAGGAAGGCTGTCTTTACATCCATCTGATGAATCCTCCAACCCATCTGTGCTGCTATAGAAATGATAGCTCTTATGGATGAGTACCTGGCTACTGGAGCAAAAGTCTCGTCATAGTCAACTCCCTCCTTCTGAGAAAACCCTTTAGCCACAAACTGAGCTTTGAACTTCTCCACACTACCATCTGCAGCATGCTTAATCTTATACAGCCATCTCGAGCCCACCACAGACTTATCTTCTGGTCTTGGTACTACCTCCCACACACTGTTTTTCATGATGGAAGAATACTCTTCCACCATGGCATTTCTCCATACTTGGTGCTTGGATGCCTCCTGAAAGCTGGAAGGCTCTACTTCAATTAATTCACTCATAAGTGCCACATAATCTGAATAACGTCTGGGAGCCCTTCTTTGTCTGACTGAATCTTGAGGATCACCTACATATTCTTGAGCCTCTCTCAATGTTTGCTCAGCTGCCCTATTTATCCTCTTCTCACTAATAGGAATCTGAGGTTGAGGAATTATTTGTTCCTCTATCTGATCATCCTGCTTGTTCTGCTCTCCAACTTGTGTGACTGAAGTTTGAGGAATTTGTGCTACCTCCACTGTGGATGTTTGTTCCTCCTCATTCATCAAGTTACTTGACTTCTGAAGAGCCCTCTCTTCCTCAAACTTCACATCTCTGCGAACCACTATTTTCCTGAGAGCAGGAATATAAACCCGATAAGCCTTAGAAGTTTCACTGTACCCAACAAGGATACCCTTCTCTGCAGTAGGTTCCAACTTGGTTCTCTTCTCAACAGGAATGTGACAATACACAAGGCATCCAAAGATGCGAATGTGCCCCAAATCTGGTTTCTTACCAGTAAACGCCTCTTCTGGAGTCAATTTTCCCAACACTTTGTGAGGGCTATATTCTGCAAATACACAGCTGTGTTGCAAGCTTCTGCCCATAAAAACCAAGGCAGATCCTGATCATGAAGCATGGCCTTGGCTGCTCCAATGATAGCTCTATTCTTCCGTTCAGCAACCCCATTCTGCTGAGGGTTGTACGGAACTGTCAACTCTTTCTTGATACCTTCCTGAGCACAAAAATCTTTGAAGGCATTCGAGGTATACTCGCCTCCATTATCAGACCTTAGTATCTTGATCTTCTTCCCAGTTTGGTTCTCCACGAGATCCTTAAACTCTTTGAACCTACTGAAGACCTCATCTTTATTCTTCATGAAATATATCCACGTCTTCCTGGAGAAATCATCAATGAAGGTAACATAATACTCATATCCATTCAAGGATGTTGTTGACATAGGTCCACACACATCTGAGTGTACAAGATCCAAAATCCCTTCGGATCTAGTGTCCTTGCTTGGAAAACTGGTCTTGGCATATTTCCCAAGAGCACAACCCTTACACACTTCATGCTTTTCTGTCTTCATCTCAGGCAGCCTTGTCACTATTTCCTTAAGAGTATTAAGTGCTCCATAGTGAAGGTGAGCCATCCTCCTGTGCCACAATTCTCCTATCCCTTTACAGCTACTAACCAATGCATGTGCTGGCTCAAACTGTAACCGAAACAAGCTGCCATGCCTGACACCAATCACTTTTGCAATCTTGGAATCTTTGGGACGAATATAGACTTTTCCCCTCTCAAAGGTTACGATGTAACCCTTGTCTTCCAAGGCAGAAACTGAGATTAAATTCTTTGTCATGCCAGGGACATACAACACATCCTCCACCAACAAAGGTTTGCCAGACTCCCTCTGAAACTTGACGGTGCCAATACCAGTTGCATGGTACTTGGCATTGTCTCCGAGCTCAATATAGAAATCCAACTTCTTCTCCTCCAACTTGGTGAAACATTCTTTGACTCCCGTCATGTGGCGAGAAGCCCCACTATCAATATACCATACCCTATTGGCAATTGAACTTGAGAGACAGGCAATGAGCGAAAACTCATTTTCAAATCGTGATGCAAACTCGTCCACCTCTGCTGTGGCAGCAAATTGCTTCTTCTGCTTGTCCTTATTTTTCTTATTTGGACATTGACTGGCATAGTGACCCATCTGATGGCAGCAAAAACATTTAATCTTGCTCAGATCTTTCTTCTTCCCACTCTTGGAAGAAGAACCTTCCGATTGCTCTTTATTGGACTTCTTCTTACCCTTGCTTGCAAGAGCAATATTTTCTTCATCTTGACCCTTTTTCGTCTGATCTCCTCGATGAGCACCTTCACGGATCTCCTCCTAAACAAAATCATCCCAAAGTCTTGCCCAATCAGGTAGCCGATCTCTGCCGACAACACATTTGACAAACACTTCCCAGTGCTTTGAAAAACCATTCAAGGCTATACACACCAACTCATCTTCATCAATCATCTCTCCAACAAGAACCAACTCATCCCTGACCTATGTCAACTTGGACAAGAGGTCACACTCTCACCTTTGGACATTTTGGTATTATGCAATTTGTCCTTGAGCATCATCTTACGACTTTGATAGTCACTCTGATAAAGTTTTGTGAGTGTATCCCACATCTCCTTGGCAGTGTCTTTCCCCGATAAATGAGGAATTAAATGATCTCTTACTCCATCCAAGATAATCCTCTGAGCTTTGGCCTCTTTGACTTCATGCAAATCTAAGGCAATAGGATCATTTGTTGGTGGAGTCGCTTCTGTGCTAGCATAGATCCATAGTCTGTTCTCCTTGAGAACAGATGTAATCCGAACCTTCCACTGCAAGAAGTTTGATCACACTCCTCGAGCCCGTCTTCGTGATTCCAACGCTAGTTGCCATAGCCACAAAAAACTAGAGATGAAAAATCATGACTTTTTTTTTCTTGAAATCAAGGCTACAAATCTTGGCTTCGTATTCAGAGTTTAGAGCTCTGAAAGCAAAAATAACATAAAGCCAAACACAAAAGACAATAACACAGATATACTCAGGAAACCCCAATGTGGGGAAAAACTTGCAAATGTTGGATCTTCTATTCAGCCTAACAGCAAACTTTTCTTTCAAAAACACAATATGAGTTTGCTACAACAATCTTGCATTTATAGAGCCTAGCTGCTTTACTTAGCGTGCAAGGAAAGAATCTTTCCTTGCTTTCTTTGGCTTTATTTACACATAAAATCACTCTAGGATTTATCTTATCCTCACAAACTCGGAAACATTCTATTAAAGAATAAAATCCCACTCTTGGATTTATCTTATCCTCACAAACTCAGAAACATTCTATTAAAGAATAAAAATCCTGCTGTTGCTAAAAATCCAACTCGAATTGTTTTAAAGCATATCTAATATTGAGTTGCTTTAAAACAAATCCATATCCCACTTTTCTAGCTACAAAAATCAACATCATATATAGTACTGTTTTAGCATTTGATTTCGCATTCAGGCATATATTACTACTAAATTGAGTTCTCTTTATCTGTATTGCAATGCATTAGCTTATAGCAGGGCTTCTTGGAGTGGAATCCAGGCAGGATGCGGTGATACATGCATTGTTATTCGAGAAGTTGAATGAGAAGGTCAAGTCATATCCATATACAGTGGTAGAATTCACAGACAAGCTTTCCATGCTCAGAAACAAGTTGGGCCACACTTCAAATGTAGACGAAGGTTTGGAGGTGAAAAAATGGGAAGGAGCTGAAGGAAAAGTGACGGGAAACATTCTTGCAGGTGATCACTGCTCAGTGGTATATGCACAAAGCCCTGCTCAAATCCTGAGGATTGTTTACTCCTCTGGCAATGAGTCGGTGACCGAAGGAATCTTCCCTCATGGTGGGAATGGAAGGATTGCTCGCTCCTATCTCAAATGATCACATTCATTAGTATAAACAACCTTCCACTCTTCACAGCTAGAAGTAATAGAGTTGAATTTTGAGACTGTATTGTTTGTTTGAAGATTGCGGTGCATTGGCAGATTGGATTTCTGCCTGTGACCCATTCTAGGATATGTTTGGGTCTCTTAAGTTCAGAATTCCCTTAAATTTTACTTTATTAAAAATAAATAAAAATTGGAGAGCTAAAAGGTTTTAGATTGTATTGTTCATGTTAGAATTTGTCATGCCTTATTTTTTCTTAAATCCATACAGAATCCATCTACGGTTTTTAAGGTAACCCTAGAAGAATGTCAACCCAAAATAAATTTAACTATTCAAAATGCTAAAAGTAGATTGGAGTATAATTTATTAGAATTGTGTTGGTTGACAGATTTGTCACTTCAAATTTATACTCTCTCATCTACACAAATGACAATTCAACCAATAGTTAAGTCCCTTGCGATGATAATTGCAAATGCTCTCTGTTTATTTTACAAGACGTAACTACTTTTGAATGATATGCAATGAATAAAAACACCTGATATGCTTTTAACTGGAAAGCAAAAAAAGAAGACTAACAACTGTACATAACCATGACACAAATACAAATAATTAACTTCAGAATGAAGTAAATGTAGACAAATGAAACAAAGTTCACCTATTAAACCCACCAATAATATCAAATTAATTAAAATGCAGTGATATCTCCCTCAACACATGTCAAACATAGGTAAGATTTGCATCTGACACTTCAGATTCAACCATACATAACAGGAGCACATTGAAGATCGATTACAAATTAACATAAGAAAAATTGCAACCAAAGAAGGCATTTAAAGACACAGTTCTAAAAATCACTCCTCATTTCTTCAATAGAACAAAGCTCAAAGTTTTTGAAAACTCCCATGTACATCGACTGAGTCAAGAAAAATAATGACTGAATTACCAAAATAAAACTCATTCCTCTTTCCCTGTTCGCAGACAGCCAGAAAAAAGATCCCCCTTCGTTAGAAATCCTTTCAATAAATAAACCCCCAAAAGAGCTTTTTCGGTTCCCTAACTGTTTCCTGTAATTAGATTACAATCTTATTTTTCAAAAGGAGCTTTCTGACTTCTCCTTCTTGTAACTACTTTCCCAATTCATACTAATTCTTGGATTCGATTTTTCTAATTCCAAATAATTGTTTCTTGGAAATTATTACTCTCTAAATTTACCCTCAGCTTTTGGTATGTCTTTTCGAGGATGTGAGGGAAATTTTTTTTATAAAAAAAAGACCATTTTTATATATATGTCTACTATTTGCTAAAAGCTCATTCAATTATAAGGAATAACCTTTCAAAACTAAAGTCACTTCAACAATTCCATTCTGAGCAAATCCAGCAATTAGATTTACCAAAATCATCATCATTTAAATCTTCATTCTGCCAGGATAACCCAAAGTTAATTTACCATAAAGCCGATCACAAGATTTGCTTTATGAGTTCGCAAGATTTGACAGATCGAAAGGAATTCCTATATCAACCTATCCAGCTCTTTGGTTGAATTTCGAAACACTGAGAAATGTTTTTCACCAGATCTTGATAGTTGAATGATATGGAGTAAATCGGGTTCTTTCCTAGGAGCATCTGATGTAGAGGAAGATATTGTCTATAAATTATAAACTCCCCCTAGGATGATCAACATCTTTCCATTTGATAAATCAATTGGCATCTGAGTCATGTCTTGCTAAACCAATTGGTGCTATTGATATATAATAAGTGTAATTTTGCGTAATGAACACTGCATAAGACTTTCCAATCGTTTTACCAGCAAGGAATGCAACAATATATCCAATTATAGATCCGATTGAGCTTGTAATGGAGCCGATTGGCAGCCCATATAGATACCCATCCCCGAGTGTGCGGATAGATGCTGAAACTCTACTTTGAGTCAACTTTGCCACAGGATTATCAATCAAAATTGGATAGTTAAATTTCATATCCCTGTCGACATCTTTGAGCTATTCTTCACTTATAAATGCATAATGGTTTCACGTCACTCGTTGAGGGAATGGATGATTTCGAGTTGTCGTACTGGTCCTTTTGAAGCTCTTAGCTTTGTCGTAGTTATCTCTAAATTCACACTGATCATTACAAATGGAAATGATGAATAACTCTATAATCTGTAAATATTTGACCAAGTCATTCTGCGCCTGTAAATGGCGCTCATCATAGCAAGTGTGACCCATAATGATTGCAAAAGAACGTAAGGTTCTTTAAGCACTTCACCATGTTGCTTTTAGTTTCTTATAAATGTTCTCATCCTATGATGAAATTTGTTAATCCATTGAAACGACCGTAAAAGGGGAACTATATCACATATATTTCATGCTTCCACAGGCGGTATATATGTCTTCTGTGGCACTTGCAACTACAATGTCCATCATGTTGGAAAAAGCAGTAATTTCACGCTCCGTCACTTACCATCATTAAAGACTAAATCTGATATCCTCCACCGACTGGCATAAAGTCTTCTTGACTTCATTGCTTCAGTCTTTACTACGTAGATAAGATATTTTCTTGATATTTGTTGCAGTTAATAATCTGTCAGGGTTATCCATTCACTTCTCCTTCCACGTTGTTCATCTTATCTTCTCTTCTCCGTTGCCTAAAGACCTCTATAAATAGCCGAGGCATATGTAATAGAAACATATCAATAAAAAATCTAGTGTATGCTGAAGCATACGTTTCTATCTTATTTCTCTGTCTCTTGAGTTCGCTGTTTTTCTGTGTATTGTCCTCTGTTAGCCTAGAACTGGTATCAGAGCCATTCAAATCTTGGGCTGTAGTTCTGTAATTCTTGTGGTCTGGACTGCTGAGAGTTCGCTGTCAACAAGAAAGCTTGAATAGCCTGTGTTGAAGCTGTTGCTGTTTGAAAGACAAATATCAGAGCAAAGTAGATCGTGGGCAGCAATAAAAGATTGTGGAGCTTTTTAAGAAAATATTGAAGTGCAGATCAAGTGTTTGAAAGGCACGGTCTAGAAGAAGAAGCCTCAGAAGAAGGCAGTAATATTTGTAAAGGAGAAGTACTTGTTTGCAAGCAGCCAAAGTTTGAAGGTATTAGACTGCTGAATCAAATAAGTTTGCAGTCATGGCATCGAGCAGTAGCCTCACACAGCCTCAAATTCCACCGTTGGTAAGAATTATGATTTTTGGTCAATAAAGATGAAAACATTGTTTTGTTCTCAAGATGTATGGGATTTGGTAGAGAATGGCTTTGTAGAACCACAAGATCATGCAGCCTTTCTGGCATTAACACAAGCAGAAAAAGACCAGCTCAAAGACACCAAGAAAAAGGATGCTAAAGCCTTGTTTATTATTCAGCAAGCTATGGATGATTCAGTGTTCCCTAGGGTTGCTGCAGCAAAGAAGTCCAAACAAGCTTGGGAGGCATTAGAAATTGCTTATCAAGGTACAACCAAAATAAAGGTAGCTGAGTTACAAACATTAAGGAGAAGTTTTGAAAATGTTTATATGAATGCATCTGGATCTATAGATCATTTCTTTACTGAAGTGATGAATATTGTTAATCAAATGAGGTCACATGGTGAAAGTATTGTAGACCAAAAGGTGATTGAAAAGATACTTAGAAGTTTGCCTAGTAAATTTGATGTAATTGTAGTTGCCATTGAAGAGTCAAAAGATTTAACTCAGTTATCTGTAGATGAACTGTTGGGATCTTTATTATCTCATGAATCTAGAATGAATAGGAATAATAATTCTTCTTTAGAGAATGTTTTTAGATCTCAATTGTCATTTAGCAGAGGAAGAGGAAGGTCAAACTTCAGAGGAACAGGAAGAGGCAGAGGTGGACGCATGAGTCCAAATCAAGGAGAATGGACTAATCAGTTAAATTAGAGTTTCAATAACAGAGGACGAGGAAGAAATCAATTTCAACAACAATCACCCAGGTTTGATAAGTCTCATATTCAATGTAATCATTGTAAGAAATTCGGTCATTTAACAAATGAATGTTGGAAGAAAAAAATAGAACTGAATAAACAAAATGAAAATTACTCAGGTGTATCAGATAATAACTTAGGAGGGTTATTCTTAACCTGTAACGTTGATCAAGAAAGTTCTAGTAATATTTGGTTTTTAGATAGTGGATGCAGTAATCACATGACAAACAATAGTGGATTATTTGCTAGTTTGGATGATTCTGTGAAAGCTGAAGTGAAATTGGGAAATGATAGTAAAGTATCTATAATGGGGAAAGGTGTTATAAATTTTTTGACTAAGAATGGAGGAAAGAGATATATTCCTGATGTCTTCTTTGTACCTAGTTTAAAACATAACTTGATGAGTGTTGGTCAGTTAGTGCAAAAAGGGTATAAAGTTTATTTTAACAAAGACATCTATACAATTCTGGATAGAAATCCTAGTGACAGGTTAATTGCAAGAGTTGAGATGACCAAGAATCAGACGTTCCCCCTCCGAATTGATTGCATCCAAGGATCGGAGAAAGTAAGTTTCAAAATAGTGTACTTAGACCCAACATGGTTGTGGCATTTAAGGTACAGTCGCCTTAATTTTGAAGGTTTGAGTTTATTGCAAAAGAGAAATATGGTGAAAGGCTTACCAACCATAGAGAATCCAGCTAATTCATGTGAAAGTTGTATAGTAGCAAAACAACATAGAGAAAGTTTTCCTGTAAGGAGTTCATACAAAGCAAGGACACCATTAGAGTTAATTCACACTGATATATGTGGACCAATGCAAACTCCATCCTTAAGTGGAAGCATATATTTTCTAACATTTATTGATGACTTCAGTAGGAAAACTTGGATATACTTTCTCAAGCATAAGTCAGAAGCCTTTAGTAAATTCAAGGAGTTTAAAACTATGGTTGAAAAACAAAGTGGTCTACACATTAAGATACTCAGATCAGATAGAGGTGGTGAATATAGTTCTAATGAATTTTTAGACTTTTGTAGAGATCATGGTATCAAGAAACAATTTACAACAAAGTACACACCACAACAAAATGGTGTAGTAGAGAGGAAGAATAGAACCATAATGGAGATGGCCAGAAGCATGTTGAAGGCCAAGAATTTGTCTAATGTTTTTTGGGCAGAAGCAGACTTAGTATGTGCAGTATACATCTTGAACAAAAGTCCTACATAGAGTGTCAAGGATCGAGTTCCACAAGAAGCATGGTTTGGTAAGAAACATTTTATCTCTCATCTTAGAATTTTTGGATGTGTTGCATATTCCTTAGTGCCAACTGAATTGAGAAGAAAATTGGAAGATAAAAGTGAAAAGTGTATTTTCATCAGTTATAGTGAGCAATCAAAAGCTTATAGATTGTATAATCCTCTTTCAAAGAAAATTATTATTAGCAGGGATGTTAAATTTAAGGAGGAAGAAGCATGGGATGGAAACATTGACAGTATAGTCTTAAGTGTAGCACCAATACCTCATAGTGAAGAAGAATCAAAAGAAAATGATGGTCAATCAAATCAAGCTGGACCTAGTACTCCACCAAGAAATTATGTGCAGGGTGAACAATAAAACTATGTAGGCTAGCCTACTTTAGATTCAAATGTAAGTAATGAGTTAGATTCTACACTTGCTTCATTAAGACCAAGCCCTAGAAGTAAGAAAACAAGAAGTCTAAAATAAATATATGATCAAGATCGAGAGAATTTAGATTTGTGTTCAAATTTTGCTTTATTCTCTCATGATCCAGTATATTTTGAAGAAGCAGTGCAAGAAGATAATTGGATCAAAGCAATGGATGAAGAAATGGATTCTATTGAAAAGAATCAAACATGGGAGTTAGTGGATCTACCTGAAGGTAAATATTCTATAGGAGTTAAATGGGTTTATAAGACTAAGTTTAATGTTGAAGGTAAAGTTGCAAAACATAAAGCTAGATTAGTTGCAAAAGGATTCTCACAATAGTATGGGATTGACTATAATGAAACATTTGCTCTAGTTGCTAGACTAGATATAGTTAGGACTGTTTTAGCAATAGTTGCACAAAATAGTTGGAAATTTTATCAAATGGATGTAAAATCAGCTTTCCTGAATGGTTTTCTTGAAGAAGTTTATGTTCAGCAACGTCCAAGATATGAGGTATATGGGCATGAAAATAAAGTGTGTAAATTGAAGAGAGCACTTTATGGTTTGAAATGGGCAACAAGGGCATGGTATAGTAGGATTGATTCATATTTGATAAGTAATGGATTCAATAGAAGTAACAATGAGCCCACATTGTATACACAGACCAATGAACAAGGTCAAATTTTGATTGTGAGTCTATATGTTGATGATTTAATTTTCAATGGAGATTTGTCTGCAGACATGCTCAAGTTAGCCTTAATGAAAGAGTTTGAAATGACAAATTTAGGCTTAATGAGATATTTCTTAGGCATTGAAATTGCTCAATATGATAAACGAATCTTCATTTGTCAATCTAAGTATGTGAAGGATGTATTGAGAAGATTCAGAATGTTACAAAGCAATCCAATATCAACTCCAGTTGCTATAGGAACAAAGCTTAGCAAAGAGGATAAAGGGTCAAATGTTGACCCAACTATGTTTAAAAGACTTGTTGGAAGTCTAGTGTATCTTATAGCTACAAGGCTAGATATCATGTATGGAATTAGTTTGATCTCGAGGTTCATGGATTCACCTCAAGATTCTCACTGGCAAGTTGGAAAGAGAATACTGAGATATGTTGCAAGAACAATAGGATATGGAATTTTATATTCCAAAACTAATGATTTTAATTTGGTTGGTTACTATAACAGTGATTTTGCAGGTAGCATAGACAACAGGAAGAGTACTTTTGGACACATATTTCATTTTGGATCTGGAGCTGTCTCATGGGCATCAAAGAAGCAACCCATAGTAACAGTTTCATCAGCTGAAGCAGATTATGTAGCTGCAACTACCACATCATGTCAAGCAGTATGGATGTGCCAAATCTTATTTGATTTGTTGCATAATCAAGAAGAACCAACAACAATCTTTTGTGATAACAAGTCAGCAATAGCATTATCAAAAAATCATGTTTTTTCACAAAAGGAGCAAACATATTGATACAAGGTACCATTTCATCCAAGAGTTGGTCAACAATGGAGAAATCTACCTTGAATTTTATAGATTTGAAGATCAATTAGCAGATATTTTTACTAAGGCATTACCAAAGGAAAGTTCTGAGTATCTATGACAAAGACTAGGTGTTATTGATGTTGAAGCAATTAGTGGTTGAAATTAAGGGGGAGTGTTGGAAAAAGGAGTAATTTCATGCACCATCACCCACCATCATTAAAGACTAAATCTGGTATCCTCCACTAACTGGCATTAAGTCTTCTTGACTTCATTGCTTCAGTCTTTACTACATAGATAAGATATTTTCCTAATATTTGTTGTAGTTAATAATCTGTCAGGGTTATCCATCTACTTCTCCTTCCACATTGTTCATCTTATCTTCTCTTCTCTGTTGCCTAAAGACCTCTATAAATAGCTAAGGCATATGTAATAGAAACATATCAATAAAAAATCTAGTGTATGTTGAAGCATATGTTTCTGTCTTATTTCTCTGTCTCTTGAGTTCGTTGTTTTTCTGTGTATTGTCCTTTGTTAGCCTAGACATCATCCATAAGAAGAGAGGATTCTGGAAAAGGTTACAGAATTAGGTTGTAAACACATGAAATGCATTGAAAACCTTGAGACTCCTTAGAGATTTCTGCAAATTATAGTTCACTGCCTTGTCTGTGATTCCAAACAAAGAGAAGGTCAGGAAGTTGGAGAGATTAAGAACTTTCGAACCTTTATTTAAGATTTCAGGAGTTTGGAAAACTTTCAACTCTTCGACTTCATAATTAATTATAACTGGTGGATCCTCTTCACAGTTTAGATGTATGAAACACAATCTTAAGCTTCATAATAGAATTTGATAGTACATGTGTAATTCTTGACAGTTTCCATTCAGGGAACTTATAATTAGAATTATTTCCCTATTCTTTTGATGCTTGTGAAGCCTTTCGGTCATCCCTTCATATAATCAAAAAAAATTCTTGGCCTTTCCTTGCATCACCTGTATATGCCCTGACATCTTTGTGGGCATCATTCTCTTTGAATTATTTCATACGTTGTTGTGCATCTAAACTCACCTACACTATGGCCATCCCTGCACCTAGTTCTCCATCTCTGAGAATAATTACAACTATACTTATGCATCTCTAAAAACATTGAGTTTGTAGGCATTATGCAAATAACATCAGGGACAAAGATAGACTCTTCTATTTTTGAGTTCCTTCATAGAGTCAATCGGCTACATATACAAGTTTCACGGACTTGTTCCTTCACCATTGATAATCTTGGAGGATGTTTATAATATTGCCTCAAAAAAATTCCAATTTCTTCCCACCGTGGTACTCTTATGAAAAGATTCCTTTCATACAAATTCATGGATAGCCACAAAAGAGGCTTGAGCTCAACTTGCTCAATGCATAATATTAAGGCATCAAAGCTCCTAAATGCTTTTAATAAACATTTTTATGATCATCATGACCTACAATAGCAAGGAAATACATTTTCACAAACAACATAGGCTTAAATGACATGAGAAAATTCTCATAATTGCATAATTAAAATTGTGGGTAACATTGGCTCTGACTAGGGACTATATTTCCTGGCGAAATGTTGAGAACTTCAAAATCATTGGGCAGACCAGTGTTAAGTTCAGTGGGCAACAGAGTCGGGGAGAGGAGAAAGGAGAACACAACCTAAAACCAAAAATGGGACCAAGCCCAAAGACACAACAGGAAAAGGAAAATTAAGACCTCCTACATGCACCTAGACTAGGCACAACAAAAACCAAACTCCCCAAATGTTCATGCAAAGCCATTAACTGGGTAGGAGAAATAGAGGCCAATTTGAAATAGAGGTGTGCAACTATGAAGGACTTCTAAACTCAACAATAATTTGAAGGAAATGCATGTAAAACTAAAGTACATGCAATGAAAGGACTTTCCAAAAAGCCATCTTTCATCATAAATTTCTGTATCTTTTTTAGCCTCGAGATGTTTGTTATGTACGGGGTTGATTATGTTTTCTTGAACCATCTCAAATAAATCAGAAATTATTGTCTGATGACTATTTCCAATTACAAGGCCCAGAGTTTAGACATGAGAATAATCTAGTGAGCTACAAAATGATGCTTCCACTTTCAATTGCAATTCCTAATAGTTAGAGCTTTCCAAAGAAGATGAAACATTGCTCTTAATACCTCTGTCATGTGCATTACCTTTCTTGAAAACTTGATCTACTTCCAATTTAGAAGGAAAATTATCTTTATTAAACATGGAATATTCTTTAACCCAAGAGATTATGTCTTTCTTTATTGTAGCCAAATTAGAAAAATCCATATCCAAAATCGAAGCATGGGGTGAACCAATACTTGGGCCTTCAACAGAGTATTCTTCTCCTTCAAGTATGATTTCCTCTTTATTTGAAGGTCATATATTATGACTGTGTATCAATCATAACTTCATTGTCAATGTCAAGACTAGAAGAGAAAATATCAAAAATGAAACCCTCTTTTTGTAGATTGCTAAATGAATCAGTCTTTGGAAGTATGATTATTAACTGTGACCTCTGAATATCACTTCTACAAGCATAGGATCAAAGTTGACAGAAATAATTTCTTCACTTCTTGTACAAGGAAAATCATCACTGAGAGAATAAGGCGAATGCAACTTATCCATTTTCTTGTCAGGATTTTCCCTATCTATTTTATGAAATGCTAAACTGATATCATCAAAGACAAAAGCTTCCATATCTGAACTATTACTTAGAAGCCCTTTTTCGGCTTCACGAGAAATATTTTCTATTACTTTTTCATCCATATTGAAAATCCAAAGACTTCTGATTTAGGAGAAAATAGCGTAACATTCATACCTTCTTTCTTATTGTAAAAAGCACAAGTGGATGTACTCACCTCAGTGATGTGACTGTCTTCTTCTATAATCCCACATAAAAAGTCATTTGAACTTTCTAGGCACCAGTTTGGAATGAGAACTACATTGGATCCATCTGATAATACTTTTTCAATTTCTTCAAAAGAAATGGATGGCTTTTTAATCTCACTCCTTTGTATGCAATCTCATTCACCAAAAATAGAAAAATTAAAAGAAATTTTCTCTTTATTCTCTAGTTCTTCTTTAAGCATTTCCAACTTTTCTACCTTTGTCTGATGAATCTTGTGCTCAAGATGTTTAAGAATGTAATATCTACAATGCAAATCTTTGAACAACAAGGTGGATTGATGATCTTGAGATGGATGTAGCCATCTCTTTTTAGCTTTGGATATGCTTTCTTTGAGGCCATTCCATAGTGAATGAATCATTTCATCTTCTTCAACCAATATTTCTTCAATTGATGGCATTGGTCATTTTCTAGTTTTAGATTGATTTCTTTGATCTGACCTGCATAGAACCATTTTTTAAGCTTAGCAAATAAACCAGAGTCGCCAACCTCACTTCTTGATGAGGTACCTCCAAAATGCTAGAGAATAAGGTTCAACACTAGCCCAAGCATGTTCGGTATGGTCATTAATGCATTCAAATCCATCTATTTGTGCTTAATTAATTAGTTATTGGTGGTCCTAAATCAATAAGTGTGTGGGATACATATTTTGACCATAGGTCTCCAAAGATCTAGATGTTTAAGTATAAAAACATTTATAAACAATAGATCTTGTAGGAGATTATTGTGTATCTCACACAACTCTTAAATCATTAAGGAATACAGTTCACCTTTTATTATTGCATGATTAATTTCAACACACACATTTATGAGTTCCATAGTAAAATAAGACTCATATTGAGACATTGCTTTATGTGTGTGAATGCCTTCTAAATGGTGTGATTCATTAAGTAGATAAGAATAAATAAATAAAATATCTTTTAATTGATCATATTGTTCTTCAAACTTATTTATACCAAAATCACATCCATTAGTTGTTTTGAATTGAGATGATCCACCAATTTCAAGCATAAAAACAAAATGTAAAGGAATCATTAAAATCTCATTAGTATATGTAGATTCAACCACCTTATTATGTAATATTTTATTAGGCATTGCAGTTTCCCTTGTTGGATATGTTGAAGTGGATGGTAGGTGATATGAATGGGATAATGAAAATGGTAAAATTTGTTTTGGATATAGAGTAGATAGTAGTATATAGGATGGATATTGTGGAGATAGTAGTATATAAGATGGATGTGGTGGTTGTTGTGAGCATTCATTATGCCCTCCTTGGTAGTATGGGTATTGTTTCCATTCACCATACATACTAGATTGAGAAGCATTTTGTGAAGAAACATATTGCCTTCCTAATTCAATATAATTATAAGACATGTTAACATCATTAATCATACCTTGATTTTTCCAATTTGATGTGTGAGGTTGTCCTTGAGTTGCAAAGAAGACATCCTCGCCTCCACTGTTGTTGTGTTGAGGATCACTTATAACATCTATCTCCTTCATCATGTCTTCTTGAATAGTTTGACATGTGCACTCAACTTCTTCCTTGCAACAATCAAAACAACAAATAGTCAAATCATCATTTTCAAAAATCCATTGCTCTAAAAATTCATCAATTATTTTTTCTTGTTCAGTTATAGGAATAATACATGTAGATGTTTGTGATAATGGTATTGGAAGATCAACATTATCTAAGTTGCATCCATTAGGTAGAGGGGCTATAAAAACATCACCTTATTTTAGTACGATTCCCCCACCATTTTATTCTTTTTTTTTTAAATCTAAAAGTGATGTGTTTGAACCGGCTTGAAAATGCAACATTTTTACTATTTTTATGTTATTTCTTCAATTTACTTCTTTCTATCAATTGACTTGTTGGTTTGTTTTTATTGCAACCAGGTTTGTCTTCTAATCTACCTATGGAATTGCCAATTCCAATCAAGGGAAACTCGAAGGACTTGGACCAACTAATGAGGACTTTAAAAATCCTCCTACACTTCAGGCTCTACAAGACCTAGGAGTTTGATCCCTTAATGCTTTTACAATCTTTGCACTATTATCATAAACAACATTAACAACAACAGATAATCTCATTTAATAGCTCAACGTAATAGGATAATACTGAATAGAATTGGTTGTTCATCAGTAATATCAACTATTTGGAGCATGAGATAACTACAACACCTAGGGATTTAAAATGATTTTTAATTTTGAAGATTTGGGACCAAGCTGAAAATAGCAAAAGTATAACACTTGACCAGTGCCAAAAAATGGTCTATGGAGTCATATAACTAGCATTCATCCTAAAATGTTGAACATGTTATGAATGATCCTTACACATGTTATCACATTATGACAACCAAACCACTGAAGCTTTATCTGATAACTCTTCTTATAAATCCACCTGAAATATAGTACTCATGTCACATGTGTTGAAGCAATTACACTATCCTTTGAACAAAAGGAAATAATAAATGCAACTTGTGCTTCATTAAAGCAATTACATTATTCTTAGAATAGAAGGCAACAACATATATCACTCTAATGTAGTAAATGTGCATGAAAAGACTCATAAAATCTTATTATTGAATCTAAAAGAGTAATACATCTCATAAATGGAGACAATTATCAGCTAAAATATAAACATGTGAGCACAATTCAAAATAGATACTTTCAAATTTAATAACTCAATTACATTTCTCCCAGCTATACAATGCTACCTAGAGCTTCTACTTGACTTTTAGAGCTTTCAAAAATTGGAATCCCATCCTTCTCTTTTTTTACAATTGAAAGAAAAAGAGAATAAAAGAGAAACACAAATAGCCCTAAAATCAATATGATCCATAGATGCCATCCGGAAACTCAATCCACCATTGATCAACAAGCTGCTCAAAGCATCTCTCATCTCTCCTCCAACTGAGTTTTCCTCTTCATTTTCCTTTGTTGTTAGTTGTTCTTCAGCAAAAAATATGCCCATGTGAAGAATCTCCAAATTCACTCAACTGCTAGAAAACAACCCTACCCGTGAAAATCCTATTTGTATTTTCTACACTTTATATTTTTCCTTCTAACTTTATGAAAACCAAAATATATTATTTCCATATGTATAGTGAATATAAAATTCACTTTTACTTGTCTTTCCATTTACATCCAACAATAAAATATTTGACTGCACAACAAATAAATTCACTTTGCCCGTGTGCACTTGACTTTCACTGTTACAATATTTTTCCTTAAGAATGGGGCCTTTTAAAATCTTTGTGGGTAAAATATTTTATCTGTACCCATTTTTTTTCATATTTAAATACTTAAGAAAATATGTTTTCTTAAAGTATTTGCAGTCCTCATTTTACGGGCACACCCGCCTTTTACCATTTCAATTTCCATGGCTTTTGAAAAATTCATCAGGCTACTTAAAACAAGTCCACACCCGTGTTGGGCCCACCTTGTGTATTTTCCCATAAACATTTAATTTTAAATGTTTACTTCCTTCAAATAATACATGAAAGCCCCCTTAAATAATACACCAGGCAAAATTTTATCAACTGACCACATTTAATATTTTGGGCCCACCACGAGCAACACAAAGCCTTCTTCAAAGATTTTAAAATGAAATCTTATCAGACTCTTTTTTTTAAATGTTTCTCCTTTATGAAAAAGCAAGTGAAAACCTTCGAAATATTTGCACTGGGCACATTAAAGTTATACCTAGCATTAAAAACCTTTTGGGGCCCACTGCCACATGTCACACGCCTGCTATCTCATGGATTTTAACCTCCTTGCATCTTTGGATTGCGATTTGGTGGGGGACAGCTAGGATTTGCCTCCATTCAACTTTCATCTTCAACCATTGATTTCATTTCTAGCATCTTTGGTTTTACCTAATTTTTATTCATCGGTTGTTTGCTCTGCAACACAGGAGTCATCGCGGCTTCTTCATGTGAAAATCACTCTGCACATAGCCATTGAGTCTCTTTCATTCTCAAACAGCTCGAGCCCTTTAGCATTTGATGGACGTCCCATATTGCCTTGTCGTTCATTGGTTATCCCCTCCATCAAGCCTCCTAGCAAATCAACTACATTTGCCTAAGGGTTTCAAAAGCCTTTTCAACAAAACCATTTTGTGTGCCCTCAATTCATGGTTATGCCCCGTCAACAGACTTTGATATAATTTCCTTTACACACTGACTGGCCCATGTTCTATGGTGTTGCATTTGCTTAAATGTCTCTAAAAAATTTTAACAAATCTATTTTATGTTAGTTTTGTGCACTGGCACCATTCTTTATGTTTTGATGGGTGCTCTCTAGCCTTTGGCATGGTGGCATCTTAGTTTATGCAAACTGTATTTGTTTGAGAGTTTGTAAAACATTTTCAACAACCACTTTGGCTTTGCCCCACATTGCCTTCGAGCTTCCCAGCTCATGCCTTGCTTGCTAGTCACATTCACTTGAAAGTTACTGAGGACCTTTCACAAATTTACCTTTGGAGTTTGCAACAAGCATATCACTCCAAGTGCACTGCCATCCATTGTGCTTTGATGTAAGTCCAAACCCTCATATGTGTTGCGCCCCTTATTCCATTTACTTCAAGTTACATTTATTGGGAAGCTTCTAAAGCCTGGTCAACAAATCCATTTTGTATATATCTTGTATTTACCATGGTGCATGGGGGCTCTACTTTGTTTATGCTTGAAGGTTTATAAGATTTTAATAATCATTGGCAGTGCATGCATACCATGGCATTTGAGCCTCTCTTTATTTGCTTGAAAGTCTCTAAAGACTTTTCATCAAATCCAATTTTACACTACAGTTTCCCTATGGGCATAAACCGTCCTCACTTGGTGCACTAGGTGCCTCACCTATAATTCCCTTATGCTTTGGCGAATGCCCACCTCTACAACCTTTTGTATCATGCCCCAATAGTCTTTGCATATGAAGCCTTTGATAGTCTATTTTGCTTGGCACCAATTGATATCCTTAGCCTCACTTTGCTTAGCCCTTGTAGTCTTTGAAACATTCTCATCCACATTAAGTCATTTCCCCTCATTTTCTAAATACTTAGTGCTATTGAAGAGTTTCCTTTGTGCTTTGAGCATTTCGTCTATCCATTCTCAATAGAGTTTACTTGTAATGTGCTCAACATTTTATGAAAACTCAGCTATGGCCCCCAAGTAGCATAGTTGTACTTCAATTTTATTTATTTTGTAGTTTTGACATCCACACAAAGTATTAGCTTATGTAATTGACATGCCTTAATGGCACCATGTAATTGTTCAAACAATTTAGCAAAATTGAAAGTGTTGTGACATTATCCTGTGGCAACTCAAGTGAAGCACCACACTCTCCATTTGACTGAAGAGACTTGAGATGATGGAACATGACAATTCTATGATGAAATAATGCTTTTGAGATGCATGTCTCTTCACCTCCAAAGTCTTTGTTAGGGGAAGCATGTCGGGTGCCCATGTGGACTCGACTAAAACATTTTTTTGTTTTGAAACAACTTTCAAGCTCAAATTGACTTGTGACAACTTCAGAGTGTTTTTGGAGCGAAAAAACAATATGGGTTTTCATTAAAACCAACTTTCTAGCACATTTGCAAAATGGTGAAAACAGGCCAAGTTAGCTCCAGAATCAATCTGGGAAATTAATAAAATGACCTCATGGAGTCATAAAAACTTGCAAGCATGCAGACATTCATCTCGAGAATTAAATGCAACAAACGACTCAGAAAAAGGAGTCACGAGGTGAAAGATATTCATTGTCAAAGTTGCTTACTTGAACTTTTCTGTAAATGTAGTTGTTTTGAACCAATTGAAACTAATGAAATCACCTCGTTGCAAAAATATCAAATCATCTCTTGGCGAACTGCCACTGGAAGATCATTTTGGATTAGTGAGCACACATGCAAAAGGGCTTGGCTTGAAACATTTCCCATCAAAATATATTGACGCTCAAAATTGACCTCTCAGAAAGGTTTCTGAAAATGCAAGTGCAAAACTAGATAAATTGCATTTGGTTTTGATCTGCTAAAAATAGCAAATCAACTCATAAGGCTCTGAAAACTGGCATGTGAGCTCATCTTGGTATGGAGAATGCAGAAACACATTGACTCTGACATGGCAATCGTTTGGTTGCAAAATGCAAGCTCAAATGGGAGACAAGTTTGCAAAACTAAGCATTTGCAAATAGTAGAATAGTGCCAGAATCCTCCAGCTTCGCTTTTCAAAACCTATCACAGGAAGTTGAAAATTTGATATGCGCATTCACATATGACACATGAGTGTGTCTACAAATGGGTTTGCATGAACATCAATAGGCATCAAATTATGACTCCTCAAAGTAGGTCACTTAGGCATATTCATCAAGTGCACTTCTGAGAGTGCAGAGGCAAAATTTTGAAATGGGAATCTCAAATTTGCAAAATTTGAGAGTGCCAACATGACTCACAACAATGGGTGTGTATATGTAAATGATTTTACCTTCTAAGATCTACCTACAAACGCAAACCATGCATCTATATGATTTAAGCAACACAAATTAGGAATAATCACCTGAACACGGTCGATAGGTGCACAATTTTTCATCCTAACGCATTGTTCCTAACTCATCTCACTAAACTAACTAGCCTTTGACACTGTTCCCCAGCAACAACACCAAAATGATAGGCCAAGACTCGGGCAAAGAGTGAAATGGATTTGATGTTTAATAATGAATTTTAGTTTGGTCTATACATGTCAATCCAGGGGTGCAAACTTGCGAAAGGTATCGTGGCAATTTGCACAAGGGCTGAGAGTCATGAGATGAGGGGTTATGAAGTGCAACTAGAAAAATAAATCTATTGTAAATTGAAATAAATCTGGTGACAGGAACTGTCACTTCCTGGCGACAGGGATTGTACGAAAATTGCAAAAAAATCTGAAAACAAAAACTTAACCTCCAATCATTGAAAGCATAAAATCAGAAGCATGAGAATCAATTTAAATTATTTATAAATATAAACATAGAAATTATAATAGCTGAAATATCAATTTAAACGTTATAGAACATAATCAATAACAAAAAATACACACACAATCATACCTTGCACAAAAAATAAAATATATACATTCAATTAACCGCTGAAGAGTGGACGCCCTTCCTCCTAGTGAGCTGATTGAAGAAAGACAATCAAAGAACTACAATAATATTGCATTTTTGAACAATACAATTTCATAAATTCCTCCTCTTTCTTCTCACGTAGCTCATATTTATACAATAAATATGTGCAAGTCATTTCCTATTTTCATGCCACGTTTCTATTATTTCCTGGCTCACATTTAGTTGTTTCATTTCTTGAAAACCAAAATAGCCCACCTTAAACTGTACAAACTTAAATAGCTCACCCTAAAATATAGGAGCTTAAATATCTCACCCTAAAATGTAGGATCTTAAATAGGAGCTTAAATAGCTCACCCTAAACTTACAAGAGAACTCACACATTGACTTAAAAAACTATTAGAAACACCTCTATTGAAATGAAAATTTATAGAATTGATGACATCTAGAAAAAAATAAAATGGTTTGTAGAATGCAAAATTTTTATATCTTCTTTAAAAATATATATATACTCAATTTGCATAACCAAATGACATGATCGATGAACATATTTAATTGTGTAGTGTCCTAATGTAATCAACTATAGAGTACAACTTTCCTATTTAAAATCTAAGTAAGCTTTTCCTTATATGATTGTTTCTTGTATCTTTTTGGTCTAATATCAAAAAGTATTTGATACATGATAAAATAAAATATACCTTTCACTTATATTTGTACTGTTCTTTTGCACCATCTCTTTGAAATTTTTTGCTTCATATTTCAGAATCTTTTGTTGAAAATAAAATTGATATTTTATTTGTCTCTATTTCAATTTATGTTAAGCTTTCAAATTACTTGTTAGAATCTGGATAGTTTTAAAACTAAAATTATATGGTTCAAATAAGGAAGTATTTGAAACAAAGGAAAAAAAGGAAGTCATTGATTCTCCAACAAAGTCATCCTTTGGTTGGAACAACTAAAACCCCATGTATTGATTGCAGTCCATAACGCTAGCGGCAAAGGCAAAGGCAAAGCTGAAGCTGTAAGTACAGATGGATAGATAATGATAATAACAATACATCCCTTGTATAAGGGGTAAAAACAAATCCGGAGATCCCTTGTAGATAATGACAAGCCATGTAAGTACGGATGCTACGTTGAATAGCTTTATCTATAAATTAATGAGAGGAGAAGCAATTGTACTGAGAAATAGTAATGGCTGAACTGGTATTTACTGGGCTTTTGGCGCTGCTGTTATGTGCATGTCTATGTGAGGGTAAAGGGGCGACGAATAGGCAAAGTGGATCGTACGTTCCAGGGAAAATTCTACCTTCCGAGAAAGATTTGCTTGAGTTTCCTCTTAACTTAGAGTATTTGGAGGCTGAGTTCTTTCTTTTTGGGTCTCTTGGCTATGGGCTAGATAAAGCTGCACCACAGCTGCCAGAAGGCGGACCTGCGCCCTTGGGAGCCAAGAAAGCTAAACTCGACCCTATCACCTACAATATAATTCTTGAATTCGCTTACCAGGAAATTGGTCACCTAAGGTGAGCCTGTATATACCATAGAATTGGTTTTTTTTTAATGTGGCAAGGGTGTCCCTGCGACCCAGCAGCCCATATCTTGAATATTTGGGATGAGACTAGCCTCTGCAGATGAACGCCATATAGAATTATTTTTTTAATCTCAACAATATATTAAAGTTTTAAGCTTTTGGAAGAGTTTCTAAATAGTTTTAGGTCATATAATAGGACTGAAGAAAAAAAAAATATTGTGCAGTTTCTTCACAAAATTGTTACAAGTATGCTGATAGTTTCTATATTATTGGCTTGTGATGCAAATGCAGGGCCATCAAGGCAACCGTAAAGGGTTTTCCTCGACCTCAATTGGATCTGAGTGCTAAAGTATTTGCCAATGCTGTGGATGCTGCATTCGAGACCAAGTTGAATCCTCCATTCGATCCTTATGCCAACTCTGTCAATTATCTGCTTGCCAGTTATCTGATTCCTTATGTTGGACTCACTGGCTATGTTGGTACCAATCCTAACCTCCACTCTAAAACTGCAAAGCGAGTGAGTAGCTCTAACAACACAACCCACCAAACCAATCTTTTTCTATAACCTAATATCATATATTTTACTGTTTTAGCATTTGATTTCGCATTCAGGCATATATTACTACTAAATTGAGTGCTCTCTGTCTATCTTGCAATGCATTAGCTTATAGCAGGGCTTCTTGGAGTGGAATCCGGGCAGGATGCAGTGATACGTGCGTTGTTATTCGAGAAGTGGAATAAGAAGGTGAAGCCATATCCATATACAGTAGCAGAATTCACAGACAAGCTTTCCACGCTCAGAAACAAGCTGGGACACACTTCGAATGTGGACGAAGGTCTGGTGGTTAAAAAATGGGAAGGAGCTGAAGGAAAAGTGACAGGCAACATTCTTGCAGGTGATGAGCGCTCGTTGGCATATGCACGAACCCCTGCTCAAATCCTGAGGATTGTTTACTCCTCTGGCAATGAGTCGGCACCCGGAGGAATCTTCCCTCATGGTGGAAATGGAAAGATTGCTCGCTCCTACCTCAAATGATCACATTCATCACTATCTGTTTTACAAAAAATAAATGCACTTCTTTTTTCACCTTTGACAATAAACTCAATGTATTCCCCACATAAACAACCTTCCATTCTTGACTGCTACAAGTAATAATAATGGTGGACTTTGAGACTATTGTTTGTTTGAAGATTGTGGTACAGTCGCAGATTGGTTGTCTTCCAATGACCCATTCCTAGATATCTACGGGGTCTCTCAAGGCCCAGAATTCCCTGAAATTTTACTTTAGTAAAAATAAAAAAATTGAAGAGTTAAAAAGTTTTAGATTGTATTGTTCATGTTATAATTTGTCGTGCCTTATTTTTTCTAAATCCATACAAAATCCATCTACAGTTTTCAATATTGGGATTAAGGTGTCTCAATTTTAGAGTTTCGATATGGTGAATTATTTTTAATTAATTGTTGCACAATTATTTTTTATCCTAAATTATTAACTTCTTAAGTTGTCATTCATCTTTGTGGGACCTCTTTGTGAGGTGGCATCCTACATGGCAAGTGATGAGATGGCATACTCCCTATTTTTTAGGAAGTTGGAACTCACTTTGCTATATTTTGGGGAGATGTTGTCATATATTTCCATTTCAGAGTGGAAATTGATTTGACAATTTCCTTTGTTGACTATCTTGGTTTGCAAATTCTATTATGGATTGGAGTTGTATTTTAGAAGCTGGCATTTATGGTGGAGTTCACGTTTATTAAGTGGTGTGAGGCAAGGAAAGCACCTATTCTTGGTTATTGCACTTTCTATGTTGAACTTACATTGTATTTAACAAGATGACCATTAGAGATGAGATAGGTGTTGTTGCTTTTGGAAGTTGCTATGTGCAACGTTTCATGGACTAGCAAGTTATTGTTTTTTGAGACAACTTACCTCTTGAGCTTTGAAGTTGGTTTTGGAAACCATGGGAGCCTATTTTTTCATGTTGAGCTCTATTTATATGTTGGTGCTTAGCATGTTTTATATGACAAGTTGAAGATTTCCAGAGATGTCGATATGTTGTCGAAGTTATTCTAGAATCTTGTAATAGTGTGAAAACTCTTGAAGAGCATAGCTATAATATTGTATTGTAACTATTGTTGTTATTGAGTTGAGTGTTTGGAGTATGGGTTTTTTCCCAAAAGGGTTTTTCCACATATATGTTGTGTTATAAGTTTATTCTATTTTGAATATTTGTTTATGTGTTTTTAGATGTGCATCTGAATCTATAAATGTTAATTGGTCAGAAAGATTTTTGGAAATGAAGGTGCAAAACTGAACAAATTATGTTTGGTTTTGACTGAGAAAAAATAGCAAATCAGCTCACGAGACTTTAAAACCTAACATATGAGCTCATATTGGCATGGATAATTGAGAGCAACAATCATTTTGACTTGACAGTCATTTGGTCACAAAATGTAAGCTCAAACGGGAGGCTACTTTGCAAAACTGAAAGTTTGCAAACAACAGAAAAGTGTCAAAACCCTCCAGCTTCACTTTTTGAAACCTTGACAAAACTCATCGTGGGAAGCTAAAAATTGATATTCCTGCTTACATAGAACACATGAGAGAGCTTACAAATGGGTTTTCCACGAAAAATCAACAGGCATCAAAATATGACTCTCCAAAGTAGGTCACTTAGGCTGATTCTTTAGGTGCACTTCTGAAAGTGCAGAGGAAATTTTTTTTCGAAATGGGCATCTCAAATTTGCAAAATTTGAGAGTGCCAATAGTCCCCATGTTGCTAACATTGTAGACACCTTCTGACATAGTCATGTGCTTCTCTTTCCATAGTAGGCCAATAATACCCCATTAGCAGTTTCTTGGCCAAGGTCATACCGCTTGAGTGTGAACCACATATGTTGTTATGCACCTCAGTTAAGGAGGTCAAGGCCTCCTCAGCATTCAAACATCATAATAGGGCTCCTTCTATGCTCCTATGGTAAAGGGTTTCTCCTAGGATGACAAAATGAGAGGACTTTCTGATAAAGGTTCTTTTTAGGCTTGAGGGTAAGTCAGCAGGTAGGGCCCCCATTCACAAGTAGGTGTATACATCATGATACTAGGGATCACCAGGACCAATGACTTCACACACAAATTCTAACTTTGGTACCTTGAATGCAAGTATGAAAAGCTTCTCTACCAGGAATTCATGTTTTGGGACATTGCAAGGGATGTCCAATTGGGATCCAATTGTTGCCATGGTGTCTGTTGCTCTGTTATTTGCTCTAGGTATCTACTCGAATGTGATTTCAATGAAGGAATCCTTAAGACTTTCCACCAATTTCTTGCATGGAGTTAGCTTGTCATCTTTAGTCTAGTACTCATAATTTACTTGATTGATTATTAGCTATGAATCCCCATATACCTTGAGAGCCATGATATGCCATTGCATTGTTATTTTGAGTCCTATGGTTAGAGCCTCATATTCTACAATATTGTTTGTGTAGGGAAATGTCAACTTGTAATATTTTGGTATGCACTCTACCTGTGGGGTGATGAAAAAGACCCCAACTCCCGATCCATGTTGTGTGTAGGAACCATCAAAGTACAACTTCCAGTGGTTTGCTATGCTCAAGTTGAAGATGGATTCATCAAGGAATTCTAAAATTAGTGGATTCTCTGAGTACACATTGGTGTTTTTTCCAATTGGTCTGCAATAGCTTGACCTTTGATGGCCTTACGTTCTATGTGCTCAATGTCATATTTTGATAGGATCATGACCCATTTGGCCATCCTTCCTGTGAGCATCGCTTTGGAAAGAAAGTACTTGAGTGGGTTGATCTTGGAAATGAGTTTGATTTTTTGTGTTAACATGTATTGTCTAAACTTCTATGAGGCAAACACCAATGCTAGACAAGCTATTTCAATGAAGGAATAGTTTAACTCATGCCCTAACATGGTTAGGCTGATGTAGTAGATGGCTCTCTCTATTCTGTTTTCATAATGATGAGCTAGGAGAGCACCAAGAGTTGTTGTTGTTGATATGTACAGGATTAGGGGCTTTCCTGGGATTGGTGGAATAAGCATAGGAGGTGTGAGCAAATATTCTTTGATTTTGTTAAATGCCTAATCACACTTTTCATCCCACTTGTACGCTACCCCCTTGTGGAGTAGGTGAGAATATGAGATTGACTTGTCTGCTAGTTGAGCTATGAATCGGCGGATTGACTGGAGCCTACCTTGTAAGCCTCTCAATTGTTTCAACATCCTAGGTGCATCCATCTTGAGGATTGCCTTTACCTTAGTGGGATCTATTTCAATTCCTCTCATAGACACAATGTATCCCAAGAGATTCCCTGATTGTATGCCAAAGACACATTTCTTTGGATTAAGGTGGACCTTGTATTTCTCAAGCCTGTCAAAGATGGCACTCAATGTTGCAATGTTGTCTTGTCTCTTTCTAGATTTTTCTAATATGTTGTCAACATAATCTTCCATAGTCTTATGGATCATGTCATGAAAAATTAAGGTCATTTCCCTTTGATATGTTTCTCCAGCATTCTTTAGGCCAAACGACATCATGTACCAGCAATATGTCAACAATGGACAAGTAAAAGTTGTTTTATGTTGATCTGCTTTGGCTATCATGATTTGGTTATACCCAAAGAATCCATCCATCAGTGAGAGCATCTCATGTCCCACGGTCATTTTTGCAATCATATCAATGTTGGGAAGTGGGAAGTCATCTTTGGGACATGCTTTGTTCAAGTCTCTAAAATTTGTGCATATACAGACGCCCCCATCGGGATCTGAAACAGGAACAAATTTGATACCAATTTCAGATAGTTGACTTGATGTATGAACACTACATCAAATAGCTTCTTTAATTCCATTTTGACTAACAAGGCTATCTAGGGATGCATTTTTCTGAGTTTCTTCCTGACAGGATTTTCTTTGGAATAAACTGCTAGATGGTGGACCACAATCTCCAAATCAAACCCGGGTATGTCACCATAGCTCCATGCAAAGTTGACCTTTCTCTCCCTTAAGAAAGCAGCTAGAAGTTCCTATTCTTTTGACATTATTAATGATTCAACATAAGATGTGATATGTGGAGTTTCCTCTATTCCTAAGTTGACTGGGTTGCACTTTTTGGCTAGAATTGCTAACTTTTCCTGATGTAGAGCTCTGAGTAGAAGATTGAGTCCTTCATCCTCATGTACCTTAGAGAGGTTTTCACCATTGGATACATCCTTTTGTTTTACTATTTTAGGGTCAAAGAGTGCCATAGGATGGTTTTCACTCAAAGACTTTGAGATTATTCTCAAGTTTTCGCTTTTGTGACTAAAGGATTTAATTATGTCCCTATAATAAGCTTGTGCATCCAGAATGATATCAAACCCATCCTTATGATCTTCACATGGTATCGTGCTCCGCAATCCCATTAATTTTGAGAGCGCTTCATCGTTTTCAAAACTACCTAGAACTAGTGGTCCTCATTGGTTGTAATCGATGAGCTAGGAGTATACAAGGTTGATTTCATGGGTTTGACTAGTTGACTCAAATGACACGGTACTAATCATGAGAAGGGTGGTGTCCTCAAAAAGCATAGGTAGGTTGGTTATGGGATCTTCATCATCACTACTACTACAGACATCAGTTATGTCAAATGTAAAGTTGTCTATGACTCGACCTGTAGATATGGGTAAATGAAGTTCGACTGTTGATTGCTGAGGAGTTTTGACCTTCTTGACTGGGGGATTTTGGCCACGTATGGTTATACTCAGAGGGGTACATTTGAGTCCAAGATGTTTCATTCGCATGGTCTCAGGAATGATGGGTATTAGAAGCCCATTGTCATTTTCTCCAAGCCTCTAGTTTCTATCATAGCCCACTGCAAGAATCATTTGTAAGCCTTTACTGCTATCATCCATAGGTAGATCGGTTGTTGGTCTATTGTCTTGATATAGGAGATGGGATGGGTCCTCTTCTATTACTTCCCATATGAGATCTCCCCCAACTTTTGAAGCTAGAAGATCCTGTTGTGAAGGTTTGGGATGAGGAAGCATCATTTCACTATGGTTGTCCTCATGACCCGAGAGATTGTGATAACTCTCCTACCACAAAATCATTTTTTGGAATTGTATAATGTCCACACCCATTGCCTTGGATAATGACCTTAATATCAGAGATGGCGGGTGTCTTTGTCATAGAAGTGGAGGCGAGAGTGGTTGGATCAATGTATGGAGTTGATGGGCCCTCATCGTTCTTCGGCACTTGGGGGGTTTTGTAATATTTTGCTTCTAGGATCTTGCAGTAAGAAAAGGGTTTTGGATCCCCATGGATAGTGACCTCTTGGCCTTGGTATGTGAACTTGACACATTGGTGGAAGGTTGATGCCACTACTTGCATCCCATTGATCCATGGATGCCTCAGGAGAATGTTGTAAGGCAAATCGAGGTCGACGACCTAATAGGTGGTTTCCATAATTGTTGGCCCTACTTGAATAGGGATTTGGATAGTGCCTTGAGACACTATTTCTTGATCATCGTAAGCCCTGATTGCGATTCCTTTCCATTTTTTAATGGAATCGTCTGAGATTTTAAGATTCTTTATGAGCTTGAGGGAACAGATGTTTAAACTGCACCTCCATCCACCAAGACTCTCTTGACTTTGTTCTTATGTACTAGGACCTCCAGATGGAGTGCACGATTGTGTGGGAAAGTCTTGATTGAAAAATGAAAGAATATTTAGGTATGTGCAAGATCATGATGGGTCAAAAAGTGGTGATATGATGGGAATGTGTAGGGTGTGTGGTTGACGACTGTTTTTTACCCAAAATTGATGAAACAAAAAGGGTTTTTAAAGGATATTCTCAACTTTCCACCAATATAAATTATACTTTACTTTGAATTTAATAAATAATTATTATCCATTTTCTATTTTAATTACCACTAAATTCTTGATTGATAGGATGATTGAAAAACATCTATAGCTTTCAAACAACATCACATTTTTTGAATCTAAGACATGTGTCACATTTTATGCTTTGCATACTATATGATTAAAAAAAATTGAATTTTATGAAGTTTTGACCAAGTTAAGGTGGTCAGACATATGATTTTTTATATTTTTTAAAAGTTGTAATAAAAAAATCATAATTAATTATTTACTTGGAAAAAAATTACAAAAAAATATGCATCACATCGAGGCATGAGTCCTCTACTTATATCTAAAATCTTATAAAAATATTATCATTTTATTGTGGTTAGGGTGGTCAGATAGACACCTACTTTTTTTTTCCCTGAAATTTAAGTGCCACTGCATTGAAATTTCAAATTTTCACCAAATAGATTTTTTCCTTTTTTAAATAAACCTAGTAGTTTAGAAACTACATTCAATTTTCTACAAATTCTATTCTTACATATTTTTGAAATAATATAGAAAACTTATTCAAATTTTTACGTTAAGTTGCCTAACTCTGATTTTTCTGAATTTTTTGCCACTTAAGGGCTTGTTTTTTCCATGATGATCCTACACATACCCATTTGGGGTAATGATGTTTCCAACCATAGCTTGGAATTGTTTTGTATCAAGATCCGCAGAGATGGTGGATGAGGCTAATGCTTCTTTAAGGATCTTTTTGTGGGCTAATGATATCTTTAGTAACTCCATGATGGAGATCTGAGTTGGGGTTCTTTTCAACTAATCAAGGACATTATAGCCACTAGGAATAGATCTTGTTTTGGAAGTGGGTGCTCTAGGAGCCTGAGATGACCGTATGATGGTGAATTTTTTGCCTCTTGTGGTGACTCCACAATCATCTTGGGCTCCTTTGATGGTGATAATAGAGCAATACTCATCTAGGGATGCGATGACATGGTCATATACATGATTCACACTTTTAAATGCACCCTTCCCCTTATCATTGTTATTGTTCCCTTTGTTGTTATGATTGGGCATCGAGTTTGTGTAGATCTTAAGATTTTGATTTCCTGCTGCTTGTTCCACATTTATGATTTTATCATCAATGAGGTCTTGAATTAAGTTTTTCAACCTCATGCAACTGGCAGTTGTGTGTCCCTTAATTTTGTGAAAATCACAAAGGTGATTTCCATTGTACCACGATGCTTTCACCAAGGGCTCTTAATAGTTGTCTTAGGTGGAGATTATGATTAATTTTTCCTCTACCAGCCTCTTCATGATGGATTCAACTAATTCCCCAAGGGTTGTGTACTTTTGCTTGGGGGATTTTTTGTTTTGCTAGGATGGCCGGGCCTTTGATCGTGCACATTGTTGACTGTTTGATGGCTCAACTACTGAGTCACAGTTTAAGCTTGACGATTATTCTAATTGTTGTTTTAGGGATTTTGTTGGAGTGTTGGTGTGTTTTGTCGAGGAGAACTAATGATAACTTTGGTTTCGACAACACCATCATTGGTAATGTTTATGTTTTTCGCCCATGTGCAAGGTTTGTCGTTATAGCTGGTGGATGGGCGATTGTTTTGTTGTTTAGGATATGTGGGTGTCCCTCCTTGTGTAATAAGGGCTCGTTCAATGTTAAGCACCTTGGAGATCAATTGATTGTATGTGGTGATACCTTGCACCTTGAGATGGAATGCCAAGGTTACCTCCAGATTGGAGATGATGGTGCAAACTTGTTCTTCTAGCATGACCCATTTGCTCCTATTCACCTTAGATTGCCATCGTTGTAGGAAGGAAGCAAATGGTTCATTTTTTTTTTGTTTAAGAGTTGATAATTCCTCTAGACTAACATCCATATTGATATTAAATGCATAATTTTTTATGAATGCATCTACTATCTCTTAGAATTTTTTGATGCCAGGAGGGAGGTGAGAGAACCACTCCATCGTGTGGCTAGCCAAACTTCTAGGAAATAGCCGCATCAAATATGTATCATCATATGTGACTTCCATGCAATGAACTTGGAATTCCCTAATGTGATTGTTCAATTGTTAACCTTTAAACAAAATCTAGTGGATTTTCCTAAAGTTCTTTTTAACCCTTTGTTGTAAAAATGAAACCTTTTGTAGTGTTCTTTTTAGAATCCAAAAAGACATGAGTTGGCCTAAAAAATAAAACTAAAGCATAGAATGGAAGCTCCGAGCATTTAAAAATGATTTATCAACTTCAAATTTAATGCTCAATTCTCTTTGACTCCAAGATTCTTCAAAGATCGCTTCTTATCTTCCAATGTTGCAAGTCCTTTGCATGAATGAAATGCTCCTCCTTCCTTTTCCTTATTAAACAAAAAGGAAATGATGTGAGGATCAAATTATTAAATTCATTTTGATAATTAACTTCAACCAATAACATGATCTCAATTGAAAGGACAAATGATTTGGATGATCATGATAATAAAAGAAGCATTTATAAGTGAATCATGCTTTGATATTGAACTAAACTCTAATGTAAAACTACAATAACATGAAACTTACAACAAAAATGATAATATCACTCATCATCAAATTATCACAAATGACTGCTAAAGATCCAACTTTTGAATGAAAAACTTATCATGATGACATGATCTTACATCTCAAAAGAAGATCATATGTCTCAAATAAACATTTTTTTTCTAAGAGCACCCATATCATGTTAACATTCTTAACACGTGATCAAATCCACCTTAGAACAAAAACATCCATCTATAAATTAGAATTATTTTTCAAGACAACACATTATAACTGACACCTCAACCAAAGATTAAGGATCCTCTTGAATGACAAAAAATGAAAATAACCCTCTTAAAACTCAAAATGTGTTTAAAAGAGAGAGTCAAGGGGATTTGACTATTGCGTTTAAATGTGATTTGATCTATAAATCAGTACAGCCTTTGAATAATGGTATCAATAGAAGCATTCATTACTTCTATTATTTAGATGGAACATCAATTTTCACAAAGTCCCAGCTATTACCACCTTATCAAAGTAATATAAAATATTAGTTCACAATGATAGCTTGTAAGAGATCAAGCATCAAATAAAGTGATAAAATCAGATAGATCTTTATGTAAAATGGTAGAGATGTAATGCATTTAAGAAGGCTATCTACAAAATGGGACAGAAAATTCAACCAAACCTTCAACTCATTACAAAACTTTTTCCTTATAAAATAAAATTTGTCTACATACTAATAACTCGCATGAGTGTGAAGTAAGAGAAAGCATGATAAACCTGTAACTTTTAGTTTAGGTGAAGGTACAGGAGCAGTATGTCTTAAATTCTTGCCACTTATCTTCATTTGAAAAATTTCAACTTAAGCTTTGAATAAAGAATGCCAGGAAATTCATGATAATAGATGATAGTCAAGAGTTTTTATTTTGAGGACACTAATCAACACCACTTTACAAAATAACAATAGATTTCCATTGATCATAATTAGTTCACATTGTCTATTACATGTCTACACATATTTTTGAATCAATAGAGACAAAAACATAATACTACTTTTCAATCTAATCTTGAAATTTTATCGGGCTAAGAAAATAATTTATTCCACCAATTGGACAGAGCTTCACAAGCAATGTCAGCATAGCAAAAGTTTCATTTGCTCAAACAAAGACCCTCAACAAATTTGGGACTCATTATGGACAGATATCTAGATGCCTCTCTATATTCTCACCATGCCACAGACTATCTAATTGAGACAAGAAATTTATGCGAGTTTCTTTGTAATATGTAAAAAAAAAAAAACCCACAAACAATGATCTTTAATACTTTCAAAAAAATGCATTTGGCACGTGTAAAACCTGAATTCCACAACCTTTTCCAGCATCCTCTTGCGTGTTAAGAATGAATCTCTATAAAAGGGTATGGACATCCATCAAAACATAACGCATAGAGAGATTTTGTCAGGTGTCCTATGCAGTTTCAAATTTGGGAAAGGTAACGGCCCTATCTACTGCTATACATTAATTTATTAGACATGAATATGATAGATATTGCAAACTGTTTGCTCAATATGTGTGACGAGAAACAACAAAAATAGCTATAAAATACTCTAGGCAAACATGGGAAAACCAAAATAGGAAATGCATATAGAAGTTGATAATGATGATGATATTTAGAAACAACAAAACATCAATCAAATTTAGGAATGTCAGTAGCATATCATATATAAACACTAAATCTGGATCTACACTAAATCAATATCACCTCTATTAGATTTTAGGAATGCAGTGCATATAGAAGATGATAGTGATGATGATATTCAGAAAGAACAAAACATCAATCAGATTTAGAAATGTCAATAACATATATATCCAATGGTGAAATTCCCTCCTTCTAGTGCCATATGTGAGCCCCTACAAATTTGCAAACAGCTTTAAACTAATCCATACTCATTAGCTTAATGTTAGTTTCAAGCAAACAAAGTAGTGCTCCTATGAAATAATCCATCATGCCTCATAATGTGATGAGGGTGTAACCCGAGACACATAAAATAATTCACAAAAAAAAGAGAACAATTTTATTATTCAGAAAATGGAATTCTTACATGCAGAGGTTCTTAAATCCTCAAGTTCTACGATGGGTGCATGCTACAAAAATTACAGAATAACCCCTTTTCGTAATATGTGAACTTGTCCCCAAAAAGTTACCCCCAAAAATTAGAAACCCCAAAAATAAATAAAGCTCCTTTTGAGTTCGGAGCCAAAACAACATTCAAATTTGAATTTTGGCAGTTTGGCACCAAAAATACAACTTGAAATTCAAATTTCAAAAGTACATTCGAAAATTAGCATATTCTAGAAAGTGCACTATCTTCCGAGAGCCATAACTTTTGATTCGGGACTCTATTTTTCAAACCATTTGAACCATTGGAAAGGTCTCAGAGTCAAGAATGTGCTCACAATTTGCTACACCAATTTTGTCAAGTTTTGGTGTCGTTTTGGGACCATTTAAGGCCTCAAATCTGACTTGGAAGGTTTTCAGGTGTAATTCTGGGAGACTAAAACTGCAATATCTTCTAAACCAAGAATAGAAAAACAAAATTGAAAGTTGGGAATTACATTATGACAAAAAGGGTATCTAGAAATGCAAAGACATCTAAAAAACTACCAACATGAATTGAAAATATTTTTTGGGTGATGTAGGATTTCCCTTACACCACTGGATGCTCCTACATCAGACACCGAGGGTAATTTGAGAAGTGACCCCGTCACATATCAAATGGTTGAGGAAAACTAAAATGGTCAACCTCTGCCTTAGGTAGCTAGGATAAATCTTCCATAGGCCTTCCTCTCTATTTCACCAGATATTCTTCATATTGCCTGTTTCTGGTACTCCTCCCCACACAGCTATCCAGGATTGCTTCAATCTCCTCCTTCTCTAAAGTAGATGCTAGAATTCCATACTTCCCTATTGTTGGTGCTTCCTCTGCACCACATTCATGATACTCTGTCAAATCTAAAATGTTGAACACAGGGGAAATGTTGACTCCCTCTAGCAACTCCGCCTCATATGCATTCCCTGAATCATGCTTCTTCAAAATCTTGCAGGGACTGGATTTCTTCATCTTTAATTTGTTATAGGTTCCCACTGGAAACATTTCTTTCCTCAAGTGGACCATTAATTTATCACCAATCTGAAACTCCTTATTCCTCCTTTTTTGATCTACCTTAGCCTTATACTACATATTCATCTTGTTAATATGTTCTCTTACCTTCTCATGTATATCCTTGATGTGTTCTGCAAAATCTTTGGCTTTGGCACTTATCTTCTTCTCTTTGTCCAGCTTCCTCAATTCTAGAGTTGTTATAGGGTTGCATCCATACACAATCTAGAATGGTGATCTACCAGTGCTTTTGTTGACAAAATTGTTGTAAGAAAATTCTACTTGGGGTAAGATCGAGTCCCATCTCTTGGGTTTATCTCCTACCAAGCATCTCAATAGCTAACCTAGACTCTTATTCACAACTTCCATCTACCCATCTGTCTGTGGATGGTGTGTAGAACTGAACTTCAACTCTTTTTTCAATTTCTTCCACAAGGTCCTCCAAAAGTATCCCAGAAATTTGGTGTCACAATTTGAGACAATACTCTTTGGTAGACCATGTAGCCTCACCACCTCTCTAAAGAACAAGTCAGCAATGTGGAGTACATCATGGGTCTTCTAATATGGAATGAAATGCACCATCTTTGAAAACCTATCAACCACCACAAATACCAAATCATTCCCTCTCTGTGTCCTTGGCAAGCCAAGAACAAAGTCCATACTTATATCCTCCCTCAACCTATCTGGTAGAAGTAAAGGCTGATAGAACCCTGTATTTTGGCTCACTCCCTTAGCCATCTAACATACCCTACAAATCTACACAAACTTATTTACATCTTGTGACAACTGAGGCCAATAATAATGCTCACTAATAATGGCTATGGTCTTATCCCAACCAAAATGTCCTTCCATTCCTCCATTGTGCTTCTCCTTTATCAATTTCTCCCTCATGGAACTTGTCGAAACACACAATTGACTTCCCTTAAATAACATGCCATTTTGGATTATGAAATCTAGCCACTTTGTTCTTTCCACTGTAACAGACTCCTTGCAAGCTTTCCAAGCCTCTACAAAATTAGGATCTTTTGGATACAATGTTTTGAGTTCATTGAACTTAACCACTTCAATCTATGGGTACGTGCAGGATCATGGTATGCCAAAAAGTGGCAATGGAGAAAAAATTACGTGTTTCATCGACTCAAAAACGTGAAAATGCCAAGTTGAATTTATGTGGCTTGGGTGTCAGTACACACTACCGAAGCAAAGCCCAAACCTAGATTTCCATATCAGATATCCAATCCAAATCAGATATCCGATTTGCGCCACACATATATATTTTGTTTCGCCCTGATTAAAACTCATTTCACATTTGTTTAACTGCAGGCGCATAGTGAAAACTTCATTCAGCAAATCAGATATCCGACTTCACACAAATCCATCTTCAAAAGGTTAGATTCTTGGTTTTTCTTTGCTCTAATCAAATTTTCAATTAGATTTGTGTAATTTTAGTTAATTTTTTATAGATTTTTTTCAAAATAGGGATTTTGATAGATTTTTTATGAAAAATTTGAGTTTAGTATGGATTTTGATGAAAATTGAATGTTTGTAATGGATTTTGATTTAAAAATAGTGTTTTTTATGTATTTGGATTAAAAATTAGAGAATTTTATAGATTTTTGTTAAAAACTAGGGTTTTTGTTGGATTTTTTTAAAAAACTAGGGTATTTTTATAATATTTTCATTTATATTGTCTAATTTTAATTAGATTAATTTTTTTTTAACTTTAATCAGGCATTATGGTTGCTAACAATGAAAATGCACAAATGCCAAGTGCTCCACCATCTCCACAGCCATCAATTGAAGAATTAATTTGTGAAAAAATTGCAATAATTAAGGGGCATTTCTGAAGTTTATATGAGATTCCCTTGATTATCTGAGATGTCAAACACAATGAAAGAAATAATTAACAACATAGAAACCCTCTCCTTGCAACATAATTCCTTTCATTCGTGGCGAGAAGACATGAGAGAATATTATGCATGTGGATTGTCCTATGATGATGTGAAAGATCTCTGAATAACCAAAGCCCAAATAGCCTCTTTATTTGTTAACCCCCGCACTGGTTTTCCAGTTAATGTTAATAAAACAAAACTTTCTATAAAATGGTGCACTCATAGAGACATTGTAGAAAAATTTTGGGATCGTTGGTGTATGGTTTTTTTGAAACCACCGAACAACAATTGTGATATACCATTTTACTTTATAAAAAAATTATATGTTGAGTTTGTATTGGGGCATCATGTCAATTACTTTGACATTAAACCCTTCCAGGGCGTTGGTGGAGGTACGCCCCAGGATAGACCAGGGGAGTTAGAGTAATACCCCGCCCATATATTCCCCCTCCCCTTCCTCCGCCACCTTCAGTATACCATCTAGATATTATGCAGGATGCAGCCACACAGACTATTCACACCATTCACTCTTTGAGTGGTCTTTTGGTTTCGCATGCTTCTGTAGTAGCTCAGCCACATTCTGGTGATGTTGGTGATGGCTTGAGTGTTGTTGTGTCATCCTCGTTAGGTCCACATATTTGTGTACCACATACTTGCTCCATGTCCTACCAGATATGCTTGGGTCCTCTTGTACAGCCTGCCGAGCATCCCATGGACACTTCGATTATGACTTCCATGATGTGGACATTATAGATCAGACGCAAGGGAGTGGAGCACACCGTACAGAGTCCTCTCTTGCTAGAGAGGGGGACATTGGAATAGTGACACAAGTAAAATTTAAGTTGTGAATTCATAACTTGCATTTGTTTTTAAATGAATATTAATAAGAGATAGTATAATGTACTAATATTTATTTACATGGTCTATTTAACAGTTGATGTCCGAGGAGGAGCTAACACAAGTGAAGGATAGCACCCTGAGGGCCATTTCATTTGGCCTCCACATGCACACAGTATATATTTTGCACTCACTCATTTATATTTATTTATTATATACTTTCTTGTCATTTGAATTGTTATTAATGAAATTATATAATAACTTATATGTTTATCTTATTTTCCTCTTGTAGGAAATACCTAGTGCGAGCGAGGTGCAGCCTTGTCCAGATTATGGAAGTGCAACGTTGGATAAGGGGAAGGTAATTGAACTCAAATTTGATTGAATTAAGAATTTTAAGATCTTATATTGATTATACATACATCGACATAGATTGGTAGTTTCATATGTACTTGTCATTTTTATGTGCAGGGAATTATGAGCTATATGTCCTTGTTGACAAGTGCCACAACGCCCGAAGCAGTACGTATTGGAACACTTGAAGGAGTAGGTGTTGAAGCACCTCAAGGAGGAGGTGTCGAAACACCTAAAGGAGATAAAGAAAAAGATCAACCTAAAGAAGTATGTGTTCATTTTATTGTGTTTGGTATTTATATGTTCCTATTACTGACAATTGTATGCTAACTTGGATCACTTTGATGTTTTTGTTCACCTATATAGATTGAAATTACAAAAGATGGTTTGGTCAGTTCTTTGAGAGGGGCATATTCTAGGACTCATGACCCTTTGAAGATACGGATATTTCAAGTAATCAAGATTACAATTTTAGAGTTCAATTATAATTTAATGTATATTGATTTTGATGTTAATTATTCAATTTTAAATTATATAGTATAACTAATCTCAATTGTGGTTTTGACTTTTTCTTGTGACAATGAGTGCTTAGGTGATGCATAGATAAGATGGCATATGCCACATATTGTAAAATTTTGTTTGAGTTGGCATTGATGCCATTTTTGTATATGGACATACACTTGATTATTGGATAATTTGATATATAGAAGTTGACAATCGAAATTTAATTGCCTCCTCATGTGCATAATTAAACTCTTTGAAAATTTAATCAAGTGAGCAATGGTTAAATATCTTGATGTACAATAGCATAAAAAGAATGGTTATATTATGTAGTTTATTCATATTGCTGATTACATTGCTTTGCACATCTTTCAAACTCAAAGCATTACTTCACATTGCATAAGTAACAACTAGATGTGATAGATGAAAAAATTTAATTACAATATAGTTTTTACAAAGTGAACCTAAGCAATTATGCAATTACTTCACATTACATAACTAATAATTAAAAATTTATTCATATTATTGATTACATTGCATTGCACATCTTTCAAACTCAAAGCATTACTTCACATTGCATAAGTAACAACTAGATGTTGATAGATGAAAATATTTCAATTACAGGCTTATTGTCCCCTCATTCCACACACTATGCAACTATTTACTTGCGATGTAGGGGCCGAACAATGGAGAAAACATCTAAAAATAATATATATATGCAGCCTAGAAGCATGAATTAGTACCAATATTAATGCATCACCATTGATTACCTTGAAGTAGAGATTTGAATCAGCATCATTCTTCAAGAAGCCCAAACTAGACAGGTACCAATCAATCCTTCTGTACCATGCATGAGGAGCTTGCTTAAGACCATACAAGGCCTTCTTCAGCTTACACACATGTTACTCCCTCCCATGAACCTCAAAACCATCAGGTTGCTCGACATAAACTTCTTCCTCAATCACGCCATTGAGAAAATTTGTCTTCACATCCATTTGATGAATCTTCCATCCTCTTGATGTAGCAAGGGCAATGATAGTTCTGACAGAAGTGTAATGAGCAACAAGAGCAAATGTTTCTTCATAATCAACTCCCTCTTTCTAAGAAAACCACTGTCAATCAGCCAAGTGTTCACTAGTGTCAGTGGGTACATTGCTTGACAATGTTGAGCAAAACAAATATTCATTCTTCTATGGAGAAACATCATCTACATCTACAACGAAGGCTTGATGATTAGGTCTATCTGAACAATGTTTGGAAAAGTGACCAAACTTATCACACCTAAAGCATTGAATCTTGGACAAGTCTCGCTTCTTCTTGGAAGGGGGCGCACCATCATTTCCTTTGTCTTGATTCCTCTTGAAGAATCCCTTCTTTCCACTTCTTCCTTTCTTCTTCAAAGGTTGGGCGCCAACTATGCAAAGCCATTGTAATCTTTAAGGAAATGTGCTTATGGTTTTCATATCATGAATAACTACCTTCCAATCAAACAATATTTGTCCAAACAGAAGTTAAGAATCCACAAAGTAAGCTCAGGCTAACTTTACGCGTTAAACAAAAATCATCCATTCAAAGAAAGTATGAGCAAAATTTCCACCATAAATCAATGCTTATCAAATCTTGCATTCATCTAACAAACTTTCAAAGAAAATTTTATTCCAAGTGTAATCTAATTCTAATCTATCTCCAATCTATGGTGGAAGAAGTTATGCAACCATGCACACTATTTGACAATAAAAGTGGTTCAAATCAAATCATGCATAAGAGCTTTTATTATCAAAACTAGTCTATCACAACAATTCTATACACTATCTCCACCCTTTACAAATGAGGGGCAAGCTCAATTTCACTTTAAGGCTGGTTGACTTCCTCTTTTCTCTTGCCATTTCAAACTTAACATGCTGAGCAGACTTCACTCATTCACTTTCCATGTTCATATTCTTCTAAGTGCAAACACTCATTATCCTCTTGAAGTGGATTTGGCAAGATTCCATCTTTTATGCCATGTCACTCTTTGGTAAGCATGGATCTTGTCAAGTTTCATGGCCAAGACATGTGGCAGACTTCAATCATGTTTGACACATCCCTTTCTTAACATGGGCGGGCTTTGCTGAGTGTTTGTACCAAGAAACAAGGGTGGACTTTCCTTTATGTATTGCTAGCAGACTTTTCTTTATACCAAGCCATTGATTATTTCCTTGGAGCAGACTTGGCTATATTGTATGCCACTTTTGTATCGCTAGGAGGGCTTAGTCTTAACAAGTGCCATGTTTTACTCTTGAAGCAGACTCTACTCTCCTCTTTGCTAGCAGACTTCCTTCTCTCTTTTCCAAGCTCTGTCATGTGCTGGAATGGCTGGAAGAGATCGATGAAGCTACTAGCATCAACAGAATTGTGGTAGCTTGATATATAGAGTCTATTGATGTTAGGGTTCAATTTGTATGATATTGAGAGTGGTAGCTTAATATAGGTCCACAATACCTTTTTGTAATATCATAGAATAGGGCTCATAGACTGACCTCTAGTTAAAATGTCTCTCAAATGCACAAAAAAGAATGAAATTACTTAAAACCAAGTTTGTGAAGAAGTTAACTCTTTTGCCCACTAGTTTCCCTTAAGAGTCCAAAGTGCTAAAAGGCAACAATTTTTGAAGGGATATTTCTAGGATATTGTGAGGCATAAAGATTCTCCATCAAAGGCTATGGGATCGTGTTGGGACCATCTACAAAAAACTCTCTTGGTTTTTGCTATCTCAGAGGCGTTTTCCTATGGTGATGACTTTTTAGTGGAGGGAAAAGTTGCCAGATGCAAGCAGTGTGAAGTTGCAAAGTGGTGCAACTTTCATTCTGCAACTCGTACGACCAAATAGACTGTTCCAACACATCCATATGGGTACACTTACGCTAAGTATGGTCCTCTTTTGCACCCAAATACGCCGAATCACTCCGAGCTACATTGGACTGGCGATTTCCCTTAAGAGTCCAAAGTGCTAAAAGGCAGAAATATTTGAAGGGCTATTTCTCGGAGACCGTGGGGCATATAGACTCTCCGTTAGAGGCTATGGGATTGTGTTGGGACCATCTACAAAAACCTCTCTCGGTTTTTGCTATCTCGGAGGCGTTTTCCTATGGTGATGACTTTTCAGTGGAGGGAAAAGTTGCCAGATGCAAGCAGTGTAAAGTTGCAAAGTGGTACAACTTTCATTCCGCAACTCGTACGACCAAACAGACTATTCCAACACATTCGTATGGGTACGTTTATGCTATGGATGGTCCTCTTTTGCACCCAAATACGTTGAATCACTCCGAGCTACATTGGATCGAAGATTTCCCTTAAGAGTCCAAAGTGCTAAAAGGCAACAAGTTTTGAAGGGCTATTTCTCAGAGACCATGAGGCATAGAGCCTCTCCATTGGAGGCTACGAGATCATGTTGGCACCATCTACAAAAACCTCTCTCAATTTTTTCTATCTCGAAGGCGTTTTCCTGTGGTGATGACTTTTCAGTGGAGGGAAAAGTTGCCAAATGCAAGCAATGTAAAGTTGTAAAGTGGTGCAACTTTCATTCCGCAACTTGTACAACCAAACGGACTATTCCAACATGTCCGTATGGGTACGTTTATGCCAGGGATGATCCTCTTTTGCACCCAAATATGTCGAATCACTCTGAGCTACATTTGACCAGTAATTTCCCTTAAGAGTCCAAAGTGCTAAAAGGCAACAATATTTGAAGGGCTATTTCTCAGAGACCATGGGGTATACAGACTCTCTGTCAAAGGCTACAAGATTGTGTTGGGACCATCTGCAAAAAGCTCTCTTGGTTTATGCTATCTCAAAGGCATTTTCCTATGGTGATGACTTTTTAGTGGAGGGAAAAGTTGCCAGATGCAAGCAGTGTAAAGTTGCAAAGTGGTGCAACTTTCATTCCGCAACTCGTACGACCAAACATGTAAGAATTGGCTATGAAGGTAGCCACCCAAGATCTAGAGGCCTAATTGAAAGTACAAATGAGAGAGAAAAGAATATGACAAGAATAAATTGTATTCCTATCAATGATATAAGATAATGATGGTACAATGCTATGCTATGAGACCCCTTGGATATATAGCCAAGGTGAGAACATAGGAGGGCATAAGATTATGACAAGTGTCGTAATCTTATGACATGTGACAACAATGAAGAGTTATCACTCCATCTAAAGTGGAAAAGGATAATGTGATAATCTCCACAAAAGGTGGATCTCCCACAAAAGGTGGAGAGATAATCACATGATGTGTCCAGGAAGTGATGAGGAAATGAGATGTCAACTCCACCAAAGGTGGAAAATCTCCAACAACCTCCTATGTGGTCCCTAAGTAAACTTAAGTAAGGTGTAATTATGACCTAGGACAAGGTACAAGACATTTAATTACACCAACACCCCCCCTTAAGTGCAACTTAGGGAGAATGTACACAAAAGTAAACAATGCAAGATGGGTCCCAACTACTAAGCCATGTTAGGTACCCATGTACAAATGCAATGAAATCTCTCACAAGTGGAGTAAAGATAGAAAAACCCAGTGGGAAAAAACTACCCCCCAAAAGAGAGATGAAATACAAAAATCAATGAACATAGCATGAGAAGGAAAAAACCCCATGTGAGGAAAAAGTCCCCCCCATACAAGAGAAGAAGAGAGACAAGGTAGCCCCCCCTCAATGTACAATGATCACCAATGGAAGATGCTCAAGAAGGAATGAAGAAGCTGCTCCAAAAATGTCGAACAACGTTCCTCCCCTTGGGAAGAAACAATACCAAAGGTGTATGAATAAAGTCTCCCCAATCCATAAGTGAAGAAGGAAGAACCCTCAAAATGTAAGAAGTCTCTGAAATCTGCTCAAATGTCACTGTGTCGATGCTGAAAGATGCCTTTCCCAAACCATGTGAAGCTGCAATGTAGTCACCTCCTGAAATGTGTGAGAAACCCTTTGCAACAACCCACTGATCTGCTGAAAAAGACAGCTCAAGATCTAGCAAGGATAAAGGTAGAACATACTCCAAAGACGTTGTCTCCTCAAAAGAGAAAGTGGCCTCCTCCAACTGTTGTAAAGATGCATCCACAATCACATCAACCTTGAAAGACTGATCATGTAGAGGAGGGTCAGAGTGTTCCCTCGCAACAACTGAAGAAGAATCACCTTCATCAAAGAGAAGATGTAAGGAATCATATGTGTCTCCCAAATCTGCAATGTAGGACTCCATAAACAAACTGCTAATGTCTGTCAAGTAGTCATCCCATGAAGCTGCTGCTGGAAGACAAGGTATGCACTGTTGCACTGAATCACAAGGTACTGAAACTGTCAGAACACAAGTATCATTAGGTACATCAGTCGAGGTGGGAGATGGAGTATCAACAATAGGCTCAAGAACCTCAGGACTAGAAAGCACTCCAAGATTCAAGTAACCATACTCAATCTCATCAAGTGTGTCCACACTAGGGTGAACTGAATCATCAATAGGAGCAAAATATGAGAAGGTGTAGAACCGAGAATGATCATCAACCTCCCCAATTGCAACAAGAGCCCTGCTATGCAAATCCCGAACAATGACAGAATCTTGTGTGAACTCTACACTCTTTCCTGAACCACTATGTGTAATCTGATAGATGGAAAGGATGTTCCTTGACAAAGTAGGCACACATAGAACATCATTAAATGCTCCACCTTCAACGTCAATAGAACCCTTCCCACAAACTTCCAAAGAAGTGTTGTTTTCCATCAAAATGGGTGGTGATGAACAAGAATCAAATGAAGAGAACATATCCTTGCATGAAGTCATATGATGCAAAGCTCCTGAATCAAGGATCCACTGATCTGTATTGGAATCTACAACTACAAGAAATTCTTGCCCCTTATGTTTATCATGTTGAGATGATGTAGAAGAAGGAGAAGATCTTGATGTTGTTGTCATGAGATTTGTCCCTTTTCCCTTAGAAGAAGTGGAAGGAGATGTGTCCTTCTCTTGATATGTAGTTGGTAAGTTGATGTTATTCTTCTTAAGGATGTGTTTCAACTCATCAATTTGCTTAACATGACAACGATGCTCATCATGACCAATCCTTTTGCAATATGCACATGTTGGTTGCTCCCTCTTGTTTGAATTGTTGTACTTCTTTGAAGAAGATGAAGTTGAGCTTTGTTGTGGAGGAGTGGATTGTTTGTTCTCTCCTTGTGGCTTTGGCGAAGATTGCTTTTGGTCTTTCCCTTTGCCTTGCTTATTGTTTCCATGATTGACCACCAATGCTTTTAAGTTGAAGACTTTAGAATGCCCATTTTCATCAACTTATTTTGTTCAAGAATCAAAAGATCTGTGAGAGCCTCAAAAGATGGTGTTTTGAAGTTACTAATTGTCAATCTTTGAGTTTGAAAACTTGAAACAAAGGCTACATACTCAACTGGAAATTTATCTAACAAGTTGAAGACCAATTGATCATCCTCTTTTTCAATACCACAATCTTTTAGTTGTGCTCTTAATTCATTTGCCTTAGTGACATAATCCTGAATTGTATCAAAATATTTGGGATCAAGGCTTAAGAGATCATGTTCAAGTTTGTATCCCTTAACCTTATCAACCTTGCCATACAAAGCAACAAGTTTATCCCAAGCTTCCTTAGTTGTAGTACATTTATCAACATGGAAAATGAGATCATCTAAAATGAACTTCCTTAATGTACCCAATGCCATAGAAGTTTTAGTGAGCCAATCCATAAATGCTATTGGATCTACCTTAGGATCTGAAGGTGCAGTTATGGTTCCATTAGTTTACTCCATGCATGTACTTTCCATGTACCATAGTTATGTGCAGTTAAGAGTGGAACGTTAGATGAACCCATGATGGAATGAAAGAGAAAAAGAGAGAAAATAGGCACAATCACACAAGATATACACCCCCAATTCACTCAATCAAAGTACCCCCCCACAAATAGATGATTTTGGCACTTTATAATGTAGTGCGTGTACAATAGGCCACTTGCAACTTGGCTAAGTGGGCTTATGATTTCTGATTTTTAACTTGCCAATAAAGAGGTTGATAATAGACTAGAACAAATAAGGAAAGACCTAAATTCATATCTATGCAATACAAGTGCCAAATAGGCCAAAAAGGACCATATGCTGAAAGTACAAAATCCACTCAAGATCACTTCAAACTAATTGAAAATTCAAGAAGTAGACGAAAAATCATGCACTTTCAAAAAAAATGGCACCTAAAAAGGAGTTCGTATGAGCCTGAATGAAGCCTCTGAAGTTGCAGAAATGGTGACAAGACAAGTACAGTCATGAGAAACTGAAAATTCTAGAAATTTTGTCCACCAAAATCAGAAACCGAGTACACCACTGCGAATTACACGAAAAATTAGCGCAAATCAAAAAAAAATTGCTCGAAAAAAGGAGCAAAAAGAGCGAGATATGGCCTTCCAAAGTTAAACTACAAAACTGAAAAGCTCATTGGTGAGGGGGGCAAATTTTTCAAAAATTGATGATGTCATCTTGACGCGTGCTGATGTCAGCATTCCCAAAGCTTAAATTTGATGGCCTGCGGCCCGTCAGAAAAGAATATGCCTTTAGAATATTCTTCCGCTTACGAGGTTAAAAATGACGGTTAAATGGTCGTCGCAAGATGCAAGGGATTAAATTTGACGCCTGTCTAGATGTCACCGAAGCCGTCGGATCTCGCCGGAATATTTGCCGGAATATACCTTTTGTTGACAAAATATTCAGATGGAATATGCTGACTGAATCTTCTGCCGATAGCTAGAATTTTTCTGCCGGTGAAGAGGACTGTCGGTTTATTTTTAGCAGTCGTCGGTGGTGAGTCTGCTGCCGGCTGCCGGTACTTGGTGGGGCCGCGATGGCGTGGCCCACTATGGTGGCACCGCGTGGCTTCCGGTGATGCGGACGTACCCTGCGGCCTCTAGGTACCTGCTGACGCAGGTACGGCGGATGGAATCTGCAAAAAAAATATTTTGTTTTTTTTTAATTTTGATTTTGATTTTATTAAAAACAAACTTTATACTGCGAATAAAGATTTTTTTAAATGATTTTTTTTTTTTACAAATATTTTCGCAGAAAATAAAAATTAAAATCGTACCAACTACGCAGGTTGGCCGTACGGCCGACCTGCAAAAAATTTTTGCCTCGACGGACAACTTGCTCCGATTTGGACGATTTGGCAGTCGATTTATAGGTTCTTGGCCCTTCTGAGCACAATGGCGAGGTCCTTTTCGGTTGAAAATGCTCCAAAGTGGCAGCTAGCTTCTGGATCTGACAACCACCTCCAATCTTCAACCCTTTGCAGATTTGGCCTCCGATGTCCAACTGAGACAAAACAAAAGGCAAATCTGACTATCTCGGACACTTCAAACACAATGGCGAGCTCAGATCTGATGCAACAAGCTCCCAATATGCACCTGCAATATAAGGCCGAAAATGGAACCCTCCAAGAATCTCTCCAAATGACTAACTAAAGGCACTCCAAAAGCTCTGATACTATGTAAGAATTGGCTATGAAGGTAGCCACCCAAGATCTAGAGGCCTAATAGAAAGCACAAATGAGAGAGAAAAGAATATGACAAGAATAAACTATATTCCTATCAATGATATAAGATAATGATGGTACAATGTTATGCTATGAGACCCCTTGGATATATAGCCAAGGTGAGAACATAGGAGGGCATAAGATTATGACAAGTGTTGTAATCTTATGACATGTGACAACAATGAAGAGTTATCACTCCATCTAAAGTGGAAAAGGATAATGTGATAATCTCCACAAAAGGTGGAGAGATAATCACATGATGTGTCCACAAAAGGTGGAAGTGATGAGGAAATGAGATGTCAACTCCACCAAAGGTGGAAAATCTCCAACAACCTCCTATGTGGTCCCTAAGTAAACTTAAGTAAGGTGTAATTATGACCTAGGAAAAGGTACAAGACATTTAATTACACCAACAAAACGGACTATTCCAACACGTTCGTATGGGTACGTTTACGCTAGGGATGGTCCTCTTTTGTACCCAAATATGCTGAATCACTCCAAGCTACATTGGATCGGTGATTTCCCTTAAGAGTCCAAAGTGCTAAAAGGCAGCAATATTTGAAGGGCTCTTTCTCGGAGACCGTGGGGCATATAGACTCTCTGTAGGAGGCTACAGGATCATGTTGGGACCATCTACAAAAACTTCTCTCTGTTTTTGCTATCTCGGAGGCATTTTCCTATGGTGATGACTTTTCGTGGAGGGAAAAGTTGCCATATGCAAGCAGTGTAAAGTTACAAAGTGGTACAACTTTCATTCCATAACTCGTATGACCAAACGGACTATTCCAACATGTTTGTATGGGTACGTTTATGCTAGGGATGATCCTCTTTTGCACCCAAATATGTTGAATCACTCTGAGCTACATTGGACCGACGACTTCCCTTAAGAGTCCAAAGTGCTAAAAGGCAGCAATATTTGAAGGGCTATTTCTCGGAGACCGTGGGGCATATAGACTCTCCGTCATAGGCTACGGGATCGTGTTGGGACCATCTACAAAAATGTCTCTCTGTTTTTGCTATCTCAGAGGCGTTTTCCTATGGTGATGACTTTTTAGTGGAGGGAAAAGTTGCCAGATGCAAGCAGTGTAAAGTTGCAAAGTGGTGCAACTTTCATTCTGCAACTCGTACGACCAAACGAATTGTTCCAACACATCTGTATGGGTACGTTCACACTAGGGATGGTCCTCTTTTGCACCCAAATACACCGAATCACTCTGAGCTACATTGGACAGGTGATTTCCCTTAAGAGTCCAAAGTGCTAAAAGGCAGTAATATTTGAAGGGCTATTTCTTGGAGACCGTGGGGCATATAGACTCTCTGTTGAAGGCTACGGGATCGTGGTGGGACCATCTACAAAAACCTCTATCAGTTTTTGCTATCTCGGAGGCGTTTTCCTATGGTGATGACTTTTCAGTGGAGGGAAAAGTTGCCAGATGCAAGCAGTGTAAAGTTGCAAAGTGGTGCAACTTTCATTCCGCAACTCGTACGGCCAAACGGACTGTTCCAACACGTTTGCATGGGTACGTTTGCGCCAGGGATGATCGTCCTTTGCACCCAAATACTCTGAATCACTCCGAGCTACATTGGACCGACAATTTCCCTTATGAGTCGAAAGTGCTAAAAGGTAGCAAGATTGTGTTGTAATTGTAATTATAATTGTAAGTGCTAAAAGGTTGGATCAAGCTTGTGCAGGTTATAACAATGTCATCTTTAATTGTAATTGTGTTGTTTAAAGCCACCTGGCTCATGCATCAGAAAACTCATACTCAATTAGCTTGAACATTATGCACACCAAAATACCTTGTTTCCACTTTGCTAGATCAAAGACTCAATTACATTGGAAATGACCTTCACATGATGTTTTTTAATTCTTTTGGGAAAATGTGGCAAGCCACTATAATTTATTATATATAAATAGGAGATATTACAAAACTTAGTTCAAACAAGCATACCGGTAGGAAAGAACCAGGAAGAAAACCTTCAGTTGTAGCTCGATTAATTACAATAAGTTACTATAGAATTGTCTCAATACACTGTTATGGCGTTTTTACATTGTTTCACATTTCAAAATTGAAATTTTACAAAATTTTCCTATTGGAGGCATTTAGGGCACAGTCTTCCACAAGAGTAGTATGTTCACATTCTAGACTGACAAGCACCTGTACAAACCATCAAGCTAGCAGTTAAACTACATACAATAGAAAAGATGCTTAGAATAACCAATCTATATTACTGTAATCTTTCACATACCTCTCTGAAAGGATCAAAGCTGGTTATTGTTGCAGCAGGTCCATGATCAATCGTGCCAAAAATATCACAAAATTTGTCAAATGAGAAATCTATATTGTCACAATAGAAAAGATGGTTAGACTAACAAATCTATATTAAATTATAATGAACTTAACCATAATGAACCTAAGCATTGTACCTTCCATTCTTTAAAATGCTATTCAAGTGTGCCTAAAGGGTCATCTCTTTGCTTAAGAGTATCCAATATTGCTTCATGATTAGCATTACTAAGTGTCCATAGTTGTTTTGTCTTTGGTCTGGCATGATGCTTGAACAACTTAACATTGTTGCTATAACAAGGTGCAAATATATGAGAATGGTTTTGTGTTTCTTATAGTCTTCAAATGCAGGTATGCCATTCTTTCTAACCATATATGTTTGCAACCACAACTAAACCAGCAGGATACATGAACCCATCATCATCTTCCATCGGTTGTGTTAGCTTATGCTTTACCTGCACACATCAAGCCAACCAATAGTTTGATCTCTCTTCATTCCCCTGTGGTGCAACAACTGCAAAAACATGTCCTGGCTATAGTAGATCTGAAAGTCAGTCGTAATCAACTGAACTTTCCATTATGTCATTTCTCATGGATATTGTTTGAGATAATGGAGTTAGATACTGTGGAACCCATGTATCCACCCACTCACTTGACTCGCATTGATCCCACTTGCACTGAATACAACTCTGACAAAAACAAGCCAAATTTTGTGTCCAAATGGTCCATGTGCTTGCATCTGAGCTTCGAAATGAATGCATCTTTGAAGAATCTTTAATTGTATGACAATACAATCTACCTCCCATTGTACCCTCCTCAACCAACCAAAAGCATCTGCGCACTGTTGAATCAAGTTTCCTTCCCTGTGACAATGCTGAACTACACCAATCAACAATAGAACCTGCATCACTAAATTTTTTTCCTAAAATATTCAATTGCTCCTTAACTAGAGCTCTTTTTACACATGCACCTGCTCCATCGTGCTCCCCTTTCCCATGCCCAGCTTCAAAAAAACTCCAAATATGAGGTACACCCTTCTCTACATGCATTCTACTCAACCAATAAAACATACGAGCATTCTTGAATTGACCTATGCAGTTATCTGACCAAATGAGATGTCAGCCCATTGCTATATCATGCTCCTGCAAGAACTCAAAAAAATTCTCAAAACAATGTTGGACATACTCGGATGAG
>VDFB02058242.1:607071341-607089217 GCA_007258455.2 Sequoia sempervirens
ACAAAAAGAGTTGAATTCTTCCATGGAATTATCATTATACCTCTTGTTATGATTAACTTGGATGATGACGAGGTTACTAAAATTGATGAAGAGGTTCATAATGAATTGAATACATTGTTTTCCTCTTCCATGAGCTTAAATGATAATCCTCCTAAAATGAGTGTTGAACCTAGTGCTGGTCCTAGTTCGAAACTTGCTATTGTCCCTTTGGCTAGTTGCCTACGTTTGCTATACAATGAACATGATTGGGAGGTAGATGACTTGCTTTAGGTTGATTCACTTGTGCCTTACTAGTCTTTTACATTATTTCTTTTTCATTTTCTTTTAGGTGATTGCATGTGTGTGATGTGATCCCCCATGATGTTCTATTTAATTTCCTCTCTTTGTGACATTCCTCTATTTGTAGCTTCATTCTTCTCTATGTCGTACATATTTTCGCTTTTGTCTTTTGTCTTTTGTTTTCCTTTTGAAGATGATGCAAGGCATCGAGACATTCATCTCTCATCCATGTTGACCCAAAAAAGTTTTTCTTTCTCCTTTTTCATTTGTCTTGTGTTTTCCTTTTGGGGATGATGCAAGGCATCGAGATATTCATGTCTCTTCCATGTTGACCTGAAATAATTTTTCTTTGTTTTTTCTCTCTTTGTGTCATTCTTCCAATTCTATGTGTATTTGGGGAATGATGATAGTTCTGAGCTCTCTAAAAATATTGCATCAAGAACATACTAACGCCAAATCCATAGATCCCTTATGTGCTTGGTGTTTTCATTTTGGGGAAAACCCCTATCTTTTCTTTTTCTCTTGTATGACATGGCTTTACTTGGAAACATATGACTTGGCATAGGTATTTCCAATTTGGCTCCCATGTCTTCTTCTTTGTTTGCATTTATCATTCACTACTTTAAAGTAATTTCTCACAGCATGGTGTTTACCAATTTCTTTAAAGTGGGGGCATACATTGACATTATTCTTTTTCATGGTTCATGGTGCAGTCTTCTTACTTTATACAATGCATTTTTCACTTTGTAGATGACATTATGTGTGATGTCACTCAAGAGCATGATCTATTTTAGCATAGTACATTCCTCTTAGTGGCTTGATGCGACACACTGCATCCCCTAAGTTGTGAAATTTCTATTCTTTTATTGGTACTCTCTTGGAGACATTATGCACAATGTTCCCTAAGTTAAGACCTCATATGAACTAAGAAAAAATACTTTGAACATTATTTACATTTTGCATTTGCAATTATATGGCCACCTTGCATTACATAGCTTGCATGCCTGTAGATCCATCTTGTTTGTTAATGAGCTCCAAGCATACGAAGCTTTTCTTGTCTCATGAAGCTCAAAAATCATTCTTGCATGGTGCTCTATAAAATTTATTAGGAGGTATAACTTTGGTATGGTTTGAGTGGGAAGCTCGATTGAGGCATGAATTTCCCCATAGCCACTTGCGTGTGTGTGTGAGTGCATACTAGAAATGTGTGTATGTTTCTCACCTTCTTGGACTTCTCACGTAGCAAACAACCTAGAGTTTTGTTGCCTCAGAGTGAGTATACATTTTTTTCTTTGGAAAAATAGCCTAGATCTAATCCACATTGCGATGGAAAAATGGTTGAAGCTTGATCCAACTCTTTTATTTTTACCTTTACTCTTTTTTGTCTTTGAAAGTGTATGCTTGTGCTTTATTGTTGCTCTTTATATCATGTTCATGTGTTCTTTTGTGCTTATGTTGGTTTTCCAGTTGGTACCCCTATGATAACTGGTTGTAAGTTGAGAAAATTAGATGAGTCCCCAAATGCAAAATAGACCATGTATAGATCAATAATAGGCATCTTTTTGTACCTAACTACATCAAGTCCAAATATTATGCAAGCAGTGTGCATGGTTGCAAGATTTCAAGCTACTCCTAAATATTATCATGTCAATTTCGTGAAAAGATTTTTTAGATACATCAGGAGTACCGTTGACTAGGGAATTTGGTATCCCAAACATGAATATTTCACTTTGACATCATATATGGATGTTGATTGGGTTGGAAGTGTGGATGATAGAAGAAGCACTAATGGTGGTGAATTTTCCTTGGAAACAAAGTTGTTTCATTGTTGAGAAAGAAGCAAGAGTCAATTACTCTTTCAATAGCTGAAGCAGAGTATGTGGTAGCAGTGACATGTTGTACTCAAGTATTATGGATGAAGCAAACAATCAAAGACATCAAGGTAGAGTACAATGAAAATATCTCTACTCTTTGTGACAATTCAAGTGCCATAAACATATCAAAGAATCTAGTGGTGCATTCTAAGACCAAGCATATATCTATCAAGTATCACTTTTAAAGAGAAAAGTTAGAAGATCAAGAAGTCACCATGGAATATGTTCCAACCAAAGATCAAGTGGAAAACATATTCACCAAGCCTCTTTCCAAAGAGAAATTTGAATATCTGAGGGAGAAATTGGGAGTAATTTCACCCACATCACATCACTAAATCTTTGTGATAGGGCATGAGTCCATGGGTAGCTTCATAGAAATTTCATTCATCCCTAAAAAAGAAGGACAAGTCAAGTCAAGTATGCCTGGTTTTACAAATTTCTAATGACTTGATGGTTGTAGATTTATGAACATATTCTATCTCTGCAAGTATGACTTGTCAAAGGGGGAGAACACTTGTTGGAGCAAGGTGTCCAGACAGTGTCCCTTTACAATTGATGTTAAAGGGGGAGATTTATCAATCAAATGCTTAAGAAATTGAGAAGGGGGAGAAAGTGAAAATGGTCTTTGTTTGTCAAAAAGAAAGATATGTCTAAGGGGGAGTTGTGACAGTGATTTATGCTGTTGTATATGAATTTTGTTGATATAGTTGGTACTTGAGAGCATTTGGTTTTGTCATCAATGAAAAAGGGGGAGATTGTTGGCAATATGTTACCATTGATGAAAAAAGATGTCAAATTGATGTTACTAGATTGGTCTCAGAAAGAATGGTGAAGTTGATGGAGAGAAGAGCATGTTTTGAAAATATTGCAAAGTTACTCAAAAGATGCAAAGTTGTCATGATATCATAGAGATCACTTCCAGAAGTCTGAGGTGAAAATAGATGGTAGATTCAATGACATGATTTTTTCAAGAGCTTTCCAATGGTGTGAATTGCATGATCAAAGGATAAGTTATGAGCTTAGAAATGAATTAATTCTACTCTCGAATAGAATTAGGATTTCATAGGTAAAAACCTAAGGGTTTAGTCATGGTGCTTCATAGGGTTTCTAATTCGTCATTGATTGGATATCGACGACTGTCAATCACTTAAGTTATCACTTAAGCCCTTCAGGTCATTTAGGAATTAGCCCCTTGACCTAGGCATTACCAGCTCAAAAAATATTAAAGACTTAAATTTTTTCGTAAGCTTAGCATCAAATATTTTCACTAGCTTGATCAACACTAGTGATCAAGCTTGTAAGAATAAGTGGCTCCCGCTAGCCCGCGGTGTGTATAGTAGTTCCTCGACTTGTCTTGCGGGAATGCAGGCAAGTGAAAGTGTCCAGTGGGACCAACGAAAAGTGACAGGCAATGATAGTGGAGGGTGATGTCAGAAGAAAAGTGGCGATAAATGATTTCTCATTCAATCAATTCACACCGTTGTGAATTTCTCTATGATGACATAAATGACAGGTGGTAGCATCCCACTAGCCCACTGAGAAATGGTGGGTCCTCAAATTTTCCCTATGGGGTTACAACCAAGTGACAAGTGTCCTAGTGGGACCAAGACTTAATATTGGGGCATAGTGTAATCGACATGAGCTAGTATAACAGGTGGCATTTGTTCATTGGATTTCTTGTGCAAACAAAGTTGCACTAAGCGATGTGTATGTGGTAGAAATCGATAACGATAATTTAAAAGACATTAATCAAAATTTTGTGTTTTAAAGGTGCTTCTTGGTTAAAGGATATGTGTTATATCTTGGCATGAAGAAGTATTATCAATGACCTGTATTCAAAGCTGAATCTCTCCAATGGCTAGGTGGAGGAATGCATTGTGTAAATGACAGTAACAACCGTAAGCCAACATATTGAATGAATTTAATTGGATCAAATGCACTAGCTACAATTTTTAGTTAGCGACAAGATGTGTAGATGAGAAAATGAAGACAAAGATGATAAAAGACTAGATATAGATTGATCATATAGGATATAGCATTAAATATTGATTAGTTGAAAAATGTCTCTCTATGTTTGGGAGATAGATCAACACTTTTCCCCTAATATCATTCAATTATTCCCAAAAGATCTCAATCCAAAGTATGCAAAGGAGAAAGAGATCTTGCAATAGGGTGTCCTAGGGTCTTGTGGACACAAAAAAAGTAACCCTTCTACTTTTCATGTTCAGGGCCTTCTAGTGGACTTTGGCTCGATTTTGCCTAGATTTAATGTTGTAATGTGGTCAACACGTTCACATTAGGTCTTGGACCCTTGTGAATCATTAAGACTTCTAGGATGTCTTGTAAAGGTGTTGCAAAGTGTTTTAACCCACTTTCACACTTTTCTAGGACCCTTTTATTACAATTCACTTAAATAACTCCTTGTTATCACTTACCAAGTCTGATTTTAAAGTGTTGTGACCCACTTTCATGCTTTTCTAGACTTTTCTTCACTAATTCAACCCTTTCTCATGTTTAAATGACCCCTTAATGCACTTTTTGACCATTTTTAAGTGTTTTTTTGAGGATATCCCTGTTGGAAAACATTTAATGCCCCATAATTCCTGACACCCACTTAATTTGCTTAAGTGGGACTAAGTCGCCAATAAGGCGACTTAATCCTTTTTGGCACAAAGCTCAAAATTATTTTAATTTTCTGGTGGGATTTTGTCCTGTAACCCTTGAGGTAAGCCTATGATGTGTTATTTTCTAGAAATTTAGTAAGAAGAAGTATAAATAAGGTATTTTCTCTTCATTTTGCATCTCCCAATCTCATACAATCTCTTGCACTCATTAAGCATTCATCTTACAGGCATTCAAGCACTCTAAGCACAATCAAGTTATCCACTGGAGCACTTCATTGCAGATCTTTAGATTTTCGACATCAAGGGTGTGGTAAGTTTATGAAATTTGCATGTTATCTTTTTATCATTCTCTTTCCATTTCATTTCATTGTTTAGGGTTTAATTACCAAAGTGGGGTTTGACCAAGACAAACCCCTATTCTCTAACACTAAACCATTTTTCCCCTTTGCATGTGTGTTTGTAGACTTTGTAGGAAGATTTGTCAAAGAAATAGGTGTTGAAAAGTGGTGAAGAAGTCTTCAAAGTCAATCAAGTCAACATAACCCTAATTCAAGCTTGGAGAGACTTTTTATTTTGTTTTCTATAGAATCAAGTGTGGAACTGAGGCTTCAAGATTTTGTCCCAAGATTCCCAAAATCTGTAGGAGGACTAATTCGCCACTAGTGGTGGATTAGTTCCACTTCTGAGCCTAAAAAGTGGTTTTTGCATTTTTGAATACCCATTTGGTAGACTCTTGTTTTGGTAAGTTTTCTCAAAACTGGGACTAAGTTGCCCAACCTAGCGTAAGTGTCCCAGTCAACATTTTTAGTCAAAATTTCAAGACTCCATAATCTCCCAACATCAAGTTTTAGATTCTAGGTGCACCTCTCTGATTTCGTTCCATTATTTCATCATTTACTTGCATTTTTAGGAATTTTTGCATATCAAAATGTGTTTTATAGCACTCTGCATTTCTTAAGTTTTGGTGAAACTGACTTTTGAACATCTTTGCTTATGATTTCAAGTGCATCCTAGGTTTTATTTGCATTGCATTAGGTATTGCATTGTTGCATCCTAGGGATTTCAAAATTGCGTTAGTTAAAAGCTCAAATAGCTTGCATTTTATATCATTTTTGCATTGAAAATCACAAAAAAATATGCATTTTCATACTGTAATTGCATCTGTGCATCTGATAGACATAGAATTGCATTTAAAATTTCTGAAAAATTTCAAAAAAATCATTAGTGGGACTAAATCACCACATTGGGAAACATAGTCCTCCTGCTCATTTTTGGTAATTTTTGGGTATTCTCTGTACTTCTATTTTCTAGTAATGCATTTTTGTTTTAGTTTATAGAATTTCTATTATTTACATTTTATTCATCCTATATTGCATTGCATTTGCATCCACCCCACCTCTTGTGGTATTTGTATGAGTGTTTGGTGCCTTATTGATAATACTTTAGTGAGAAGAAGTTCCTGACTCATGGCATCCCATAATAGCACAGTCATTGCAGACCTTGGGTTGTCCTAAGCTCCTACTCCTAGTATGGACAATGGTGCATTAGGCATGGATACCACCACTAGTACACCTTTACATTCACATACAATGCATGTTGACACAAACATTAATTCCCTTCTGTAAGAAAAATTAATTAACATTCATGAGGATTTAGCACATTTGTAGAAAAAATTATGCCTTGAAAACATCTCAACCACTGCAATTCTTGCTATAGACAACATCCATCGAATGCTTGAAAGTGATGAGGGCTTAGATGTTATGAAACAAATTGTTGAAATATATGAAAAACATGTCTCTAGCACATCTCAACCAGAAAATGCTATGGTTAGCCAAGGAGGATCTCACATTCCTCCTCCTTTAAGTGTAGCATCCATACCTACCTATAACACTCCTCAAGTGACAACAACCATGCAACCAGTTAGTCATGTGACCCCTTCTTTCTCTATTCCAACTAGCATTCCTAGTTCTTTTGTGGCATTGAATGTTCCATCCTCCACCACCTTCACCCCTCTTAGTGTTTCCTTCACTTGTCCCAACATTACATATACTTTATTACCCTTCTCTCTTCCACCTCATACCACTTACACCAATCTTTTGATTACACAAATCTTCCAAACTATTTTTTCCATGCATCAACAAATATCCACCATAAACCAAAGCCAAACTACACCTGCCTACTATGTCCATAGTAGCCCATTATCATTAGAAATCTTATGAGCCTTGATGCCACAAGGAATTGAGATGCCTAGGTTTGAGAAGTACAAAGGTAAATGAGACCCTACTAATCATGTCAATGCTTATACCACAATATGCAGTGATTTTATCCTTGAGGATAAACTATTAGCTAAGTTATTTCCTAGGACTTTAAAGGACACTACCTTAGAGTGGTTTTCAAACTTACCCAATCATTCAATTCACTAATTTAATGAGCTTGTTGATGCCTTTATAATTCATCTCCGAGTTTATATGACTCCAAAAAAGACAATGGTTGATTTAATAGGATGTAAATAAAATGTGGATGAAAATGTAACCGATTTCATTTCATGCTATCAGTCATTGTATGCTCAAATAGGTATCTAGGTTCCTAATGCACATCTCCAAAAGATGTTTATCAAAAACTTGCATAGTCATATTCAAGAAAAATTGACCATGATGAAATTTTCATCTTTCCTGCATTTATGCATAGCCTTTTGTGATTATGACAATTCGGATAGTAGTCGTGATACAAAGTCCACTTCCAACCAAAAGTTGAGAAATATGAACATAGCACTTCAAAAAATTCACAACCATTTCACAAACCAAACAAAGGGTTTTTATAATTCAATCCTCCACCTCAACAACCACCTCAACCTATCAACAACCAAGTAGCAGTTGTTAAAGATGCGATCCCTTACAGTTATGGAGATCCTAAACGATAATTTACACCATTACCTGATTCTCTTCATAACACCATGACCCAACTTATGCAGCAACAAATGATTTCTTTACCTCCTGTTAGACCATTAGATACAACCAAACTGTTGCCTCCAACTTTCCAACCCAATGCTTATTGCCATTTTCATAGATAGAACAAACATGACATAGAACAATATAAGGGTCTTAAATACATAGTGCATGACTTCATCAATTCTAGACATCTATCCGTTTCAAATGTTAATGCAAAAGGAAATACATCCATTGCCCCACCAAACCAAAATTTGAAATTTTTTACCAATCCCATGCCTAAACATAACGTGTCATTTGTCAAAGCTAGTGAAACTCCAAACAAGGATGTGATGATTGTTAATAAAGAGACTCAACATCTTGATACACCCTCTATTAATCCTATGAATGAAATGCTAGGAGTGATAGACGTCATCCCTCGTAAGGGCCAAACTAAGAAGAATATTGATATCACTTTCACTTCTACATATATTCTTCCAAATCTTCTCGATGATCCTCTTTAAATAGGTAGACGTATTTATGATAATCCCACTAATGGGATACTCATAGATCCTACTTGTGGTAAGAATGTGATCATGGAGGAATTTTTGGTCTTACATGAACTTTATCAAGATAACTATGACAAACCAAAAGCATGGATGAAAACACATAATGGTTTTGCATTCCCTATGATCAGATCAATTGTTCTTCTATTACAAATAGGACCTAAGACATTGGATGTTACATTCTCTATTATTCCACAATCGGATGAATTTTGTCTGTGGCTAGGCCATCCATGGCTTCACTCAATGAAAGTTGTTCCTTCCATCCCACACAAATGTTTAAAGTTTCCACATGACTATGACATATTTACTATTAACCATAGTGGCTTTAACCCCTTATCTTCTAAAGGAAATTTCACCTTAGAAGATTTCTAGCTTGAGCCCATGGAACCCATCACACTCGCAAGGACTTCTTTTTCATTGCTTATAAAAATTTTAAACTGAAAAAAATTTCTGACTTGTCCCTCTACAACCAATCCCCATCCACTTCCGACATTCCCATCCTCGATGAGATAATGCTTCAACCTCATTCTGAACCTAAACAAAAATTACTACCATTAGCGCAACCACCCCTAAACACTTCACCTTCATCGTCTAAATTCTCAAGAGATAATGAAACCAACCCCATCATTCCCCCTCGCATAAAACAAGTTTATAAAGCAAAAGAGAAAGTGATTGACCCATCTCCTTTGATTCCTTCCATTCTTCCCCCTTGGGAAGAAAAGGAGTCTATGGTGGATCAATCTTCTCTTACACCCACACAACTTCAAAACAAAATCAAAAGAAACCACGGTGCTTGGGAGCATAGGCATCGATGTCGTTTCTTGGCTCATCAAATGCAACTCGAAAACAACAAAGAAAACCAACCCCCTTCTTTGTCAGAATTCATATCTGACCACCCTCCCCCTTTCGACTCACCTCAAGAGAATGTGATACAACCATCACAACACAATAATCTGGTACAACAACCACAACTCCTGATACATCCTTCATTGGAAATTACCATCCATCCTCCCATCATCATTAATCTGGATGATGATGATGATGATGAGATCTCTAAAATAGATGAAGAGGTGCATAATGATTTGAATTCTTTATTTTCCTCTTCTATGAGATTAAATGATAAACCTCTCACATCAAGTGAAGAACCTAGTACTTCCCCTAGTTCAACACTTGCAATTCTTCCCTTGGATAGTCAACCACCCTCGCAATATACTAAACATGATTGGTAGGTGGATGACCTGTTAGATGGTTGACTTGCATTTTCCTTGCTAATCTTTCCCATTTTTCTTCTTTTGCATGTGTAGACACATGAAAATGACCTAGGCTTGCAAGCCCTTTTTTTTTACCACTTTCATCCTAGCATAATTAAAATATTTAATTATGTCATTTGGTACACTTTCAACTATTAATTAAATAATTCATAATTATTTAATTAATTCATATGTATTTTATTCCTCCTGATTACTTAAATAAAATTTATTTATTTAAATGCGTCACTAATTCTCTAATGTCTTTCCATAATTAAATAAATTCCTAAATTTATTTAATTATCTTGGTCCATTAATTCTTCCTGGTTATTTAAATAAATAGATTTTATTTATTTATTTAAATATGTCATTAATGTCTAATGTCTTCTCATAATTAAATAAATTTCTTAATTTATTTAGTTATTGGCCACCTTCCCTAATTAAATAATTATCATTAATTATTTAATTGTCTTATTTGACTTTTCCTCTAAATTTAAATAAAATAATTTATTTATATTGTCCCACTTTCTATTTTCTCTCTCCTAGTAAATAATTCAAATTAATTATTTACTGTCACATGGTCCCACCTTTTTGAATTAAATTAATTTTTAATTAAAAATAATAACTTTCCCTCTTAAATCAAATAATTTCTATTATTATTTGATTTTCTAGCCACCTCATTTTTTGTGCCAATCTTATCTCCTTGTCACATGCATTATCAACCCTTGATTTGATTTTCTCAAATTAAATCTTGTCCACTCATTTTGAATTTGACCTAATGTTGCCCTAACCCTAATTGTGGTTGTCAAATTGAATCTTGTCCATTGATTTTAGGGCACTTGTCAATCTTCAATCTTGGCCATTCATCCAAAATTGCATTTTCTATAAAATGGAAATTTTGCTCTCATTTTGTCACCTCATGCTTACTTGACTTCATGCTATTTTCATTTCATATAATCTTGTCTTAGGAACTCTTAACATTCTAGTATTTTGGCATATTTTAGTCATAGTTCATAGTTGCTTACTAGTTGCATAGTATTGCATTCTCATATCAAATCCCTCAACATTTTGCTTTGGTCTTGGCATTGTCACATATTGCTCACTCAAAATATGTGGGCAAACTACATATTGCAACAAATAGAGGAGGTGTAATGGAGGTCAATCATGGAGGTTGAAGACTTAAGGTGATATCTTTCTTGTTTTCATTTTATTTCCTCCCATGTTCTTCATTATTACTTTGGGTTTTAGTTTATTTAGCTTCTAATCTGCTACCCTAGATTTTTCCCATAGTTACATTGGTGAACTTGACATGAAAATCATGACTTTTTGTTTTTTTCGTATGAATTATTTTTATTTTTATTTTGCAGTTACAAGTACGACAAGCCGCATTTGTAGTTTCTAGAACTGCAATCGCTATATTAGGATGCATTCAGCCAATAGAACGACACATTTGTAGAGCCAAGATGCATTTGTTGTTTACAGAGACACATTCACCCAAATTCTGATGCATTTGACATTTAGTTCGATGCACTTGCCTACAACAATGCATCTATTCTGCATATCGATGCATTCGTCTAACATTTGTTGTGCAAAGTGATGCATTCACTCTGCTATGACACATTTGTGTGGTAAATTTTTACTTTCGGTTTCTTTTAGATTTGTTCAGATTCTTACTTCAAGCAAATAGTTTAGGGATTTTTTTCTATTTACTAATCTATTGTTATAGCATGTGGCATGAAATTTTTGTGGGTCCAAGACATCTTTTTGAGACTACTAACAAGTGGTTTTGTAGGTTCGATTGTCCAAGATTTTATTTTGAAACACTTGTGTTTATTCTTTTTTAGATTAGAAAACACTTCCTTGGGTGCTTTAAAAACAACATTTTCTTGTCATTTGCTTGATTGTGCTTGAAGGTGGTAGGTGATTATGCTCTCACCTTGTGCAAACTAGGTGATCATAAAACTAGACCCATCTATTTTTGTGTCACCCTAATTCAGCAATTCGAGTATCCTCTCCCCTTGCACACTTGTGTGATCCTAAGTGCAAGAGAAACAATTATTGACTCTAGGAATTGGGCCTTGGTTGGAAAAATTACTCACCCCAAGGTAACTCAAACCAACAATAGAGCTCTTTGGCCGAACTATTCCTGACCGGTATATAAATGTGAATCCTAATGGAAAACTTAGGATTAGGAGTGCAGATGTGTCATGTGGACAAGTGAACTCCCCAAAACCTTGTTGAGCATAACCTTTTTAGGCTGGAGTTCCTCCTTATCAGAGCTAATCTTTCACCATGCGTGGCCACTCAAACGAAGGTCCTGAACTAAAACTTTTGTGTAGTAACCAAAATCCTTTCTATTTGCTATTGCATCAACAGTTGTTGTGAAGGAATCCACATTCTCATAATTCTTAGTAGAGGTGATCAACCTGCCATGGGAGTTTTATGGGGGTTGGAAGCTTGGTTGACTTGAGAAGTGAGTGCATTGTAAGGGGGAGCCTATGTTGCCAAGCTTTTGGATTCATTTCGCTAAGAATAAGTGCAGTCGGGGAAACCCACATGGAATCTAGTGGATATTATCCTTGCTTAACCTAGGATTGTACTTCTCTTCTTTGTGTTTGATCAAAGAAAAAATATTGTGTTTTCCAAGTGTTTTCTCAAACCATCAAACAAACAAAAATCATTTCTCAAATCTAGAAATAAATATTCAACTTGAGATAACTTCAAAATTTAGTCAAAATTGCAAACAAACTAGACATTCACTCTTCCTACAATGCATTTGTTGTCCTACATAATGCATTTGCTTTGTTAAACCGCATTTGAAGCTTTCTGTGTTGTAATCACTCTAATAAAATGCATTTGCTACTTTCTAAACTGCATATCCTGAGTTCAACCACATTTGAATCTTTCTGAGTCACATCCACTTTTCTATAATGTATTTCTATTTTCTGAAACATATTCACTTTCTTACACCGCAAGTGCCATTTTCTATGACACATTCAATTTTCTAAGCCACACTTTCTATTTTTGGCCATGCATTTGTCTATCTTGAACTACATTGGCTTCACAGAATGTTGCAATTGACTTTCTGAGTTGCATTAGCTATTTGGAAAACTACATTCACTAAAACTGTGATGCATTTGATACAATGCAACATAATTGAAACCTGGAATGATGCATTTGTCTGACAAAAAATAAAACACTATTATAGTCTAAAACCCGAGATCTTAGATGAAACTAGTTTATGCACCCTTACAAGTTTATGATGGTTTATGATTGCAATAGGATGAAAATAGTTTATGCACCCTTACATAAGAGGACACTGGAGAAAATTTTATCTCATTCTTCCAAAGATGGAGAAGTCTAGAAAGTCATTACCATATTGACATACCTGAGAAAGAAAAATTCGACATGTTTTTCCAAACACTCTTAGGTCCATTGAAATACTCCTTACATGTCCACTGCTACACAACCTTTATAGACTTAGTCGAAAGAGGAGTCCAACTAGAAAAGGCCCTTATTGCTAAAGGAGAACTTAAATATGGCCCAAATAACACAAACACAAACCCACCTTTAGAAAAAAATAAATACTAGGTTAAGAATAAACACAACCAATGATGGCATTGTTGATGCTAAGGCGGTAAATACAATGGGTCCTATACTCACTCTTAAAGGAGATCAACTGTAAAAAATGCAAATAATCACACAAACTCCTACTACTAATGCCATTTCAAAATCATCAAAATATTCAAAAAAATCAAAACCAAAGGCAACCTTGTCAACCTAGAATTTTTTTGGAAAGTCATACATATACCTCTTTGGGTGAATCAATCAAAGAAATCCTTAAGAATCTCCTTGAAAATAGTGTCATTACACTAGAAGATCCTAAATCATATGACCTAGGACAATTTAAACCATCTTGGTGGGATGAAAATGCATTTTTTGATTACCACTGCACTAAAGGACATAAGACTTCTTCTTGTCAACAATTAAAGAATTTGGTTCAAGACCTCATTGAAAATAACACAGTTCAACTAGGTGGACAACAATTTGCATAAAATGTAGATCATACAATTCACAAGAACCCACTGCAAGACCATGGTTCTAATAAAGCCTCCACATTAGGTTCTGAGACTAATAATAATTAAGCCAATTATGCTCGTGTTGCCTTCGATTATTCTAGTGGACCTATTATTAATCACTTATGAGCTGCTAATGAATATGCCAATACCATCACCATCAAAAGAGCACTTGAATGCAATGCCACTACCCATGGTGGAAAAGTCACCATAGTTGGTCCTCCTCCTAGGCAACCAAAAATTACAATACCCAACCATTCGCTAGGCAATCACAACCTAAGAGTCAGTTTAACATTATTGACCAACTAGGAAAAACCCCTGTCCATATTTCCATACTCGAACTGCTTCATATTTCTCCCATGTATAAGGCTATACTTGGAAAAACTTGCAAGAGTCCTCGGTTCCTCAAGATATTGATGTCAACCAAATTGAGGCCATGGTGGGATACATCACTACACCTCATCACATAACATTTTTAGACCAAGATTATTCGTCACCAAAATCCAATCATAATGATTCCTTACACATTGAAGTCTTTATCCATAAACATAAGATCAAATGAGTTTTAGTAGATGGCAGAGCAAGACTCAACATCTATTCCTTAAAATTGGTTAAGGCTCTAGGATTTTCTGATGCTTGCGTAGATGCTACAAAGAGCATTGTTATAAAGGCATATGATGATGAAGAATGTTCCTCTCGAGGTGTCATCACTCTTCCTATAAGAGTTGGTCCAGTCATTATAGACACAACATGCCAAGTCCTAGATCTTGAATTACGTTATAACATCTTGCTTGGTCGACCTTGGATCTATGCCCTTAAGGTTGTTCCATCCACCTATCACCAATGCCTAAAGTTTCCTTTTGATGACACCAAAATCACCATATATGGAGACCTCGATCCCTTTCAATGCTATGCCAATCTAAGGGGTATTTCAGAACATCAAGTTCCCATCAACCAGGAAGCTTTGACTTCCTCTTCTTCCACATTCATTGACCCATCCACACTCACTAAACCTTCCACGACCACATCTACTGCTTCAACCTCCATGTCCACTTCTTGGACGTCCACCACTTCATCCACTTCCACTGTCCTTAAGGCTGATCCTAATGTCAAGATTCAGGACTTAGGTTGTGGAGAATATAAATTGCACACATCATACTACATCATCAAAATACCCAAGTCCCCTAAGGCTTATGGGCGACCTTGTTTCAAAGTGGAGCCTAAAGAGATTTTCAAGGTTCCTCCTACAATGAAATTCATAAAATGGGGTGACATGAACAATGACGACATATTATCTTGGATTTACAGAGACCCATAGAATCCACCCCCAACAGTGGCCAGTCCAAATATACGAAAAGGGCTATGACATGTAATGAAGGAAAAGGGCTATGATGGTACTAGTGGCCTTGGCAAGAATAAAACAGGGAGCTGAGAACCTTTAATTCCTTTTGGAAGACCAAAATGTTTTGGGTCAGGGTTAGGTAAACTTGAAACTGGTGATCAAAGTACCAATGTACTTTCAAGTGAGAGAGTGAATGCTTCAGAATGTGTCGAGACTATTGAAGAATCCCTTACCAAAACCGACTTGTATGAATGGGAATTTGGCTCCCAATGATCTCTAAGTTACTTTTGTCTTGACAAGTTGCTCCTAGAACCTGTTGAACCTACTTTCGAAGAGAGATTCTAGAAAATGTTTATGGTTGACCCAACACAAAATAATAACGACTCCAAAATCCAAAAGAAAAGAGAAGACTGGGATAGACTCTTTTTTAGAATAATGACAAGCCAGAATCCTCTTCTAATCCCATTAAACCTCATCCTGACATACTTTTCCAACCATCCAAATCTAATGAGCATCAGTAAAATTAATCCAAGTTTCCACATGACACTACGGACCATGATTTCAATCCCTTCATCCCCTACTTTGCTAATGTGTATGAAACAAGTGAAGGAGAATATTGGATAGAATCCGACTGGGAATTGGATGATGATAATTTTATCTTTAACCTCTCTGAATCTCTCTGCATGCTTTCCTCATCTTTCCCACCATTCACTAGTACTAATGATGGTATCTCCTTAGTCTACCCACAACTAGTTGATTGGGATCAACTAGGCCCACCTACTATGGACATCTTTTAGAATGATGAAGCCATTGCAAAATTCATGGGGCTTTGTGAGGGCATACCAAGTGGAGACCATAAGGCTGGATTTTCCATTGACCTAGATTTTGTAGCTTACCTTGGGGAGGCTGCTCCATCCTCTAGTCACAAAATGAAAAATAAAAAATAAAAATAAAAATGACACATCTTTAGGTGAAAACCGAAAGGAGCCTTTTGATGACAAAAAAGTAAAAATAAAGGATGTATCCGAAGGTGAAAAACTCTCTAAGGCGCCTAAGGGTGGAGGACTAGACTTTCTCCCTGTAACCCAGGAAAAATCAGCAATGCTCATTGAGGACACTATGGAAGTCAACATATCCACAATAAAAGATCCTAAGATGGTCCTTTTGGCAGCATCTTTGATAGAGGAAGAGTAACTTGAATTCCAAAAAGCATTTTTAGAGCGTAAAATTAACTTTGGATGGTCCTATACCAATATACCTGGGTTGGATTTAGAACTTGTCTTGCACCATTTTCCATTATTTACAAATGCCAAGTTAGTGAAATAGAAGCCATGAAAGATGCACCCAGAGATCACCTTGTTAGTCAAAGTAGAAATAATTTTTTTTTTAGATGTGGGATTCATACGGTCAATAGACTATGTTGAATGGATATCAAATCTTGTACCAGTCACAAAGCCAAACAGTCAAATTCACATTTGTATAGATTTTAGGGACCTAAAAAAATCATGTCCAAAGGATTACTTTCTGATGCCAAACATAGACATCATAGTGGACCTTACAACAAGATATGAGATGTTGTCCTTCATGGACGATTTCTCAAGTTATAATCAGATTCATATTGCCCATAAAGATTAGCATAAAACAACATTCACATGTCCTTGGGGTACATACTATTGGAACATCATGCCTTTTGGTCTCAAGAATGTAGGCACCATGTATCAAAGAGCTATGACAACAATAATCCATGAAATGATGCACAAGATAATGGAAGATTATGTAGAAGCCCTTTTGGAAAAATATTTGACATGAAAAGATCACGTGAATGTGCTAGACAAAATCTTCAAGAGACTAGAAGAATACAAGGTTCGCTTGAATCCAAAGAAATGAGTGTTTGGTGTGACATTAGGAAAACTTTTGGGGTACATTGTTTCTCATAGAGGCATTAAGGTCAATCCTGCCAAGGTGAAAGCAATATTAGACATTCCTCCTCCAAAAGGGATAAGTGAACTCAGGACATTACAAGGCAGGTTACAATCTATTCGAAATTTCATAGCACAACTGGCAGAAAAGCATCATCCATTTTAGTATCTTCTGCGCAAGGATATTTCCTTTGTGTGGATTGATAAATGTCAAGAGGCCTTCCTAGAAATAATAGATTATCTATTGTCACCACCTATTTTAATTCCACCAATTGAAGGGAAACCTTTGATTCTATACATTTTAGCAACAACTTCAGCACTGAGGGCATTACTGGCTCAAAATGACCATGATGAGAAGGAGAGGGCAATATACTACATCAGTTGGACACTGGTCGGATATGAGCTAAATTATACATCCATTGAACATGCTTGTCGGAGTTGTCTTTGTTGTTCAAAATTAAGACACTACATGTTGAATCACCAGACACACCTAGTAGCAAAGATTGATCCCTTGAAAATGTATATCTCCCTCGGTTATTAGCCAGAATTGATAGAATTAAGCGACAAAGTGGGTGTGATCTTGAGTGAGTATGATATTCAATATGTTGAATGAAAGGCTATAAAAGGAAAAGTGATAGCAGACCAACTGGCCAACACACCTATAAAAAGGAAATCATCCACTAGTATTAGACTTTCTAGATGAGTCAATATTTCACATAGAACATAAGTCACCTTGGAGACTATATTTTGATGGATCTCATACCAATCATGGCTTAGGAGTAGGAATATTATTTATCACTCCACAAGGAGACTCCATCCCTAAGTCTTTTTGCATTGCTTTTCCATGTATAAATAATGTCAGAATATGAGGCACTTGTCATGGGACTCAAAATGACCATAAAATGGAAAATTTAAACACTTCATGTATATGGAGACTCTTAGTTGATCATTAACCAAGTCAATGACGAATATGACACCAAGGACAAGAAATTAATGCTTTACAAATGAATGGTTGAAAACTTTCA
>VDFB02058242.1:607089317-607108872 GCA_007258455.2 Sequoia sempervirens
GAAGTGGAGAGAGAGAGAGAAAAGGAGAGGGAGGGAGGAGAGGGGGAGAGAGATAATATTTAAATATCTTATATATTAGTAATATATATACACTAAAATATAGAAATAATATTTAAATATATTATACATAATAATATAATATATTATATATTATATAGTTTTGTAAGAGATTATATATTAAATTATAAATAATATTGTATATTATAAACTAGATATATTAACATAAACTATAAACTATTTAAAAATCATATATAAACCAAATCGTATATTCTAAACTAAATATATTAAAATAAACTGTAAACTACAAATAAGATATATTGCATATGTTAAATCATATGTTATAAAGTCTTGACATTTTTTAAAATGTTATGTCAACAAATCGAATATCGGATATATATCGGATATCCGATTCAAATCGGATATCTAATTTAAATCTGATATCTGATATGTCTGACACAAAATTCATTACCTAGGGAATGGGCTCGGGTTTGCTTTGGTATTTGGTTAGGAGATGCCGATCCTAAAAAGTCAACACAAAAAAGCGTGTTTAACAGCTTACCTTGTCTTTCCAGACTTCGCCCATGTGGCTGACGACTTTATTTTTAGCCAAAATTGATAAAATGAAAAGGGTTTGTAGAGGAGATTCTCAACTTTTTGCCAATATAAATTATGCTTTATTTTGAATTTAATAGATTATTATTATTCATTTTCTATTAGAATTATGACTAAAGTCCTAATTGATAGGCTTATTGTAAAGCATCTATAACTTTCAAACGGTATCATATTTTTTGAATCTGAAACATGTGTCACATTCTATGCTTTGCATACTATAGGATTTTTAAAAAAAATGAATTTCATGAAGTTTTGACCAAGTTAAGGTGGTCAGACATACGAGTTTTTATATTTTTAAAAAGTTGTAATAAAAAAATCATAATTAATTATTTACTTGGAAAAAATTACAAAAATATGCGTCACATCTAGCGTGAGTCCTCTACTTATATCTAAAGTATCATAAAAATATTATCATTTTATTATGGTTAGGGTGGTGGATAGACACCTACTTCTTATTTTTTCCTGAAATTTAAGTAATATTGCAATGAATTTCAAATTTTCACCAAATAGATTTTGTTTAAAAAAAAAAAAACCTAGTAGTTTAGAAACTAAATTCAATTTCCCACATATTCTATTCTTACATGTTTTTGAAATAATATAGATAACTTATTCAAATTTTTACGTCAAGTTGCCTAACTCTGATTTTTTTGAATTTTCATTGCCACTTAAGGGCCTGTTTGGCCCATCATGATCCTGCACATACCCCTACATCTTTGTCAACAATGCCTGCTTCCTAATTAAGGCATCTACAACCCTATTCAACCTCCCACTCCTATGTTTTAAAACAAAGGTATAACTCCACAAAAATTATACCCATTTCATATGCCTATGATTTAATTTTGCCTGATTATTCAAGTACTACAATGCTTCATAATCAGTATACAAAACAAATTCCTTTGGCAATAGATAATGCCTCCATTTCTTTAATGCTTGAACTATTGCATAAAATTCTTGATCATAGATAGAATAATTTTTCTTGGCATCATTTAAATTTTCATTGAAATAGGCAACTTCTTGGCTCAACACTGCTCCAATGGTACAACCACTAGCATCACAATCCACCTAAAACACCTTGTTGAAATTCGGGAGGGCTAGAACAGGCTACTCTATCACCTTCTCCTTCAACAGTTCAAAACTTTTCGCTACTTTAGTGCTCCACTTGAACTCTTTTCTATCCCCTCTCATTGTTTTAGTCAGGGGTGCACAAATACTACTAAAGTTTCTAATGAAATTTCTATAAAAACTGGCCAAACCATGGAAAGATCTCACCTCAGTAGTAGTTTTTGGGGTAGGCCATTCTAGAATAGCCTTCACCTTCTTTGGGTCCATCTTGAGACCTTCTACCAAGACAACAAACCCCAAGTACACTAGCTCCTTCTTCACAAAACTACACTTCTTCAGATTAATCAACAATTTATCCTCTCTTAACTTCTCAAAGGCTCTTTGAATATGCATCAAATGCTCATCCAAAGTTCTACTAAAAATCAAAATATCTAAATACACAATAACAAAACTTCCCAAAAACTCTTTTAGTACCTCATTCATGAGCTGCATGAATGTGGTTGATGCATTGGCTAACCCAAAAGGCATGACTAACCACTCATACAAGCCCTCTTTGGTATTGAAATCATTCTTCCATTCATCCCCCTATCGAATGCAGATTTGGTGATATCCACTCTTCAAATCAATCTTTGTGAAGTACTGAGCTCCACTCAAACAATCCACCAGCTCATCCATCCTTGACAAGGGAAATATGTACTTGATTGTTATCTTGTTTATGTCCTAGGAGTCTATACACATCCTCCACTCCCCATCCTTCTTACTGCAAGTACTGCACATGGGCTCAGGCTCTCTCAAATCAAACCTTTTCTCAACAACTCCTAAACTTGTCTATTTAACTCATTTCTACCAGAGTCATTTTGTGAGCTACCTTATTTGGAAAACTAGCTCCATAGATCAAGTCAATCTGATGATTGATCTTCCTCACTGGTGGTAAACCCTTAGGTACATTATTAGAAACAATATCCTAAAACTCACCCAACAACCCAGAAACTTCTACTAGCACTTTCTCAGAATCATCCTTACCCATTCTAGGAATCAATGCATAACACACACACTCATACTTCATGCCTTTCAAAATTTTCCTTCCATCAATATAATAGATTCTAGCACTACTGCATACCTTTTCTTTGGTCTCCTTTAGGGGTTTCAACTTATGGTGAACCCCATCCTTCATCAAGGAATAAGTGTTTACATGGCCATCATGTATAGCTCACCTGTCGAACTACCACAACCTTCCCAACAACATGTGAAATGCATCCATGGGGATGATATCTCAAAGTACCTCATCATGGTAGCTCTCGATCTTGAACTTCACCAGACATTGCTCATTGACCAAAAATTTGTGGCCTTTCTGCAACCAAGCAATCTGATATAGGTGTGGATCCCTCTCTTGAGCTTCAAATTTGTAGCCATCTCCTCTAACATTAGATTATCAATTCTCCCACTGTCGATAATGACATCACAATATTTTCCTTAACACTTGCACCTTGTGCAGAATAGAGTTTTCCTATTTTTTTGCTCCTTCTCTTCAGTCACCAGGGCTCTTATAATCACTAGGGTTTTTCCCCTTTTAGCATCATTTGAATGTTCATATTGGGCCTCATCATCTACATGTGCAACCCTTACATGACCTTTTGGCCTTGTGTTTTCCCTTCCTTGGTGTCATGGACATTCATAGGCTCAATTCCCTTCTTCACCACACTGGAAACACGTTCCTCTAAAACCACCTCTTTTAGATCCTTGTCCAGATCTCCCTCCTCCTCTACCTCTTTGATCACCACTGTTTTGATCACAAGGACGGTAGAAGTTATCATTCTTCTGGCTTCGGCTGGTACCCACATCTTCATTTTTCTTCTCTTCATCATTTTGGTTTCCAAAGGATCTTCCACTGCCCCTTCCACTTTGACCTCCTCATCCTTTCTGCTTGCTGTCAAATTTTGTGTTCAACTTCTCTTCCACTTTTAGAGAAAACTAGTATGCATCCTCAATGGTGGGCATTCTAACCAGGCTTGGTTCATCTTGAATGCTCGCCCGCAATCCATTAAGATAACGGGCTACCTTCTCCTTGTTGGCCTCTATATGGCCTATTCTGATGATCATCTTGTGAAAATATTTTGTGTATTCTTTTGCATATTTTCTTCCTTACTTCAACCCTTGCAATTTCTTTAGCAAATCTAACTCATAGTCCACTGATATGAACTGCTTCTTCAGTTTCTTCACCATGTGATCCCATCTAACAATCTTTCCCTTTCCTCTTCCATTCCTCTCCAACTGGACCTCTTTCCACCAAATAATAGCGTAGCCCTTCAACTTCATTTTCACAAACTTAACCCATTTTGGGTCCTCTATATCCTCATACTCAAAATATTTTCCAACTCGTTAATCCAACCGATCAACTCTTCTAGATTTAGACTTTCAGAATAACTGGGGACTTCTGCTCTAGGTATTTTCCTGATCTTCGAAATGGCCCTTATTATCTGCATTTGGTCTTGATCAATTGCTTCTTCTTCCTCTTCTATATCTTAATCTTCCTCCTCTTCTTCATCATCACTTTATTCTCTCCTTCTCAAGTTTAACCCTCTTCTCATCTGCTCCTGTAACGCATCAATTTGTCTCTAGAGGGCTCTAAAACCCTCAACTGCCAATGAATCTCTCCCACCAGTATTTATGCCACCTTTGTAACCACCATGGCTATTAGATATCACTCTTGGAAGCATCTTGAATATCTTGAACCCACAACCATGGTCCTGGCATGAATTTTCTCACGATCAGTGATCTTTCCACATGCTCAAGAAAACCTTGCTTTGATATCACCAAAAGAGGGTGTAACCGAGACACATAAAATAATTCACAAAACAAGAGAATATTTTTATTATTTAAAAAATAGACTTCTTACATGTAGAGGATTCTACAATGTGTGCATGCCACAGAAATTATAGAATAACCCCTTTTCGCAATATGCAGACTTATCCCCAAAAAGCTACCCCCAAAAACTAGAAACCCCACCCATAAATAAAGCTCCTTTTGATTTTGGAGCCAAAACAACATTCAAATTTTATTTTTGGCAGTTTGGTGCCGAAAATACAACTTGAAAATCAAATTTCAAAGTACATTAAAAAATTAGCATATTCTAGAAAGTGCACTATCTTCCGGGAGCCATAACTTTTGATCTGAGACTCCGTTTTTCGAACCATTTGAACTGTTGGAAAGGTCTCAAAGTCAAGAACATGCTCAAAACTTGCTACACCAATTTAAGCAAGGTTTGGGACCATTTTTCCACCGTTCAAGGCTTCAAATCTGACCTGAAAGGTTTTCAGGTGCAATTCTAGGAGACTAAAACTACAATATCTTCCAAACCAAGAATAGAAAAATAAAAGTGAAAGTTGGGAATTACATTATGATGAAAAGGATATCCAAAAATGCAAAGACATCTAAGAAACTACCAACATGAATTGAAAATCTATTTTTGGGTGATACGGGATTGCCCTTACACCACTAGATGCTCTTGCATCATAATGTAAGTAAAATAACAACATAAACTAATTGAAAGCTTAAAGAAGCATAATGCATTCCTATTCCATAGTGGATTGGTGCTACTTTGATATGAAAAGTAGCCCTTTCCCAACCCTTGACAAGCTAAGATGAAGATGAAAATTCTATGAGCTCAAATGACAATAATGGAGTTGTGCATAATATCAGTGGATTCAAAATGCATAAATTGTGTATCCAAAATGAGGAGAAAAGACTCTTATTTATAGGTGAGATTGAGAGAAGGAGAGGAAAAATGGATGAATGTGGGATCATTCAACATCCAATGGGAAAGTGCCACTTGTCAAGATGTGAATGGGAAAAGGATGTGCACATTTTTATGAATGTGCCCATAAATGCAATTAGTTGAAATTTGAAATTAGTGAAATGACAAGGTCAAGGGAGAGTCAAATGGAGTTATGGCTACTTGGCTCAAGGAAAAAGGAGTTGTAAGATGAAATAAATGCCTTATTGGAAGGACACATCCCATTTGGAGGGATTTTCAAATTTGGAGGAATATTCCCTCAAAGATGCCAAGTTGAGAGAAAATAAAGATTTAATAAATTAATTAAATTGATATATTTGTGCAAGTGGGAAAAGCTAGAGGATGTGACATGGATTAAGATTAAATTTAATCAGGATTTTATTAAATAAGAGGAGGTTAGATGATTTGACAATTTTGACTTAGATTTTAGGATTTAAATAAATCATAGTTAAGAGAAGAATGATTTAGAATTAGTTAAATAAAGATTTTGATTTATTTAACTAAAGGGGATGATGTTAGACTAAATTAGATAGAGGTTTAATTTATTAATTTAATAGAACTTTAGAGATTTAATTAAATAAAGTGAATTATTTAATTAAAATAGAGATAAGGGGATTAATCAAATGATTTGTTTAATTAATGAGAAATAATGACTTAACCATATAAAATTGATTTATTTAATTAAGAGAGGAAAATTCATGAATTTAATCAAATAAAAGCTATTTCATTAAATGGTTAGATAGAGGGATGATTCAGGATGAAGTTGTGTTAGTTAAATCGGGATTAGTTGTGTAATGTCAATCAATACATTTTGTGTCTACAGTGCTTCATGAGACAAGAAAAGCTTTGTATGCTTAGAACTCATGAACAAATGCAAAGGTACCGCAGGCATGCAAGTTGTGTTATGCAAGGTGGCCATGTAAAGTGCAAAAATATGTTCAAATAAGTCTTGTCTAGGTCATGTGAGGTCTATAACTTAGGGAACATTGTGTCTAATGTCTCCAAGAGAGGACCAATCAAATAATAGAATATTCGCAACTTAGGGGATGCAATGCATCGCATCAGGCCACCAAGAGGAATGTAATATGCTAAGATAAATCAAGCTCATGAAAGACATCACTCCCAATGCCATCCACAAAGTGACAAACACATCGTATAAAGTAACAAGGCTACACTAAGAACCAAGAAAAATACAAGTACAAATGAATAATGCCAATGTATGCCCCCACTTTAAAGGGATTGCTACACATTGTTTTGTGAGCAATTACTTTAAAGTAGCAAATGAAAGATGCAAAAAGAAATAAGACATGAGAGCCAACTTGGAAAGCCCCTATGCCAAGTCATACATTTTTGAGTAAGGCTACATCATGTGAAGGAAAGAAAATAATGAGGGGTTGACCCAAAAAAAGGAACACACCAAAAACATAAGTAGTCTATGGATTTTGGGTCAGTATGTTTGTTGCTACAATATTTTTATTAAAGAGCTCAAAACTATCACCATTCCCCAAATACATAGAACTATAAGAATGACACAAAGAGATTGAAAACAAAATAAAAAGAAAGATCTATTTTGGGTCAACATGGAAGAGACATTGGGGTCTCAATGCTTTGCATTGTCCCCAAAAGGAAAAACACAAGCAAAGGAAAAGATTTTGGGTCAACATGAAGGAGACATTTCAATCTTAATGCCTTGCATCATCCCCAAAAGGAAAACACAAAACAAAGGAAACAAGAAAAGTACAACATAGAGAAGAATAGAGGTATGAATAGAGGAAGTGCACAAAGATAGAGAGAACATCAAACGTCACATCATGAGTGAACACGATATGCACATGTTGTAACTATGGGAAAAATCTAGGTTAGCAAATTAGAAACTAAATAAACTAAAACCCAAAGTAATAATGAAGAACATGGGAGGAAATAACATGAAAAAAAGAAAGATATCACCTCAAGTCTTCAACCTACATGATTGACCTCCATTACACCTTCTCTATTTGATGCAATATGTAGTTTTCCCTTAGATTTTGAGTGAGCAATATGTGACAATGCCAAGACCAAAGTAAAATGTTGAAGGATTTGATATGAGAATGCAATACTATGCAACTAGTAAGCAACTATGAACCATGACTAAAATATGCCAAAATGCTAAAATGTTAAGAGTTCATAAGACAAGATTATATGAAATGAAAATAGAATGAAGTCAAGTAAGCATGAGGTGACAAAACAAGAGCAAAATTGTCATTTTATAGAAAATGCAATTTTGGATGAATGGCCAAGATTGAAGATTGACAAGTGCCCTAAAATCAATGGACAAGATTCAATATGACAACCCACAATTAGGGTTAGGGAAACATTAGGTCAAATTCAAAATGAGTGGACAAGACTTAATTTGAGAAAATCAAATCAAGGGTTGACAATGCATGTGATAAGGAGATAAGATTGGCATAGAAAAAGAGGTGGCGGGAAAATCAAATAATAATATTAAAACTTATTTGATTTAAGAGGGAAAGTTATTATTTTTAATTAAAAATTAATTTAATTCAAAAAGGTGGGACCATGTGATAGTAAATAATTAATTTGAATTTGTAGACACGTAAAAAGTATTAATTGGCATCGTGCATATGATCCTGACTACTAACATCGTTTCATCCTAAGTCATCCCTCGGTCTAACCATTTAATTGAATATCCTTATTTGATTAAATTCATCAATTTTCTCCCCTTAATTAAATAAATCATTTTATCTAATTAAGTCATTCTTTCTCATTAATTAAATCAATTTATCTAATCTAATTATCTCTATTTAATTAAATAATCAATTTTATTTAATTAAACCTCTAAAGTCATCTTATTAAATTAAATAAATTAAAACTTTGTTTATTTTAATCTAACTTCATTTCCCTAGTTAAATAAATCAAAAATCTTTATTTAATTAATCTTAAAGTCATATTCTTCTCATTATTTGATTTAAATAAATCTATAGATTTAAGTCAAATATGTCACATCAAAAAATCCCTCATTAAATTAATTAATCCTCATTTACTTAATCTCTTATCATGTCTCATCCTCCAGTTTTTTCCACTTGCACATGAAAATAGATTTAATTGATTTATTAAATCTCTATTTTCCATCAAAAGGCATCTTTGAAGGAATATTCTCCAAATTTGAATTCAAAAATGTGAGTGGACTTTGTCCTTCCAACATGGCATTTACTCCACCTAAGAAGTCCTTTGCCTTGAGCCAAGTGGCATTCAATGCATTCTTCCTTCCCTCTTACATGTCATTTCAACAATTTTAAATTTCAAATATATGCATTTATTGACACATTGACCAAAACTTGCACATCCTTCATCCATTCTCATGTGGACAAGTGGCATCTTGTTATTTGTTGGTTTTTAGTCCCACATTGCTCCATTTTTTGACATCTCTTCAATTTAAAAATCTATAAATAAGAGGCTTTATTCCTCATTAGATCATCTACAATTTATGCAAAGTTATTATACTCAAATCCATAGCATCTTTCATCCATTTCTTCAAAGCATAGTTAGGTTTTTTGCAGGTTTTCAATATGGAGCTCCATTGAAGTCATCACCACAAGCTCCAATCCTTCATCAAGCATCTTCATCACACCATTGGAGTTGGGAAAGGGCCAATTTTCACATCAAATCGGCACCAACTCCCTCAAGAGATTAAGAGTTTGCATGGTTTTAGAATAGGATTTGATATTCTTGCTTAAAATTTGTTGTGCTCTTAACTTCATTCCTCTTCTTTTACTTTCAAATGAATTTCTTGAGGAATTATGTTTCTAACCATGCATTTGATCTAACATATTGATTGTTTCTTGTGTTTTTGCAGGTTGGGAATCATGGTTCACATAATTATTTACTAAGAGAGAGAAAATAGAAAGTGGGATATTTAAATAAATGATTTTATTTAAATTTAGAGGAAAAGTCAAATGAGACAATTAAATAATTAATGATAATTATTTAATTAGGGAAGGTGGCCAATAATTAAATAAATTATTTATTTAATTATGAGAAGAGATTAGACATTAATGGCGTATTTAAATTAATAAGTAAAATCTATTTTTTTAATAATTAGGAAGAATTAATGGACTAAGATAGTTAAATAAATTTAGGTATTTATTTAATTATGGAAAGACATTAGAGAATTAGTGACATGTATTTAAATAAATAAATAAAATTTATTTATTTAAGTAATCAAGAGGAATAAAAGACATGAATTAATTAAATAATTATGAATTATTTAATTAATAGTTGAAAGTGGACCAAATGACATAATTAAATCTTTTCTATTATGTTAGGACGAAAGTGGTAAAATATTAGAGCTTTCAGACCTAGGTCATTTTTATGTGTCTACATTGTTCCCCTCTTTGTCATAATGTAGCCTAGCGCATTGTGACAAAGAAACCTCAGTCAAAAACATGCCCCAATGAAGGTACGGAGTATTTATGCCCCCTTGGGAGATTTTTCAAATTTTGGGCCATTGACAAAAAAATTTGGAAAGTGTCTGGACAAGTTAATTTGAGGACCAGAAAAGCAATGGTGCAAGTGGTTTCAAATTTTGACATCCTTAAGGCATTCAAAAGGTTGTTCAAAGGTAGTCAAAAGAGCCTCCAATAATAAAAAGGTTGAAAAATCCCACTTTGACCTTATAAATAGGTTGACAATGGGGTAAAAGGCAAGTCATTTTCACATTCACATTTGTAAATTTGGAGAGCTTAGAGTGAGGGAAACAAACATGAGGATGGTGATTCCAGTCATAGAGCACCATGGCTACATGGTTAGGACCTTCCAAGGGCTAGAGGGTGTGGACCCAATGGTAAGTACCACGTACCCACTTTGTCATTTTATCATTTTTCATGCATTTTTAGGGTTTTAGGGTAGTTAGACAAATGCGCCACGATGCGTATGCATTCACGTAAGTCACATTTGAGGTTGCATTTGATGTATTTGATGCGTCACAATGCAAAATCCAAGAGTCTATTAGATTTTCATTTTAGTGCAACACATTAGCTAGAAGTTGAGATGCAATTGTCGTCTTGCACCGCAAATGATAAGTTAACAGACGCAATCGCATTACTGCACTGCATACGTAGAGCCAAGCAACACACTTGTTTTGGAAATGACGCATTTGATTATGGAGTGTCACAATTGACTAAGGATGATGCATTTGTGATTGCAAATGACACAAGTGCCATAGTGCAATGCAAATGATGCACGAAACGACACAAACACCCTATTGTGACACAAATGAAGTCAACGTGATGCATTTGAATTTGACCATGGTTGACCAAGGTTGACTTAGCTTTTAGACTAACTTTTTTCTCATGTTTAGCTAGATAGATAGTAATAATGAGTTTCAAGAATATGCTAACTCTCATTTTTGCATGTGTAGAAATGACTAGCATTGATCTACACTCAAGAATTTAGACCATCAACATACACATTTTGAGATTAGCTAATGGATCAGGAGTGGAGATGACTAATGTGACTAGGGTTGTACTATGTCACCTATATGCCCATTATTCAAGCTAATAGGGGACTGCTGACAACACTGGCCAAGAGATGGCACTCTGAGACTTGTTATTTCCGCTTGCTGACAAGTGAGGCGACGATCACCTTGGAGGATGTGTACCATATTTTTCATATTTCAATCAAAGGAGAGTGGGTCATTTATGATCCAAACAAGGGACTGCAAACATTTATAGGTTTCTACGAGGATGAGACTCGTTCCAAGCTTGGCATCGAGGGCTATGAGATTCATTGGGAGTTCATGGTCATGTTGTGTACATTGATTGTTGGGGTCATGATTCTAGATCATTGGGGACACGGATTCCTGATTGGCTAGGGAGATGTATTGGTCTGGATGTGACAAGATAGAGTTGCTTTTGCATGGGGGACTTGTTTGCTTGGCATACTATATCATCAGCTTCATGAGGTAGCATATAGGGGTGGGAGCAACATTAGTTGTGGCACGACCTTACTTATGATCTGGGCATGGGAGCTTATCACCATCTTTTGACCACTGATCCAAAGGCCACAACTAGTAGATGGGATGCCATGTGTATACCTATATGCAAGAGCCTTGCAATAGACCAGAGTTGGAGAGACCAGCTTTTGGAGACACAGGATTGACATGATGATAGTGTGTGTCTAGAGGCCATTCAGAGATTATGCTCCATGGGCTGATGAAGCTGATCATTTACCTTTTTATAGACAGTTTCAGTACTTGATTGGTTGCATTGTATAGAGCCAGCTAATTATTGAGATGTACCTACGCTAGTGGGTTCTTTGATAGTTTGGTGAGCATGAGGGTGTGCCTATGGGGACAGCTGAGTACACGAGGACATCATGAGAGTCTAGATGGGGTCCTACCATATTAGTGTCATTTTCTTAGTAGCAGATTGATGGATTGGTGGCATAGTCATGGGGGTGGAGTGGAGGAGCAAATAATCCAGGGATGACTTTAGATTACAACTTGTGGTGGCAGGCTCATAGGTTGATTCCCTTGATTGATCCTAATGCACCAACACCTATGCACCAGAGATTTGTTATTCTAAGAGTGCAATGAGGAGGTTAGAGAGGCAGAGATGGAGGCCAAGGAGGTGGTGGCAGAGGTGGTGAGGATGATGGAGGGGATGATGGAGGAGATGGGACTGGTGGCAGGTGGAGGAGGAGAGGAGGGGACAAAGGGAGACATCCCATGAGAGTTAGATAGTGTGTGGAGAGAGTGCCACTAGAGGTTATTCTAGAGGTGGAAGAGGAGGAGAGAGATGAGGGACTAAGATAGGAGGAGGTGGGGAGACAAGAGGCTGAGAGATAGCCAGAGGAAGAGGGACAATAGGAGGTGCATGCAACAGAGGAAATATGAGCAGAGGTGGAGGCCCTTGATGTCAGAGGAGGAGAGGAGGGAGTCATTGGGAGCAAGGAGGATACTGGTGATGAGGAGGACATGGATATTGGGGATGAGATGGATGAGGTTGAGAGGTAGCTCTACAAGAGGATGATTGATGGGGATCTAGAGATAGCTAGTGTGCCATTATTGCCACGGGATGCCACCATAGATCAGTGATTGGAAAATATGTAGAGGAGGGTAGATGAGGCCATAGTAGAGATTAGCGCCTTATGAGCAAAGCTCGAGGTGACTCGAGTTGAGATGGATCAAGATAAGATTCAGAAACAAGAGACAAAGAGCTGGTGTAGTCATTTTTCTCATCTATGCAATGGGTCAGTTGCAGATGTGGCTAGGGAGTTGGCTAGAGTCAGCACGAGTAGAGGATAGTACAGGATGCTATATGAGTGCACAGTGCCAGTAGATCAGAGGGATCCTAGATTATATAGATCATCCAGTAGGATAGGGATAGGGTAAGGGAGAAGCCATAGCTAGAGTAGTGTAGGTGGCTCGACTTCCTCAAGACACACATCAAGTCACATGTCCCATCATTCACACACGAATTCCTCTAGTCATAGGTTAGACCATTTGCATGGATCATCAAGGTTAGGACATATATCAATGCATAGTCAGTCACAAATGACAAATCCATTGACCTCACAAACACACACTGCCATATCCTCACAGCTGCATGTCACTGTAGAGATGATGCCATCAGTATCGGTCTCGTCATCCTCATAGACGCAAGCTACCATGTCTCCATGGGTTATGTCAGAGCCAGTCACCACACTCTTTCACATTGTGATTTTGACATCATGTTATAGACATCATTATGACATTTTATATTTTGATCATCAAGCTTGTGAGCTCTATTTTTGGGATGCCTCATGACTCTTATTCCATGACATGGTTTTTTAGATTATATATGCAATGTAGTTTCGATGTAGCCTATATGGTTTATGTTATGTGATGATGCATTGCGTTATGATTATGTTTATGATATATTCCTATCTGATGATGATTATGATGATGCAATTATGATGACCATATGATGCCTATGTGATTTATGCATTTATGATTCCTATGATAATGTCTATTATATGCTATGCCATGTATGCATTTTATGATAGCAACTTATGATGAGATACCATGATGATATGATGGTTATTGATGCTTATATGCCATGATGATGTTATGTTCTAATGATGATGGTATGGATGCATAATGTATGATTGTAATGGATGCCATGTTTATGTATGTTGATGCATGACTAAATATGTATGGACAATGCAATATTATGATGTGATATATGTGTTTTAATGACATGAATGATGTATACACCTACATGTTATGTGAATGTGTAAAAACCTAATGCAATGTCTATATGAACATGTATGCACTTATGTTTTTATACATCACAAGACATCATCATGAGAGGGATGAGACAAGACGATGAGATAGAAAGAGATGAATGTTAGTGTGGAGACCAAATCCTTCAACATATTACCACATGACTTAACGATTATTGCTCTTAATCATCATTGGGCAGATGATTGTAATGGTCAAAAAACACCATGATATGACATAGATCAAGGCGTGCAAGGTCATACCATCACATGAGACAAGCAGTCATAGAAAAGGATGATCATGACTCATACTAAGAGCATGATTTCCCGACTTTGTTTGTCATAACCAACCATAAGCATAAAAAAGACAATAAAGACAATAAAGACAAGTCATGAAATGTTTTTGCTCCTCTAAATCCTATTGCTAGGACATCCTCGAGGAACTAGCAACATGACTGTCTAAAAAAGAAAAGACAAGCCCATCATCATGATACATCGCTACTTCTCTAAATCCTATTATCAGTACATTGCTGAGAAACTAGTAACATGATGAAAGATCAAAGGACAAAATTCCAAGATAATTTTTTCCAAGTGTTTTCCAAGTGTGTCTGAATGTCAAGTGTTTTAAATTTTAAGATTCCAGTTGTCTAAATGTCAAGATGTTAGGTGTCAAAATGCTGAGATGCCAGATGTTTTTGATTGTCAAGATGTTAGGTGTCGAGTTTTGAAAATGCTGAGATGACGAATACCAAAGTTTTCCAAATTCAGGAAGGACACATCCTGAATGATGTTGATGTCAAGTGATCGATCCTCAAATGTTAAGAGGATCTCTCAAAATGTTAGATGACAGGGATGATGGCTGGGAAGGACACATCCTAAGGCATAAATGATAGAGGTTTTTCTTTAGGACACATCTGAAGGATAACCAAGAGTTGACAGTTTGACTAGTTGTGACAATTTGACTTTTTTTGACTAAGTTTGATTGAAGTTGACTAATTTTGACTAAAGTTGACTAAGTTTGACTAAAGTTGATTGAGTTTGACTACATGTTGTCGTTGACATGCTGATGTGCTTGACATGTTGATTAAATGATTGTCATAGTGTATTTTAGAAGTTTGCCTATTTTGAAATGACTTGTTTGACTTGAAGACATGTTTTGAAATGACTTGTTTCACTTGAAGACACTTGACATGTGTGCCAATGTAGTGCCATGAACGCTAATGGGATGACCTAGTGCAGCCTCAGGGGCTCATCAAGAGATGGCCTTGCCTACGTCATACACTCAAAGAACTCGTAGTTCGACATGACCAATGACTTTGTCACAAAAGATTGAGCCATTATTTTTTATTTTGAAAAACCTAAAAGGACTGACCTAATGTCTTAGGGGCTCAAAGATGAGCCTTTACTACATAGAAAATGTGCATAGACAACGTAGTTTGACAAATGACAAAGGCTTGACTAACATGACTGACATGACGAAATGTGACTCTGTTTTTGGGATTTTGAAAAGTTATTTGGATGTTTTTTTTTTCATATTTTTATTTTTTTTAATTTCTTCAAGATGTTTTTTTATTTTTAGGTCTTTTTTTAGGACATTTTATGATTTTTTTAAAAAAAATTTAGAACTTTTTATGTTTTTTGTCTTTTTTTAGGACTTTTTCAATTAATAGGACCATCTGCGATACCCACTGCAGTTAGGTGATAAAGAATTGTCCCTAGTTAGGTCCAAGATTAGCCAAATTTGAAGGATGTGAAAAGGACATGCGTGGAGTGATAGATGGATGGTATGCAAGAATTGATGTCAATCTTCATCAACCATGGAAAGGAGGGGTGTAATGTCATGGCAAGTGTCGTGGTGGTGACGGAAAAGTGTGTTTTATTATGGACCAAGGCCGATAGAGTGATAGCAGATGTCAGAGCAATGACGGACTACACATGGCACCTGTTTGCCAGGTTTTCACCATTGTACTTATCCAAAGCGCATGTTTACCAGGTTTTCACTATTGGACGAAATATTTTTCTTTACTATTTTTTTCATTTTTTCATTTTTGTTTGGGTGTCACCAAGATGCCCGTTTTCCAAGTTTTCATCAAAGTGACGATTTTTTATATTTTTAAGGCTTTTAGCCATACTTTATGATGCTATGCATAGAACTTCCAAAGTTGTAGACTGTTGATGGGCTCTATCAATTGTTCACTATCTAGAGTAGCTAGTTGATATGCTCTAGAACCAAAAGAGGATCTGATGACGTAAGGACCTAGCCAATTGGGCTCGAACTTTCCAAGTTTTTCTTTGTCATACTGATTCTTAGGATTTTGCATGAGGACTAGGTCACCAATGTCAAACTTTCTAACCATTACTTTCTTATTATAACTGTGAAAGAGACAATTCTAATATTCATGTATGTGATTCAGGGCATTATGTCTTCTTTCATCTAACATCTCTAGCTCATGCAGTCACGATTTCCTATATTCTTCATCATCAATCAGACCCTTCATGGAGACTCACAACAATGGAATTTCAACCTCGATGGGAAAGATGGCTTTGGCTCCAAAGATCAGGGAAAATGGAATGGCACCTGTAGGCATGTAGATGTTGGTGTGGTAGACCCACAAAGTAGGGTTGAGTTGAATGTACCAGTCACGACCAGCGTCATTGACTGTCTTCTAAAGAATTTTAATTATTGTCTTATTGGACGCCTCAGCTTGAGCATTTCTTTGCAGGTAGTATGGCATGGAGAAATGGTGTTGGATGTTGAAGCATTCACATAACTCATGAATTTCCTAATTTTTGAAAGGATGCTTGTTGTTTATGATGATGGGCTATGGAATACCATATTGACAGATGATATAATTGAGGATAAATGTGGAAATTTGGTTATTGGTTATGTATGTAAGGGGATGGCTTCTATCCACTTAGTAAAGTACTTAGTGGCGGTGCTAATGAATTTGTGGCCATTGGACAAGGTAGGATGGATTTTTCCCATGAGGTTGAGTTCCCATTATGCGAAGGGCCAAGGAGAAGAAATCAGTCGAAGTTCCTATGCTGGTGCATGAATCAAATCACTGTGTATCTAACATTGGCGACACATTCTGACAAACTCCAGTGTATCTTTCTCCATTTTTGGCAGTAATACCTAAGTCTCATGATCTTCTTGGCTAATGTAGGGCAACACAAATGGGATCCACATATACCCTCATGTACCTCTCGAAAGTTCATTTGTGCTTCGTCAGTGTCAAGACATCGAAGAAGGGTGTTTTCAAAGCTACGCTGATAAAGGGTGTCACTGACGATGATGTATCTGGTTGTTTTATGAATAAAGTACTTTTGTTGGTTATTGGATAGGTTGGGGGGAAGGGTTTGGGACTTGAGATAGTTACAGATGTCTTGATACCATGGAGAATTGGGCCCAAAAAGGTTGCAAATCATCTATGATTCTAGTATGTCATATGCAAGGACCAACAGTTATTCTACCAAGAATTCAAATTGTGGCACATTACTTGGAATGTCTAGGAGAGAACCAATTATGGTCATTGCATATGTTGCCTTATTTTGTGTTCTCAGAACTTGCTCAAAAGTCAACATGTGAAAATATTTCTAAAAGTTTTCAACCATTCATTTGTAAGGCATTAATTTCTTGTCCTTGGTGTCATATTCATCATTGACTTGGTTAATGATCAATTGAGAGTCTCCATATACATGAAGTGTTTAAATTTTCCATTTTATGGCCATTCTGAGTCCCATGCCAAGTGCCTCATATTTTGACATTATTTATACATGGAAAAGAAATGCAAAAAGACTTAGGGATGGAGTCTCCTTATGGAGTGATAAATAATATTCCTACTTCTGAGCCATGATTGGTATGAGATCCATGAAAATATAGCCTCCAAGGTGACTTAGGTTCTATATGAAATATTGACTCATTTGGAAATTCTACTACTAGTGGATGATCATGATGTATAGGTGCATCTGCCAGTTGGTCTACTATCACTTTTCCTTTTATATTCTTTCATTCCATATATTGAATATCATACTCACTCAAGATCATGACCCACTTTGTCAGTTGACCTATCAATTCTACGTGGTTGAGGAGATATTTCAAGGGATTAATCTTTGCACTAGGTGTGTCTGGTGATTCAGCATGTAGTGTCTTAATTTCTGAACAACAAAGACAACTGCTAGACAAGAATGTTCAATGGATGTATAGTTTAGCTCATATCTGACCAATGTCTAACTGATGTAGTATATTGCCTCTCCTTCTTATCATGGTCATTTTGAGCCAGTAATGCCCTCAGTGCTGAAGTTGTTGCTAAAATGTATAGAATCAAAGGTTTCCCTTCAATTGGTGGCATTAAAACAGGTGGTGACAATAGATAATCTATTATTTCTAGGAAGGCCTCTTGACATTTATCAATCCACACAAAGGGAATATCCTTGCATAGAAGATACTAAAATGGATGACACTTTTCTGCCAGTTGTGCTATGAAATTTTGAATAGATTGTAACTTGCCTTGTAATGTCCTGAGTTCACTTATCCCTTTTGGAGGAGGAATATCTAATATTGCTTTCACCTTGGCAGGATTGACCTTAATGCCTCTGCGAGAAACAATGTACCCCAAAATTTTTCCTAATGTCACACCAAACACACATTTCTTTGGATTCAAGTGAACCTTGTATTCTTCCAGTCTCTTAAAGATTTTGTCTAGCACATTCAAGTGATCTTTTCATGTCAAATATTTTTCCAAAAGGGCTTCTACATAATCTTCCATTATCTTATGCATCATGTCATGGATTATTGTTGTCATAGCTCTTTGATACATGGTGCCTGCATTCTTGAGACCAAAAGGCATGATGTTCCAATAGTATGTACCCCAAGGACATGTGAATGTTGTTTTATGCTAATCTTTATGGGAAATATGAATCTGATTATAACTTGAGAAATCCTCCATGAAGGACAACATCTCATATCTTGTCGTAAGGTCCACTATGATGTCTATGTTTGGCATCGGAAAGTAATCCTTTGGACATGATTTATTTAGGTCCCCAAAATCTATATAAATGTGAATTTGACCATTTGGCTTTGTGACTAGTACAAGATTTGATATCCATTCAACGTAGTCTATTGACCGTATGAATCCCACATCTAACAATTTTTTGATTTCTACTTTGACTAACAAGGTGATCTGTGGGTACATCTTGCACGGCTTCTATTTCACTAACTTGGCATTTGGAAATAATGGAAAATGGTGCAAGACAAGTTCTAGATCCAACCCAGGTATATTGGTATAGGACCATCCAAAGTTAATTTTATGCTCTAAAAAGAATTTTTGGAATTCAAGTTTCTCTTCCTCTATCAAAGATGCTGCAAAAAGGACCATCTTAGGATATTTTATTGTGGATATGTTGACTTCCATAGTGTCCTCAATGAGCATTGCTTATTTTTCCTGAGTTATAGGGAGAAAGTCCAGTCCTCCACCCTTAGGAGCCTTAGAGAGTTTTTCACCTTCGGATACGTCCTTTATTTTTACTTTTTTCTCATCAAAAGGTTCCTTTCGGTTTTCACCTAAAGATGTGTCATTTTTTTTTTAATTTTTTTTTTTCATTTTGTGACTAGAGGATGGAGCAGCCTCCCCAAGGCAAGATACACAATCTAGGTCAATGGAAAATCCAGCCTTATGGTCTCCACTTGGTATGCCCTCACAAAACCCCATGAATTTTGCAATGGCCTCATCATTCTAAAATATGTCCATAGTAGGCGGGCCTAGTTGATCCCAATCAACTAGTTGTGGGTAGACTAAGGAGATACCATCATTAGTATTGGTGAATGGT